>OY992883.1:69843244-69860744 GCA_963921405.1 Cepaea hortensis | reverse complement strand
CCATAATCTGTGTCTTCTTACAATTTAATTCTAACCCTAGTTGTTCACTTTATGCAACAGCCGCATCTACTAATTGTTGCAGATCCTGCTCATTGTCTGCTATCAATACTGTATCATCTGCATATCTAATGTTATTGATGTTTCGTCTCCCTATGATGATTCCATTTATATCTTCTACATTTCTGAAAATATTTTCACTATATAGGGACAATAGATCTGGAGACATTACACATCCATGTTTCACACCTCAATTAATAGGCTGATTACTTCATTATCAATCCTTACGGCAGCTTGTTGTTTCCAATATATGATTTTTATAAGTTTAATGTCCTTCTCATCAATTTGTAGATCTGCAAGCATATCTACCATGTTGACATGTCTTACTCTATCGAAAATCTTTGTGTAGCCAATAAAGCAAAGATGTATATATTGTTACTGCTGCTGTTCTTATTGTTGTTGCTGTTGGTATTGTTGTTACAGTTGCTGTTTTTGTTATTACTGCTAATGTTGTTATTGTTGGTGTTGCTGGCGTTATTGTTGCTTCTGCTGTTATTGCTGCTAATGTTATTGTTGTTGCTATTGCTATTATTGCTGTTGCTATTGCTATTATTGCTGTTGTCCTGTGGAATCAAGTCCTTGACCCTTGTAACATCTGAAGAAATGGAGATGTCATGACTTAGTTCTGTCACTCTTGGCAAGCAACACACTCTTACCGAGCAAGGTCATCACTGGAAGTGCAAGATATCGGTTCTGAGTGTCTGCATCATCAATTGAGAATAGATGTTGACCGGCAACGGACTGACCTGGGTGTTTCACTCGCTCGATGGCAAGTGGAAACTGTGTGCCACCGATGAATTAATCTGCCTGAACAGATTCAGTGCCAAACAAAACAAAACAAACAAAAAATCGGTTTGGGCGAAACATAGTGCACAATCAAATGAACAAGTATAATAATGTAAATTTCCGTTCACTGAGCATTAAAATTGCGAAAGTACCGCGAAACCAAACAAATAACACAATGACCTTAGTACAGTGATATGACGCCCTTGGTTCAAAATGGTAAGCCACATTTGGTGATATATTATCCATGGGCACTGAATAAGTGAAACATTAGACAATGTGTTTAAACTGTGAATGTCCTTTCACTACCTTTACTTCCTGATACTCATTATTTTTAGACCCTTTCCGCCACTGGCAGTGACATCTTACAGTTACACTGGCTATGACATCTTACAGTTACACTGGCTGTGACATCTTACAGTTACACTGGCTGTGATATCTTACAGTTACACTGGCTGTGACATCTTACAGTTACACTGGCTGTGACATCTTACAGTTACACTGGCTGTGATATCTTACAGTTACACTGGCTGTGACATCTTACAGTTACACTGGCTGTGACATCTTACAGTTACACTGGCTGTGACATCTTACAGTTACACTGGCTGTGACATCTTACAGTTACACTGGCTGTGACATCTTACAGTTACACTGGCTGTGGCATCTTACAGTTACACTGGCTGTGACATCTTACAGTTACACTGGCTGTGACATCTTACAGTTACACTGGCTGTGGCATCTTACAGTTACACTGGCTGTGACATCTTACAGTTACACTGGCTGTGACATCTTACAGTTACACTGGCTGTGACATCTTACAGTTACACTGGCTGTGACATCTTACAGTTACACTGGCTGTGACATCTTACAGTTACACTGGCTGTGACATCTTACAGTTACACTGGCTGTGGCATCTTACAGTTACACTGGCTGTGACATCTTACAGTTACACTGGCTGTGACATCTTACAGTTACACTGGCTGTGACATCTTACAGTTACACTGGCTGTGACATCTTACAGTTACACTGGCTGTGACATCTTACAGTTACACTGGCTGTGACATCTTACAGTTACACTGGCTGTGACATCTTACAGTTACACTGGCTGTGACATCTTACAGTTACACTGGCTGTGACATCTTACAGTTACACTGGCTGTGACATCTTACAGTTACACTGGCTGTGACATCTTACAGTTACACTGGCTGTGACATCTTACAGTTACACTGGCTGTGACATCTTACAGTTACACTGGCAGTGACATCTTACAGTTACACTGGCTGTGACAACTTACACTTACACTGGCTGTGACATCTTACAGTTACACTGGCTGTGACATCTTACAGTTACACTGGCTGTGACATCTTACAGTTACACTGGCTGTGACATCTTACAGTTACACTGGCTGTGACATCTTACAGTTACACTGGCTGTGACATCTTACAGTTACACTGGGTGTGACATCTTACAGTTACACTGGCTGTGACATCTTACAGTTACACTGGGTGTGACATCTTACAGTTACACTGGCTGTGACATCTTACAGTTACACTGGGTGTGACATCTTACAGTTACACTGGCTGTGACATCTTACAGTTACACTGGCTGTGACATCTTACAGTTACACTGGCAGTGACATCTTACACTTACACTGGCAGTGACATCTTACAGTTACACTGGCTGTGACATCTTACAGTTACACTGGCAGTGACATCTTACGGTTACACTGGCTGTGACATCTTACAGTTACACTGGCTGTGACATCTTACAGTTACACTGGCTGTGACATCTTACGGTTACACTGGCTGTGACATCTTACAGTTACACTGGCTGTGACATCTTACAGTTACACTGGCTGTGACATCTTACACTTACACTGGCAGTGACATCTTACAGTTACACTGGCTGTGACATCTTACAGTTACACTGGCTGTGACATCTTACAGTTACACTGGCTGTGACATCTTACAGTTACACTGGCTGTGACATCTTACAGTTACACTGGCTGTGACATCTTACGGTTACACTGGCTGTGACATCTTACAGTTACACTGGCTGTGACATCTTACAGTTACACTGGCTGTGACATCTTACAGTTACACTGGCTGTGACATCTTACAGTTACACTGGCTGTGACATCTTACAGTTACACTGGCTGTAACAACTTACACTTACACTGGCAGTGACATCTTACAGTTTCGCAGCCTGTAGTTTGTGAGTCCTTGACAGGCTTCGTGACAGTGGAGACCTTGGTCGATCCTGCCTTCGACAGCCAGCGTCTGCCCGGGGGGCAGTTGAAGTAAGGTCTTGGGCAGCATACATCTCCACCCGGATGCATAATCTTTACAGGACGTAGCAGTCAACTCCAGCATTATTTGGCGGTTTGTGATTCCTGGGCAAGTTTATGTTCAGTAGTTTGCCATTGATTTCTAAAAGACTGGCACTCATACCATTGTATGGAAATACCAACGCAAGGCGGTCTGCTTCCAAATCGCCCGCAGCTGTGTTTCGAATGCGGTATGCGGGATTACGAACTGCATTCGTAACTCCTTCGCCACAGAGGCGGCGATGCCTGTTTAAAACCAATTCGTTGCATACACAGGACGTCGCAGTCAACCCTATCATTTTTATGCTGCTTTGTGATCTCTTGCAAGTTTACGTTCAGTAGTTTGCCATTGCTTTCTGAACCACTGGCACCCATACTATTTCGTAAAAAAATCAACGCAGAGCGGTTTGTTACCAAATCATCCACAGCTGTGTTTGGCGATGGCTGTAGTTGCATGAAATACCAGGCGTGTCCTTGTTGTTGCATGAACATGATTTGTGTATAACGGGATCGTGCCATGTGACTAGTATATAACGGCATGGTGCCATGTGACTAGTGTATAACGTCATCGTGTCATGTGACTGGTATATAACGGCATGGTGCCATGTGACTAGTATATAACGGCATGGTGCCATGTGACTGGTATATAACGGCATGGTGCCATGTGACTAGTATATAACGGCATGGTGCCATGTGACTAGTATATAACGGCATGGTGCCATGTGACTAGTGTATAACGTCATCGTGTCATGTGACTGGTGTATAACGGCATGGTGTCATGTGACTGGTGTATAACGGCATGGTACCATGTGACTGGTGTATAACGGCATGGTGCCATGTGACTGGTGTATAACGGCATGGTGCCATGTGACTGGTGTATAACGGCATGGTGCCATGTGACTGGTGTATAACGGTATGGTGTCATCTGACTAGTGTATACCGGCATGGTGCCATGTAACTAGTGTATAACGAAATGGTGCCATGTGACTAGTGTATAACGGCATGGTGCCATGTAACTAGTGTATAATGACATGGTGCCATGTAACTAGTGTATAACCGCATGGTGCCATGTAACTAGTGTATAACGAAATGGTGCCATGTGACTAATATATAACGGCATCGTGCCATGTAACTAGTGTATAACGGCACCGTGCTATGTGAGTAGTACGTCAGGTCCTAAATGAAGCGGAAATCAGGAGCCGCTCCTTCGAGGTGACGTCATATTTTACTATATGACAATTGTAGCTCCTACGCCATGACGTCAAAAAGCGGCACCTGGTTTGACCTAGTTATTTGAATCTTGTGCAGTTTTTGGTACTTCCGGTCTCTGGTACTTCCGGTGTCTCCCGGTGGCTGGGTGGTCGGCGATAATCGGGCAAGCGGATGGCGCGAACCGGACCAGTGGACGGACACGGGCGGCCGGCCGCTCGAGACACGGTGTGCAGGGTGGGCGGCGCACCCCAATAAAGTACGTTACATGAATGGGTAGGTGTTTATTATTAGCCATGGATCCAAGGTGGAACAATCATTTTACGGCTTTGATTACAGGACCAACAGGGAGTGTAAAATCCGTCTTTGTGCAAAAGCTTCTTGCCATCTGCCAGACATGATCGATCCAATTTCAGAGGAGATTATATGGTGCTAAGGAGAATGGCAAACCCTGTATGAGACTATGAAGGGTGTTCAGTTTAGCGAAGGCTTGCTTGATATGGAAAAATGGACAGGTAATGGACGTCGGCTAGTGGTGATAGATGACCTAATGTCCGAGACAGATGATAGGGTGACTAAGCTATTTACTAAAGGTAGTCATCATCGCAACCTCAGCGTCGTGTATATAGTCCAGAACCTCTTTGGTAGAATAAAGAACAAAGAACCATCAGTTTGAATTCACATTACCTAGTGGTGTTTAAGAACCCTCGTGACGGGTCTCAGATTACCAGTCTGGCTATGCAGATGTATCAAGGTTGCGTGCCATATGTTCAAGAGAGTTTTAAGGGATGGATAGCGGCTCCATACCGGTATTTGCTTTTTTACCTTCGCCACGAAACACTGGATCAGCTCCACTTACGAAGTCATATTTTTCCCGATCAGCGTCAAGTCTTCTACGTCCCTGAATAATATGTCCAACCAAGTGAAATGTCACGTGGCCATGCTGTGATTTCTGTGCGAGGCGAAGCGGGCTGACTTGAAAAACGTAACTAAAACAGCGTCCCCAGACCTCGTCCAATCAATTTGCGAGTGCTGTCACAATATGTTAGAAGGTAATGTTCCACTGACACCGGCTCAGAATAGGCATCTGTAGCGGCACAACATCAGTCTGAGAGTGCTCACGCGTAAGAGACTATCTGTCAAGAAGCGGAAACAAATCTTGCAACAAGGTAGTTTCATAGGTGCTTTTATTAGGTCCTATTCTAAACGTGTTGAAAGGCATCGTGGGTCTGCACTGAAGAATATGATCCTGATCGATTCCCGGATGCTGGAAAAACCCTATGTACCATCCAACACACTTACTGATAACCTGCGAGACTTGGGTCATCTAATGCAACAAGTCCCGGAAACCGAAGATCTACCACCATGGGGAAAAGCATGAGAGTATCAACAAACTTTGCAGTGGTATCTGAATTGACTTGAGCAGTACAGGCACAAGCCTTTAGGTACAGTGGATATCAAGGAACAAAACACCTGAAGTCAGTACTTTACCAGCACCAGTAGTCGAGACACTTATTCAACCAACACCGCTTCAACCAATGGCCAAGACTCAAGTAACACCGACTAAAAGTCAAGTAGTTGAGACAACACCACTTTACAAACACAGACAAAGTAAGAAGAATTGTAAGCTTCCTACACCCAAGTGGGGAAAATGGCCTTGCAAATAAGAAAGTATTACTACAACCTTCAGAAATCTTGAGCCTACGGCAGAGCCGCCGCTTTAAAACGTCAAAGTCAACTGAATGCTAAGAAAATAGAGGCTTGTTTACGGCATCAGAATACATATACTTTACATAAACCGATCCGTTGTCGTTTCCAGAGATGTCAAACACTAACAGATGGTATAAATCAACAGTTCAAGCGGACTTGATAGATATGAGACTGTAACAAAGACACAACGATGGGATGTCATACCCAGTGACGTGTCTCGATGTGTTTATTAAATATGCTTGGGCCACCCCGATGAATAAGAAAACGGGGAAAGAGCTAATGGAGGCTGTGAGTAAAATATTTGCTGCTCGACAACCAATAAATCTTCAAACCGATAAACGTCGGAATTTGTCAACCGGATCTTCTTACAATTTCTCAAAGATCGAGGTGTGCATGTCTATACAACTGAGAATGAAGATGTGAAGGCCACCGATGTGGAAAGATACAAACAAGCCCTTAAAGAAAAAAATGTGGTGATATTTCACCAAGACCAATACACTTCGCTACGTCGACTTGATAGATAAACTGATCCCCAACTACAACGGCTCGTATCACCGAAGTATTCGCATGGCGCCCGTGCAAGTCAACTATATGAATTAAGAAGAGGTGTGGACTAATTTGTATCAGAAGTAAATCGACAGAAAAGTCAATTTTACAGCCGGCGACAGAGTCAGACTGGCTCAACCCAAACAACCTTTTAAACAGGGGTGTATGCCATCGTGGACAGAAGAACTGTTTACCATCAGTCGTATACATTAGACCAGACCTATGTGCTAAAAGACGATTCAGAGGAAGTACTTTGAGGTTCATTCTATCGAGTAGAAATACAACCTGAAGGAGACAAGCAAGTGTATCGTGTCAATACAGTCTTACAAGAAATACACAGACGAGGTGGTGGTAAAGAGTATTTAGTGATGTGGTTCGGCTATCCCATGTTATTCAACAGTTGGATCTCAGACCTAACCAGACACTAATGGAATCTCCAATAACAGGAGAAAGAACGTCGCCTTTGTTTGGACAGCGAATACCGCGATTAGAGATTGTCTTCTTTTGTCAACTGGTCGTTATATACACCGTCATTGGCGTATCACTATTCAATCTGTCTCGAGACACCGTCGACCCATCGGAGGGTAAGCTGTGGATCACTCTTCTAAGCAGTTGTCTGGGTTATATGTTACAAAACCCTACAATATGAGTTTCTACGTAGCATTACCGAGCAATGCTTCGCCGAACATGTTTCCCAACAACACGCTACATCACCATTTCGTCAAGTTACCGCAGACTATTGAGTTGAGTCAACAGTACGAAGTGGGTCTGGCCGAAATTCAGTTTCCCATCTACTACTGCAATGTGCTAGAGAATGAAGTATGGATAAGATTCATCCCACCCAACGGCGGAGTGGTAAGAAATGCGTGTCCCCGGGGCCATACAGTTCACCAGACACGTTTATAGCTGTGCTGAATGGACTAATAAAAGATCGGAAGGTGGGCAACCAGACATGTGTTAGATTTCATTTCAACAAGGCATCAAGGAAAGTCACTGTGAATATACTCGAACCCGTGGCCATTGTTACATTTAGCAACAAGTTGCAAGAGATATTAGATATAGATGAAGGTAAAGGGGATAGACCTGAATAACGACCAGCAAAATGTTTACGTTTACTGCAATCTCATAGCGGCAAGACCAGTCGGAGATGTCAAGGTCTCACTACTAAGGACGAGCCCTATTATGAATCAGCTCTCTACCTCAGTGTTTCATGCCTATGACAAACCTCATTATGTACCGCTGAGTCGTTAATCCTTCGACACGGTGGAAATACTTTTAACCACCGATACGGGCCCAATGATCTCATTCACTACCAGGACTTCAGTGCTGGCATTACATTTTCGAGCTCGGAAGAGATCAGAACTAGAATATTGGTGAAATACGTGGTGTTTCGTCGAAATCCCAGTCTGTACGAAGACTTACTGTAACCAAGCTGAACATGACATGCCAGTGTTTGTGGGTGGTCGGAGCCAGAGAGGTCGTGGTATCGGCAGTTTCTTCAGTGGACTCGGTCGCACGATTCTACCCTGGGTAAAGACCGGTGGTAAAGCCTTACTCAGAGAAGGTACCGGTACGGGTCTGATCATCAGATAACGGCAAGCGCCATGACCGAAAGAGACAGTGATAAAATCAACACACCACCAAGACGAAGAAGCTATCAGATTCTTCTTCACACCTGGTTATTGACTTGGATATTTCAAGCCCGGGGAAGAAATCTACTAAATATTTCCAGAAATGACAACATGAATAAAGACAGTTTAAACAAGAAACATAATTATACTCATCCGGTTCTTATATTACAACAAAAATGGCAGCGGAAATTAAAATTATGAGTATTAACATTCGAGGTATAAGATCCAAAATAATAATCTTATAAGACTCATACACAAATATAAACCTGAATTTATACTCATACAGGAATCTAACGTTAATGCCGACGAACTCGCATAGTATATCACAACATACCTAGGTTTAAGACACTCATATTTTAGTTTTAGTACTCAACATATCGGACTGCATACAGCAATAATACAGACATCGGACATGTGGCAGATTATAGAGAAGGACAGGGAATGCCAGGGTAGGATAGCTATAGTGCAGGTGGGAAATAACATACATAAATACACAATTGTCAACACACACACACACACACACACACCGCCTGACTACAGACATCAGCCGCTCATCTACCAAACACTGGAAAACTTACTATCAAACTCATATCGGGGTAACAACATTATTTTGGGAAGGTGATTTTAATTGCGTACTTGCTGTGCATGACCTGATAAATTGAGATGTAAGACTGCAAATTAGAAACACCACAGGAGAGAATGAACATCAATTAGACACATTGCAAACAATTTTAGATATCCATGTGCTGACAGACACATAGAGGCAGGCGCATCCCCATAAAACAGATACAACACACACGAACAATGCACATAGCAGAGCAGCGCGATTAGATAGAATTTATGCACCCAGGGCACATCATATAACACAATTCAAACATTTACAGGAGACACTGAATTCACATACCATAGGGCTGTAGTTGCAACAATAAACACAGTACAATCAACAACACATTCTAGAAGATCTCCCAACTGGAAATTTAACAGCACACTTTTACAAATTCAGGACTATGTAGATTTCATAACAATACTGATAAACACATATACAAGCGATATGACAGAGGGTAATGCGCAAGAAATATGGGAAACACTTAAACAAACTATACGAGAGAGTACTCAAACACTAGCAGCAGTAATACACAGGCAAAAACTACAACAAGAAAAAGTATTGGAAAATGCAATTAAGCTCTCACTACAGACATACAAAAATTCACTGCACATCATAGTATTACAGGAAGAATTAGATCTCCACAGACATCACCGATTTCAGGGGGCTTTACTGAGAACAAAGTTACAAACTATAACACAAGAGATGCCGAGAAAACAATACCTAGCCATAGAACAAAACATACAAGGCAGAAGACAGATAGGCCAGATAATTGACAGGGAAGGAAAAGTACAAGTTGACCCACAACAAATAGCCTTATCCTTTGAAGATTATTATAAGAATCTTTACACAGAGGAAAACACACAAGCGCACGAACAAGAAAATTTTATGAAATTCACAAAACAACTCACAGAGGAACAGAAACTAACACTTGATACTAAATTAACACTAACGGGTATAACACAAGCGGTTCACGGAATGCAGAAGGGTAAATCGCCGGCCCTTATGGTATTATCGCTGAATTCTATCAGTTTTTCTTTCCTCTTCTATGTCCCCTTTTACTAACAGTTTTCTCTGAATATTTCCACAAACAAGAACTCCCATCCAGTTTCAACACGTCTTACATCACTCTTATTCCGAAGGATAACACCGACATGAAACCTTAAAAGAGTTACAGACCGGTCTCGCTTTTAAACGTAGGCTACACGATTTTAACAAAGGCTTTGGCGAATAACTTGACACCAGTAATGGCAACTCTCATCCATGAAGACCAGCAATGTATTTACAACATCGGAACCTACATCAGCACACACACTTCATAAGGGACACCATTAACTACACACATCTGAAAAACTGTCAGTCCTCAATTCTCTCTTTAGATCAAGAAAAAACATTTCACAAAATATCTCACTCATACCTCCACAAAACTCTCTCACACTGCGACGTGGGAAATTATTTTTGGACACGGATCCAAATTTTATATTTAAAACCAGAAAGTCGGTTTCTGTTAAATCATACCCTCACCAATTCTTTCAGGTTGACTACGTCAGTGAGACAGAGATGTCCCTTGTCTCCATTACTGTACGTTGTCGCCCTAGATCCACTTCTAGAAAAAATACGACAGGATGACAATGTCAGGGGTACATTCATACCATGGAAGGGTGAGCAAAAGCTGCGTGCTTATGCGGACGATATCATTTTCTTTCCGACAAATGATTGACTGGTGCACTGAAATGAGTGCTGTCATCTACCCGGAAAAGGCAGCTGTTTTGTGGTGTTCTCTGGACAACAGGATTGTGAGAGCTGATGTCCCAAGCCTTGCGATAGATGGTAGAAGCGTCAACAGAGAGAACAAACTGAAGTGTCTGTAAATCACATTTGACAGGAGCCCCTCCTTCAAGGGCCATGTGGAGGCGGTTGTGACAAGGGCTTAAAAGGGACTCAATGCACTTAAAGCTATGGCTGCAATGGATACAGAGCAGAGAATGCTTTTCATACTATATCAGCACTTGACCCTCTCAGTGATTGATTATGAACTAGTCTCAAAGAGTCAGCTGGTGAAATTAGAGCGCATACAGAACGAAGCTATGCGGGTCATTCTGGGATGCACCAGAGACACCCCAGTAGTGTGTATGCGTTACATCCTTGGTCTGCCGACTGTTGCCGGTAGGCTGAAGGTGATCAGGCGAAGGCATACCTCAGAGTAGCTGCAGACACAGATCACCCGTTGCATGAGGCGCTGGACGACGTTAAGGGTCAGTGACTGATAACAGGGAAATCATGGATGGCTCAGGCGGAGGATACGATCAGACAAGTTTGCCTCTTGGAGAACATTAGGCGAGGAGAGGAGTGGGTCATAGTGCCTGCGGAGCAGTCAGACTTGTGCATAAGTTATAATCACATTGAGACTGGAGTGCAGGGAGTGGCCAACATGGGCCACGGAAGTGGAAATCCAGCAACTAATTCAGGATAATGCCCGCTCGGGTGATGTGATTATCTACACAGATTGGTCAATGTCGAGAGGTATTAGAAGTGTCTGGGGGTTCTTGGCAATGGCTAATGGTCGACGTTTGGTGCAGGAGAGCCTGGCATATGATACTACAACATCTAGCTTAAGAAAGGATGTGGAGGCAGTCAGTGCAGCTTTCCACTGGATGGAGAATACGACACACACACATCGTGATTGTAACTGACCCAGAAAGCATGCTGAGTACGGTGAAGACAGGCAAGCTTCGCGCAGAGTGGCTTGCTGCGCTTCGTGGGTTACGGGTAGCAAGCAACGCCTGGATCTTTTATCCGAGGCATGCCGGTGTGCTGGGGAATGAACAGGCGGACAGATTGGCTGGCTCGGAAAACTTGGTGGAGTATTGATGCATGACAAGGCAGACGTGGTTGCGGCCTTGTGGGAGCACGTGTACACCTCGGATGAGCAAATGGATCACAATGGTCTGGCAAGAATGAAACAGTGAGTAGTGACGAGGGGATCTGGCCGACGCTCGACGCTCAGAGGAAAGGTGAGACGGCCATATAATCAGATTGCTACTGGTACTATTGGTGTTGGAACTCTTCGCTGGCTGCTGAGGATGGGGACGGAGCGCTTATGGGGATGCCTCGAATGCAGTGATGCCGGTTACTAAATCAATCAATCAATCAATCAATCCATTAATCCAACAACTGAAAAATCTGTACGGATCATTTTGGAAACGTTCTCGTTTTTCGGCAAAGGGAGTGGGGCAAAATTAAACGTCCAAAATCTTCCATAATGGGTCTAGGCAAATGGAAAAATAAGGTGGATTTTCCATATGTCTTAACATCAAACAATCTTATAAAATTGTACGGAAGTGTCTTCCCATTTCATCCGAATCAGCCACACAAGGAAACATAGCGGAATCTAGAGACAAATATAACATATACGTTACAGAGGTACAAGTACAAAACAACCACCATATTTGGTAGAAGTACTATTGAGAACACATACATAATTCCAAAAATACTATATTTGTGCACAGTCCTATACCCCCACGCCAGACTGTCACGAACATAAGCAAAGAGATGAGGTGCTTTGTGTTTGGCAGCATTATCTACAGTATCATAGTACACTCATGCACGACCAAAACAAAACGGAGGTATCACCCTCCAAGACATCACAACCAACATACAAGCACTTAGGATCAAACACGTAGGAGAAATCCTACAACACCCAGAAAAACACGTTTTAGCACACTATTATATTGAAATTAGGCTTTCTTGTTTAAAATCCTCACATTACTTTGGCACTTTTCCAACGTTTTACAAAACAAGTATTTTAGCCATTAAAGGACACGAACAATTACTACACAAGAAAACACACACAATCTACAAGCATTTAGTTAAACTACAAGCAAATCCAGTACATCCCAGAATTAAAAGAGGACAAAGATATTTCATAAAAGATTATACCGAAACAAGCAGATTACCCCAAAAGCAAGGGAAGTTACATATAGACTTGTTTGCAACATGACCCTAACAACAGAGAGAACAACAAAATTAACTAAACAAATACTGCAGTGTCAGCTATGTAGACGGAACGTCCAAGAAACAGAAGAACACATCTATTACGAATGCAACACTATCATACCAACAAGAAATCTCCTACAAAACATCCTAAACACTCATACGAAACAAAGACCAGATGTTTACAAAGCAATCATGATAAATTCCATTCCATACTCCACACAATACACCCACACAAAGCTACTTGTTCTATTGGTAGAGTACAGCAATTTTATATGGACATTAAAAAACAAAGCATTATACAATTACAGAACATTCAACAAAGAAATTGTCCAACAACTTTATCAACAAAAAGTCTCAGACATTATAATCTTAGCCCCACAAGCGAAAATCCCGTAAGAGATTTGCATGAAGACAGCACATATTACAGAAGAAGCAACTTGATTCAAACAAAAGATATCACAACTGTAAATGTGTTTATTGACGGTATTAATAATCTTACAATTATATTATTATTATTACTTTTATTATTACTACTACCATTATTATTAATTTCTCCATCATTATATGCTTAGTTTAGTTTAGTCGTTGGATCAACATCACGGCACACGGTTTAACCCATAAGTGTTCCGTTTTCTTCCTAACTCAAACATGAGTCTGGAGAAATTCAGCTCAATGCACGAACTCCGTTGCATCGGCGAGGATCCTGAAATATTTTGGGTAGATTTTTAACTCGAAATTTTTGTCCGGGCAGCGCCGTTAGGCTAATCTTTTTCGATTTCCAACTGCCAGGAGATTTTTTACGTGCGCAACAATACACACGGGCGTCCGATCTCACTACCCAGAGACCAGGGGAAATTTTATTACTGGAAGTCCAGGTGGATTTTTTAAATAAATCCCGGTCCTAACCGGGGCCTGAACCCGGGACATCCAGTACTCGAGGCGGACACCATACCTCGAGACCACTCAGCCCCCAAATTATTGGGGGACATGCCACGGACTCTAATTGCTAGTTATAAATCTACGTTTCTTGTCTCCCAAACAATATGTGTTATGGGCATTTACATGGCACTAGAGCGTCACCCTGTAATCTGACATCAGGCCATCAACACCAACAATGTGAAGCTTCACCTCGGTAACTATGTGGCCCAGAAATTACAAAGAAGGCACATTTTAATGGAAATGACAATTTAAAGTTTATTGCCCAAGCTCACGGAATTCAATGTACTGCTATCTCCAGAAAGCACGAGATAGATCAAGATACAATGTGTGTGCTAGAGAGAGAGAGAGAGAGAGAGAGAGAGAGAGAGAGAGAGAGAGAGAGAGAGAGAGAGAGAGAGATGGACAGGGTCAGCATACATTCCGCTTGTGGAAGTGGAAATGAAGCATTTGTAAGGATTGTGTGTTTACATGCACTATGCCGTAAATGTCATATTATCATAAATGTCAAGAAATGAGATTGATAGATCCCAGGACTATCATTCTGAGCCGGTGGTGAATTCTACTTGAACGGGGTCGGGGAAATGGTGAAATCGAAAGATGGACCATTATTACCGACCTGCCAATCGTATTGGGTTCGATCATCACACACGGCGTGCCCTGTTTGCGTGCCGTTCATGTCCTGTCTCCTTGGCCGCCCCGTTTAGACTCACCCGGAGACACACCTGAAGCACCAAAGACCGGACATACCAAAAACCGCACGAGATTCAAATAACTAGGTCAAATCAGGAGCTGCTTTTTGACGTCACGGCGTAGGAGCTACAGGCTTCATATAGTAAAATATGTCGTCACCTCGAAGGAGCGGCTCCTCATTTCCGCTTTAGTTAGGAATTACATACTACTACTCAAGTGATTAATGTATAACGGCATATTGCCATGTGACTAGTGTATAGCGTCATCGTGCCATGTGACTAATGTATAACGTCATCGCGCCATGTGTAACTAAATACAGCTGCACTGTCAGAGGGTATCTCCGCCGTAGTTTTTACACTGCCTGCCTAGCGCTCCAAAAATTGTGGGTTCGATTCCGGCCTAGGTCGCTCGGTTCGCGAGTACAATTTTCTCGGTGGCGACCCGGGATAGTCGCTGGAGTTCGTGCTTTGTGCGATGCTTCCAGCAGGCCACCCTGTGGAAAGAGACAGAGCCATATGGGATACAACCCTTTGAAATCTGTTTGTATCTGTGCTGTAAATGAGATAAACGCTCTAGAACCCCTTTTCATCACAAGAAGCTTATTGGGTATATGGTGCTAGCTTTATAGTTTTAGACCAATCGACGCTCGAGGGTGATGTCATCAATATCAGGCCGACCCCTTTACTTCCCAGACAAACTTCTGGTACCCAACTGAAGCGTGATCGACGGAGTAAATGATGTGTAGCCATAGTCATCACCGTGTACATGTCCATCATGATCATTACGTGATATGAACTGATATGTGGATAAGCGTGGGCGGTCATGGTTGACCATCTCACACGGTCCTGGCGCAGGTGTCGGTTCTTGTCTCGATTACGCCAGACCGCATGCACACCCATGTGTTCTTCTGTTTGTCTATCAATTGCTCGTTTTAAATCAGCTTTGCTAGTTGTCACTAAGCTGTGAAGTTTATGCTTCCTCATCACGTGCCAATACATCTGAACTGTTTACATCTAATTTATCTAATCACTTTGAGGTTTTCATTTGTTTCTTCAAGAAGTGACTGTCTCATTACGTATTATGTCTGTCCATGGTATTCTTTGAATTTTGCTTCAGAAACCATATTATCAGAGTTTCTCAGCTTGACCGCTTAATACATATTTGGATGGCTTGATCAAATCGAATGGTCAAGACAAGAACACAGAATTGACCCACGACTCTGGTGATCGTTTGAGATGGCGAAACATGATCGCCAACGTTCATCGACAGGTGATGACGATGTGACTAGTACTGCTGGCGTGAAAGCACTAAAAGTGTCTTCTTCTTCTTCTTCAGGTGTCCTGTCAGTTGTAGGCGTGCACGGTCATGACTCTCTGATCCTCTCTCAAATTGTGATAAAGGTTGCGGTACAAATATTACTATTTGATGCCCAGCTTTTTCATAGATTATACCAAGACATCTGATAAAGTAAAACATAAAACATTATGAACTGATTAAAATGTTGGAAAATATCAACATTGATGGGAAAGATTTAAGTATAATAAAGAATATTTACTGGAACCAAATAGCAGCAATTAAAATGGGAAATAAAGAGGACAATTATGAACAAATAAGGCTGGGAGTACGTCAGGGATGTGTTTTGTCACCGGATCTCTTCTCCCCATCTAGCGAAGTAATAATGAGGGGGATCAAAGAGAAGCCAGGAATACTAATCGGGGGTTATAATGCACACACTCTATGCTATGCAGATGGCACAGTATTGATGGCGGGTAATGCAAAAGATCTACAACAATTGTTTGACACCAAAATGTGAAGTGGAAATAGAAGGGGCAATTCTTAATCAAGTAGATAATTTTAAATACCTAGGGACAATTACATCAGATGGAAGTTGCACAGGAGAGATTAAGAACAGAATAGGGCAAGCAAAAGCTGCAGTTAAGAAAATGAAAAGTAGCATATGCAGTAAGTCACTATCATTTAATGTAAGAAAAAGGGTGCTGAAGTGCTATATAGAACCTATTTTGCTGTATGGCAGTCAGACTTTGAATGTAAATGAACAAATTAAGAAAAAATTGGAAATAACGAGGATGTGGTTCCTGAGATGAATGTTGCGAATTCCTTGAACTGCCAGCCTAACTAATAACGATTGCTTGACAGAGGCTAATGAAACTAGAACATTATACAACAATAAGAAAGAGACAAACAGCTTTCTTTGGTCATGTGATGAGAAGAGTGGTATTGGAGAATGTCGTGACCACTGGGCAGATCAAGGGGGAGAGAAGCAGAGGCCGACCAAGAGAAATGATGCTGGGTAGACTGAGACAGTGGCATAGGGAAATATCGTCAGCAGAGTTGATGCAGAACACCACAGACAGAGATATGTGGAGAGACATGAACACCTACGCCAGCTGGTAGGGTACTTGATGATGATGAATGGCCTATTTGTTTGTTACACCTTTACAGAATATAGTAAGTTGTCAAGAACAGGATCCTTCTACGTAGTGACGTGAGGAGCATCACGCCTGCCTGAGTAAATACAGAGTAAACTGAAATGCATGATGAAATCTTGCTAACTTCTAATGATAATCCATTGTTTGCTCTTCCTCACCACTTTATTGAAAATAGCCTTTAGATTACTTTCAGACCGTTACTAAAATTTATTATCGGCTTATCTGATGATATTTACATTTTGGACTCCTTCAAGCAGCTCGATATTTCTATGTATTGTCTCGCTGTCATGTTTGAAGAGATCAGGCGATAAAGCATTCTTGTCTAAATCCTCGTTTAATTACTCTGAATTTATAACGTTCTTCTTATCCGAAGCAGAATCTTGCTCCCTGTATATACTCCCCATTGCCCCGAGATCTTTCAGAGACAAACATTCATGCAACATGTTGAAGAAAAGATCTTGATGCTTCCATATGTCAATAGCTTTTGAATAGCCTATAAAGCATAAATATAGGTCTTTTGCATTTGTTTACATCTTTCCAAGGACATCGATCACGTAAT
>OY992883.1:69308244-69838244 GCA_963921405.1 Cepaea hortensis | reverse complement strand
GGGGTATGTGCGGGATGGGTGGGTGAGGGTATCTGTGTGGGTGTGGGTGGGGATATTGTGTGATATGAGGGTGAGGGTTATGTGTGTATTGTGTAGGTGGGGGATGTTTGGTGGTATGTGGGTGTGGGATGTGTTGGTGAGGGATATGTGTGTGTGGTGCGTGGGTTGGGAATATTGTATGGTAGGGTGTGGGTTAGGGCATGTGTTAGTGGGTGGAGGATGTATGTGTGGGTGGTGGCGTGTGTGTGTGTGAGAGTGGATTGGGGATGTATAGGTGGTTAGGGAGGAGTGTGTGTGTGTGTGTGTATGTGGGTAGGGAGATGTCAGTTGTTGGGGATGTGTGTGTATGGTTTGGGGATGTGTGAGTGGATGTGCGATATGTGGATTGGTGGGGGATGTGTGTGCGTGGGTGGGGAATATGTGGGCGATGGAGGTGTGGTTAGGGGATGGGTGGTTTGAGGTGTGGGTAGGGAGAGTATGTGTGGGTGGGGGATGAGTGTGTGGGTTAGGATGTGTATGTGGGTGGGCGCGGGATGTGTGGGTTGGTGGGAGATGTTTGTGTGGGTGGCGAGTGTGTTTGGGTTGGGGGAACAGGTGTGGGCAGTGTGTGTGTGGGTGGAGGATGTGCGGGAGGCGGATGGGTCGGTTGGTGGGGTATGTGTGTGTCCCTGGGTGTGTGTGTGTGGGTGGATGGGAGTGTGTCTGTTGGTGGGGGTGATTTGTGGGTAGGTGGGAGATGGGCCTCATAACATGGTAATTTGCACTGATCATGTTTTTCAGCATTCATTTCACAATGTTTTTTTTTTCTTCCTATGTGAATGTATAATGATATTGATGGACGAAAGATGAGTGATTGGAAGGGCCGAATATAAGACGGGCCTGTGTACCCAATTTGTGACCCTTTAAAATAAAGTTGATTTGATTTGATTTGACTCGGGCTCTGAAGGTGGTGGGGTGGATTCCGGGCCGCGTCCTTCCGTTCACGAGTGAAATTTTTCGGAGACTCCTGTGGGTCGTCGCTAGAGCTACGGATTTCGTGCGTTGTGCGACGCTTTCCGCTGCGCGGAAAGAGACCGAGCCATATGGGATTAAAGCCGGTGCAATGAAGTCGACCCTGTTGACTTTTAAGCGACTTTTTTTTTGCATGTCCTTCACAGGACGTAGCAGTCAATCCCAGTATTTTAGCTGTTCGTGATTCCTTGGCAAGTTTTACGTTCAGTAGTTAGCCATTGTTTTCTGAAAGACCGGGTCCTATACTATTTTCGAAAAAACAAGCACCGTTGTGTTTCGAATATGGATGTACGGGATTACGAATCGCGTCCGTAACTTCTTCGCCACGGAGACATGACATAAGGGGAAGAGAAGGCAACCTAAGTAATGGCAAAAGGAAAAGAAAAGGTTGGGATGAGACGGAGGAGGCAGCAGCAGCGGAAGAAGAGGAAGAAGACATGGCAATGAGATGGAGGATGGGATTGCAGCAGAAGATGAAGTAGCAGCAGTAGCAAAATAAAAACAAAATTAGAAGACGAAGAAGAAGAAGAAGAAGAAGAAGAAGAAGAAGAAGAAGAAGAAGAAGAAGAAGAAGAAGAAGAAGAAGAAGAAGAAGAAGAAGAAGAAGAAGAAGAAGAAGGAGGAGGAGGAGGAGAAGGAGGAGGAGGAGGAGGAGAAGAAGAAGAAGATGAGAAGAAGAAGAAGAAGAAGAAGAAGAAGAAGAAGAAGAAGAAGAAGAAGAAGAAGAAGAAGAAGAAGAAGAAGAAGAAGAAGAAGCATCCCGCATGTCATGTAATGACGCATACATATTACAATGTGTTAAGAGCCTGTTTCCACCACTCATTCTGCAGTAAACTTAAATTGGCTTTTCTTGTACGTTTTCTATGTCTCACCCCACCCCCTCCACATTGAAACTACAAGAGTCACTGGCGCATAAATCCTTTTCTGTGGCATTCTTATTTCGCTAAAATGTCACCAGTCCTCTTTATTATCGCACCAAGGACACACCGTTCCCCACTTGTGCAATGATGTGTAGCAGTAACGTCCAAGACGGCCAGGGTTAAAAGGACAAATGTGAAACAGATAGTTCCTAACGTGCTGCTACGTGTTAGCGCGTATATTTTTATTACACATGTGGTGTTTGTTTTCTTAACCAGCGGATAACAAAAAGTGAAATTCTAATTTGAAAAAAGGGCACTTTATTTATCTTGATTAGGATTATCCAAACATTCACGCAGTGGCGTAAGTAGATTGTTACTGTGATGATGTATTTGTAATACCCAACCACTGTGAATTGCTTTGTTTCAGCTTAGTAGATTGTTACTGTGAAGATGTATTTGTAACGCCCAACCTCTGTGAATTGCTCTTTACCCCCCCCCCCCCCCCCTTTTTTTTTTCTTTCCACCCCATATAGACATATCAATTGCTCAGACGGGTTTTCAAATAGCTTGACTAATACATTCACCTGATATCCGCTACTTCTATGAATTTTGGTTAATAGTTGTTAAGTTACTTCTGATAATTGTTGGTTTATTGTAACCCATTCTTTCCTGCGTATTATTTAACCTATTTTGTCATAAACGTCACACATTCAAATCGATCTCAAACGTTTCGAACAATTTCCCACCCTTTTCTTCAGGTTAACTTGATTGCACACTCAATACAATTTCACTGTTCTCAGTCTGCAACTGACATTACGAAACTGTGGCAAGCTTCGTTGGAGGCATGCGAGCAGGAGCATATTGGTGTGCGTACGCGCGCGATAAGGAGAGAGAGAGAGAGAGAGAGAGAGAGAGAGAGAGAGAGAGAGAGAGAGAGAGAGAGAGAGAGAGAGAGACAGAGAGAGAAAAGATAGGACTGACCCTCTGTGTAAACACGTGTCCGTTCTGCTGGGCTGTACTTATCCTAAATCATCTCCTGGGCTAGAACATTTAACTATAGAGAGATACCATCCTCCTCCTTACTACTGGCATTTCTGTGCAAGTGGACATGATCGTGTGGCAGTAGTCAGGCTCATCAACATCTGTTAGCTTCTCCACCCCTGTAGGTTTATCTGCAAGAAGATCTTTGGGCCTATAATACTGGGGGGGGGGGGGGGGGCACAAAACATTCATATTTGTCTCCGGCGATGGTGCATACATTTTACACAATCAATAATTCAACCAAATCTTTATATGTGTATGTGTGGGACATGCAGGTCGGTATGGGTTTCTGCGTTGGAGAGGGATGACTGCCGCCTTTCTGTTTAGCCTACAGGTAGATGTAATTCATATAACACATACTCATACAACACTTGGGCATGTTATGAGAAGAAATGACTTGGAGAACTTGGTGACAACAGGCAAGATCGAAGGGAAGAGACCAAGAGGAAGACCGAGAAGTAAATACCTGGATGGCTTGGCCACATGGCATGGTCGAGACAGAAACACGGAGCTGATCCACGACTCTGGTGATCGAGTGAGATGGAAGAACATGACCGTCCACGCATATCGGCATGGCACATGATGGATGGATAGATACTCTCATAGAGGCCTAACGCAAACAGTGTATGTAATATACCACAGCTACCCGAGAAGGAAGAGCAAGAATCCACGTGCATATTGTCTGTCTGGTCGATGTCCAACTTTGCAGAGTTAGCTGCGTGTCCTGTTTACAAAACCTCGCAATCAACCCCTGCATCTATTGGCGAATTATGATTTTCTAGCCAATTGTGTATTCTGTGATTTGCCATTGTTTTATTTTTCTTAATGGCCGACGCTCATATCATAGCGAAAATCAACGCAAAACAATATACGTCTAAATAACTTGCGGCTGACTTCGAACCCGGCATTTCGGGAATGTGAAACTGCGTTCACTAGCCCTAAACCACGGACTCTGACAACTTATCAATAGAGGTAAACATTGTACACTCTAGTTTCCAACACCGTGCAGGGTTAAAGAGCACGCGAGGGGCCCTTTGACAGCGTCCAGCATGACCACTTGTGTGCATGTGTTTGTGTGTGCGCTAACTGTATATTTGTGCTTGCTGCATGTGTCTGCTTGGTGCGTGTGTCATTTTATTCTGCCCGTATTCAATGAGTGCTCGACTGCCGTGAGTCACGAGTGGGGAAGGACAGACTACTGAGGTAGGGAATAGGTTCTCCCAGACATTTCTGAAGCATAATGAGCTCCATGTCACCTAATTCAGGCAACTAGACCAATGGTTAACGTTGTTACCTTTTCAGAATTTTTATTTTTTTTTATTTTCTCGCATATCCTTTTACAGGACATTGCAGTCAACACCAACATGTCTTGGCAAGTTTTACGTTTTGTAGTTTGCCATTGCTTTCTCAACGACCAGCTCACATACCCTTCGTAAGTAACTAACACGACACGACCCGCTCCGAATCTCACGCAGCTGTGTTTCTTTTCAGAATACCGGTGTTAAATACTTAGCAGTACCGGATTTAGGCATAAGGATCCAGGCAAAACGATCTAGGCCAGTGGTTCTCAACCGGTGGGGAATGTTAGGGTTTCCGGGGGGATGGGGGATTAAGATTTTTTCAAGATCGCGTTAATACAAGAACCGATTACTTGACATTGTTTTTCTCTTCATACTTTATGGTTCTGTACGTCTCACCCGTCTGAAATTCATTTTATAATGTAAGTAGACCCACAAATAGAGTGGAAAAACGAAGGGGGGGGGGGGGTGACGTTCTGAAAATATGGCGAAGGGGGGCACGGGCCAAAAAAAAGTTGAGAACCACTGATCTAGACGTTGGATCTATTTATATGAGTCTAGACAAAACGATCTTGTCATAGGCTAAAGAAGGGACAGCTGAAACCTTCGTAATCCACAGTAATCGCAACACATATATGACTTGGTATTTCCCTTGTTTATTTGGTGAGGCTGGGGTGATGGTCACACAAAGGCGAAAGGACACCTCCCCCATGATTTCAGGTGTATTAGGAAACTGGTTCTGACTCCATATATTTTTATAAATACATCGGCATCCCATGGGTGATGTGTTCAGTATCACTCCGACCGCCTTTATTTCTCCGAACATTTTCTGGTACCAGTTTTATACTTAATCGACCAGGGAGTCCAAGTCAATGAAACAAAAATATCCACACCTCTGTTGAGATTCAAACATATGACCACCGGGCCGGCAGGCAAGCGTGATAGCCACTGCGCCACGCCTGCTTCCTGAAGTGATGTGTTACATTATTATATGGGACGGAAAAGAAACCAGGTCAACTACATAATACACTGTCTGTGCACTTTTCCATGTAATAAATATTTATATTGTTCACGCATACACAGTCTGTGTGTTATTCCATTTAACAGGTATTTCTATTGTTCAAACATACACAGTCTGTGCAATCTTCCATTTAATAAGTACTTATATTGTTCACTCTAAACCCATTATTGTTAACTGATTGCCTGCCAAACAAAAAATTGGTCACACCCAAACAGGAATTCAAGGCAGAAAATTTGAAGTAGGTGTTTGTCACAATAATGCTTTTAAAATGGTTAACATGTTAGCAGATGCATTGTATTACATATCAAATTAAATAGAATTGCACAGGGAACCTGACAGTGTTAATAATTAATTGATAGGTTACAAATATTATGACAATAATGAGAGTTTTAGTAATAACAATTGAAATTAAAGTGTTAAAAATTATGAAAAAAATTCACTTACCAAGTCTTTATTTTATATCCGAAGCCGCTAATCCAGTTAAATTTAGGGAATTATATTACACACACCAGTTGTCTTCAAGAATATCACAAGAACTGCTCCATAACATGAATAAAACGCAATGAAATCATAACATTATGAAGTACATCATTTTCAAAAAAAATGGAAAAGCCATCATATTCTTAGTAAAATTCACTGTAAAATTCACTGTTAGATTTTTTTTCAATATTATCACCGTCTTCTACATAATTATCTGAATACTGCACAAGTTCGTTTTAGAATCTATCACAAAGTCGTTTCCATCACAATAACTATAATATAAAACTGTTTAAGACTGTAATTTTATTAAAATATATGAGGTCAAGAACCAGAAGATATGGTCACTTTGAATTTCGAAATATCAACAAACATTCTCCTACAAGTTTACACGAAACCATGCCTGTTCTGTGCACACGGAAGCAGATGAAAGGAAAGGAAATCTTTCGCTTTTGGAGTTTAAATAAGTTAGACACTGAAAAGGTGGACTGGAAAGGAATCACGGATACATTAAACCACTATACATAAGAGGGCTATAAAGTGGCATCTGGGTGTGAAATTTGGGTTACTTGGGCTATAAAGTGGCACCTGGCAGGCAATCAGTTAAGTAGTCAGAAGGCGTACACATTGCCAAGTATGGCGAGACGGAATGAAGTGATATTCTTTACCAAGGGTCTTCCTAGCTTGATGCATCCTCTACCTAGCCAGATATAAATCCGGCACTGGTAGCATTGTTCCAACGACATGCTCGGATGCATTCACGTCTTTATACAAGATATATATCTAAGTAATAGAGTTAGCAACCTTATAAATAGCAACTACTGCCGTAAAATATAAGATAACTCAATGGCACACGGTGTCGTAAGTTTATGAAAGCTGAAACCTTTACTTTTATATTAGGTTACGTTGCAATGAGATAACTGGTTTCCTTCACCGACACCTTTTCTTTCGTTATGATAATTTAAAAGAAATGTTAGTTGTATATTGTTTAGATGGTATTGCTGTCAAACCGAGCATTTGTTGGCTGTTTGTGATTTCTTGGCAAGTTTACGTTCAGTAGTTTGCCATTGCCATGGTAGAACATGTAAAAAATTATCTCAACACATTTCATGAGGCTAGATCGATCTCAAGACACATCCTGGTCAGAAAATAAATCCTGCCACATTTGAAGGACTAATCCCGGGCCACTGTGTTAGCAGCTGCATCAACCACTGTGCAGCCAAAGCTTCTATACTGCTGTGGAGTGTCAGATGTCTACCAACTCCCACACCGGCCTAAGTACACCGGAGTGTTATCACACCGGGACTTCATTTTCTTAAACTCAACGACTTTGTCCAAGTGAAAAAAACATCCCTAATTTTTGTAAAGTGTCTTTACCTGCGACTTCTATTTTATCTTGATTTGCATCTCAAATTCTTCTTTCTTATACTAAACACTTAGAAAATTAAAAAGATACCTAGCGACAGTAACCATGCAGTCACAACTGAAAAAAAAAAATGACATAGAAGACAAAATAGCATAGGTTTACCAGATTGTGGCGGGTTCGGTCCCCTGACAACTCAGTCGTGAAGGTTGGCAGGTAAAAATTGGTTAGACTCTAAACCGACAGTTTAAGACAAAATGGATGGCTAGTCTAAGAAGCTGGCTCGTTGTAAATATCATTAGGGTAATTTGGTCCCTTAGTCAATATAGACTGGTCGACAGATATTTATAGATAATGGACATACTGAGACCTAAAATGTACAAGACACGTGTCCTAATTAACCAGCCCGCTTCCTTTATCGAATAAACTAATATCCCACAGCCCTATCCCTACTCTTACCGGTCTGCCACAGTGTGCTTACATTGACAAGTGCATGATGTTTCATAGCCATCTTCTCGAACCCTGTCCTTAACTCGTCTTTCTGACAAGCAGTCAGTACACATGCTGTACAAACATATTATCCCATCTTACGTGACATTGTAATCGAAAACATGTTTCTATTAGGGACGTTCATTTGAAACCCGTTCCAATAGCTTTATTACAAAAGCATAAAAGAAACATTAACAGGTGTGGTAGAATTAAACAAAGCATTCATTTTTAATGAATTATGCACCCAGGGTTCGTCAGAAGAAGTCGCCGTAGGCATTCAGGCAAGCCTCCCATTGTTTAGGTAGGCGGCGAATGCCGTCCGCAAAAAAGGATTGTGGTTGCTCACTGAACCAAGTATTTACCGCGTTCATTACGTCTGCATCTGTGTGAAATCGTTGCCCCTTGAGAGGCTTTTTTAAGAGATCCGAACAAATGAGAATCACATGGTGACAAATCAGGACTATAGGCTGGATGTTGCAGAATTTCCCACTTCTTCCTTGAAAATGCTTCCTGCACAATCTTTGCGACATGCGGACGAGCATTATCGTGCAAAAAAATCACACCGCGAGAAAGCATGCCGGGTCATTTATTCTTGATGCCTTTTTGCAGCTTGTCTAGTGTTTGCAAGTAGTGGGTAGAGTTGATGTTGACGCCAAGTTCTTTAAAGTCGGCCAACAATAGCCCTTCATGGTTAAAAAAAAAAAAAAAAAAAAAAAAAAAAATTCGCTCAGCATAGCCTTACCAGCGGAAACCTGTAACTTGAATTTTTTGGCTTTTGGCATGCTCTCTCTTTTGCTACTCGGCTCAGAGTGGTGACACCATGATTCATCGCCTGCCATTATGCGGAAGAGAAATGCTTCAACCTCCACTCTGTAACGCAGCAAGTGGTTCAAACACCATCCAATGCGTTCCTCTTTTTGGTGGTCGGTCAACATCCGTGGTATTCACTGTGAACACAGCTTCCGATATTGCAGTTTCTTATGAACGACCTTTTGAATTGTCCCAATTGACTCATCAAATTCTTTCGCTAGCGAATGTATGCTTCGACAACGGTTCATCTGTACTGCTGTATCAATTTTGGCGATGGTTTTTTCTGTTGCAACAATATGCGCTTGGCTCGGCCGTCGAAGATCTGTCGTGAACTGACGTCCTTTCCGAAACATTCGTGCCCAGTCTGTCACTGTTGTCTTCGACACACATTTGTTACCGTACACTGCCTGCATTCTTCGATGAATGTGCACTGGTCGACATCCTTCAAATGAAAGAAACTGAATCATCGCTCTTTGAGCTTTTTTGAACTCTAGAAAAAGTTATTTCAAGGGGCATAACTTTTAATAACATTGTTGTATAACTTATAGTCATATTGTTGTATCGTTTTCAATGATTTATAAATTCTTTGTCTATAGTTATGTACCGGCATATGAGTTATAATAAATAATGATACAATCTTTTAGACATTTTCAAAGTTTACATAAAAATAATGCATAATGCATAACATTGTAACTCATCTTTCTATACTTAAGAAGTTATCTAAAAGATGTTGAACAATATCATCGCATCTTTAGTGTTTTCCGCCATCATATCGACACGATTCGCTTGACAGCACTTCTCAGCGCTATCAAGCCAAGACGCCTTACACATTTCAAGCAGTCTGATACGGGGGGAAAATGGCACGTCGTAATAGCACAAAGAAACAAGCAGCTTCCAAGATGCATAGTGAGAAAACCGACCAGACTATCAAGAAGACGAACCTGCCTTTGGAGAGTCTGCATGCAAGCTGTAATAAAGTATCTGAACCTACAGTCAATGAAACTACCAATAAGAAGAGCGACGACTACCCACAGACGAACACAAAAACTTGTGAGAGGAAGGAGGACCAAGACACCAGAATCAGAAACACTGATTCAAACACAGTCAGATGGGTGGTCAAGCGGCTAAAAATGGAGCTTACTGATCAACAAATACAGAAGCAGCTGCAGGAAGAAAATCTTCACGTCAACATTTTGAAGGCAGAGCGGATTCTGACCTACTCAGAATTAAATGAGATGCTCCACACCAGGGACTGGGCGAACCCTGCCTCTGAACCACTTGGATCCAACATTGATTATCCTCTAAACATGATTGTCAGAAGATGTTGATTTAAGTGCCGGGGTCCATGTGGTACTTCCAGCATGCCAGCACAATAATAACAACATCAAGTGCAGTTGTGTTTAGAAAATAGGTGCATAACATCGTATATTCACAGCAAATGCCCGGTATCAGTTGCAAGTTTATTTGTTGCTTTCACTTTCTGTATTTCAAACTGCTATAATAATAACTCTTTCTGTTCCAGGAGTTTATTACTTTAAAATAACACATTTGTATGATATTCTTCATGTCAAGTTTCTCAAATACAAAGTTTGTTTATCTATTTGCAAATTATTTAAAGTAGCCTCAGCAAGTGTTACATAAAAACTGCACGTCATTACGAGTGCAAATGACTCAAGAGTCTCATTGTTGATGTTAACCTAATGAAGAAATAAATCACTATTACTGCCTCTAAAATTGTCTTATTTAAAACGAAATCAGCCACAGGCAAGTGAGGACTACATTATTGTATTACTTTAGGCTGACCGTACATACTTCACGAAATCATGCTCATTATGTGAACGATCCTGCAAGATTCTCGACTCTACAGCAGACAATATAACTATAGTGAATATTTCTTGAATTCAATAATTCAGTTTTCCATTTCATGTTTTCAACTTGGCATTGCTTGTCAGGTTCTGGGCGAAGCCGGGCCGGATCAGACAGATAGACAGACAGATAGACAGACAGACAGACAGATAGATAGTCGGGAACGGGAACGTGAGCTTATATGACTACTTATATGAATTAAATGAGATGCTCCACACCAGGAGCTGGGCGATGCCGGGCCGGGTCAGACAGACAGACAGACAGACAGACAGACAGACAGTCGGTAACGGGAACGGGAACTTATATGACTACTTATATGAATTAAATGAGATGCTCCCCACCAGGGACTGGGCGAAACCGGGCAGGGTCAGGCAGACAGATAGACAAACAGATAGACAGACAGATAGACAGTCAGGAACGGGAACTTATATGACTACTTATATGAATTAAATGAGATGCTCCACACCAGGAGCTGGGCAATGCCGGGCCGGGTCAGACAGACAGACAGACAGACAGACAGACAGACAGACAGACAGACAGACAGTCGGTAACGGGAACGGGAACTTATATGACTACTTTTTTTTTTTTTTTTTTTTTTGCGTATCCTTTTACAGGACTTAGCTGTCAACAGCAGCATCTTTCAGCTGTCTGTTGATCTCTTGGCAAGATTACGCTCAGTAGTTTGCCATTGCTTTCTGAGCGGCCGGCTCAGTATCCGCAAGTCACGAGCGGGGGTCGAACCACCTCAGTTCTCGCTCCGCTGCGAGACTCTGCGTGATAAACGGGATTACAGAGAGAAAGTGTTATAACCCCACAGCCAGAGAGACCGGCATATGACTACTTATATGAATTAAATGAGATGCTCCCCACCAAGGACTGGGCGAAGCCGGGCCGGGTCAGCTAGTAATATATATAATACACATCTAATACAATATTCTGCGTGTAAACACGTCCTACTCCCTTTGGGCTAACTTGAACGTCTATATCCGCCCATGTTTACCAACATTAATACAAGTAGTTATACTGGTCAAAACCACTAGCTAACTAAACACAGAATGTAAACACTATACTTTCTAATCGGTAATTGATCGTGAAATCTAACTATTAAATACAACTATGCGTTCTCTAAGTTTCACAATGTACTTCACTGACTAATCGTGTAATTAGCTAATCTATTCCAATGGTCGTAAACTGTCCTAAGGCCACACGAAAAGGAAAAACAAATCTTCCTTTTGTCTCAGGTTTTCTACATGTGTTGAACCTACGAGGTCACCCACTCTCAGTTGTAATGCACGTGAATTATACACTCGGATTTAGTGAATACCGTAGTACTCTGGGTGCTTTCTCATGTGTCAACAATTACTGTACTCTATACATTCTTTTGGTCTGTGTTTACTTCTATTCTAGTATCCACGTAACTATATTCTGTATGTTATCGTTCATATAAATGTAATATTGGACTATGACAAACTTCACTGGTCTCGTTTGTCTAAGTGTTGTCTGCAATCTCTTCTCATCTCCCGTTTAACTCTTTTATTTATTACGTATCTTCATAAACTGGATTTAGCAGCTCTAGTTTTACTTTTTAAAAACAGTTATGTTTTCCAGTTATCCTTTCATCCTCCTGTTGATTTATTTAACCTATTTTACTGTTTTATTTTACTGGTTGTTTTGTGTTTGTTTTTGTTTATTGCAAGCTCGCTAACAGAGTTATATTATGGATTACATGACAGGACACGGCAAAATAGAAAACGGTTACTCCAATTAGCAGACCTTATTTAACACAGCATTGACATTTGCAGAGACCATAAAATCTGTTCTTCTCCAGGGAACTATACAAGGAGAAGGAACGTTGTGAGATAAAAGGGCTTCCATGGAAACATAAAACAAGCCACACTTAGCCTCAAATCTTTTCCCGCTTGCTCGCTTTAAACTCAAACGTAGTGCACACTTGACTGGTTTTTTGCATGCGGGCCAGCTTCCCTTATTGCCAGTGTCCCTCGCCAAGAAGTTAATGCACTCCGACTTCGGTCGTACCTGTAATGTATGTCCCTAAGACGAGGACGAGAAGTCAACATATAAGCCCAAGTTTAAGCTAGGAAAAGACCAGATGTTTGTTTGACTAGTGCAGTGAATCAGGTTTATAGCTTACCAGTGATCTGAGGGTAAACAGGGGGGGGGGGGGATGTGTTTATGTAACATTGTTGTGTGAAACAAACATGAAGAATCAATTACAAACATTTGCAGATATCATAACAACTATAATACCAATTACAAATATATGAAGAAATCCTAATGAATGTAGTGCATGCAGATTACAAACATGTGAAGATTTCGTAATAACTGTAATGCAGTGATCAAACATGGAAAGATATAATAATATAATAAATGTAATAGGATTACAATATTGTGAGTATTTGATAACAAATATAGGATGCATTTTAAAAATGTGTAGATATTACAATAATAATATTTTATATTATATAAAATGTGCGGAAAGAGAAATAGAGGAATACAGCGTGAAAAGATTATTGACAGTCTTGTGTCATGGCACGGAAGGGCGTCAACACACGAAGTGATCCATGACGTCGGGGATCGTAATTTGTGGAGAGGCGTGATAGCCCACGCCAGCCGGCAAGGCACTGGATGATGATACTGATGATGATGAGATATAACAACCGCAGTGCAGATTATAAACACGTGAAAATACCCTAATAATCTTGGGACATAGAACAAACGTGAAGATATCATCACAAATATTACAAATATGTAAAGATAAAACACATAAAGGACGGATTACAAATCTTCTTCCTCTTCTTCTTCCTCCCCCTCCATTCCTTCCTCCTCCTCCTCATCCTTCTTCCGCCTCCCCTATCCCTCATCCCCTCCCCATCCTATTCCTTCCTTGTCTTCACCCGCTTCCTCTCTCCCTCCTTTCTCTTCCCAGCCTCCTCCTCCTTCTTCTTCTTCTTCCTCCTCCGCCTCCTCTATATATCAATCCTTACCTCCAATTTTCCTCTTCCTCCTTCTTCCGCCTCCTCTTCTCCTCCTTCTTCAGCCATTGTATCCTCCTCCCAATCCTCTCGCCCTCCTCTTCATCCTTCTTCTTCGTTTTCGTCTACTGCGGCTGCTGCCTCCTCCTCCATCGCCGCCACGCCGCTGTTTGTCTCACCAGGCGTACAGTTGTGTGCAGTTATCTGTGCCTGGACTATTTATTCCTTGTTGGAGCTACAATCAGGCCGTGCCTAGCACGTTTGCCTGTCGGCAATAATTATATGTTCGAATCAACATCCAAACATGGATTTATTTTAATAACTGACCTGTGATATGTAATCGACTCAAACGGATACCAGGGAATGTAAGGTTGGGGAGGGGAAGGGGGGAAGGCGAGGGGGGGGGGAGAGGTCAAGAGGCGACCGGCGTAATATTGACCGCATCACCCCTCCATTGTCACGTGGTCTAAAACTGTTGGGCATGCACCATATACCCAAAACCGCTTCAAGACCGGGGAGAGAGCCCGTTGCTAGGGAGACGTTGGGTGTACATTTGCTATTCTGACAAGACAACTGCAGATATCTTTAATGTCTTTACAGGTTGATGATACCCAGCGTGTTTTCTCTAAAATCCTCCATAACACCGAGTTACCCGTATGCGCACCTCTCACCTGCCACTTGATGTTTGATAAACCCGCAGAGTATTCTTCTGCCCTCCTCTCTCCCCAGCCACCTTGATAAACCCGCTGACGTATTCTTTTCCTGCACCCCCCCCCCCCCTTTCCACCCTGCTTCCGGTCGGTACGTCAAAGGAAAGCATTGTAACAACTATGTCATAATTTAACTCTGAACATGCTATCCAGGTCGGTTGTAACAGACGCAACTGTCCTAGTTACTCCAGAACCTCTAAATCTCAGACAGTTATTACTTGAATTCTTTCTCAGTTATTACTTGAACTCTGCCTCAGTTATTACTTGAACTCCGTGACAGTTATTACTTGAACTCTGTGACAGTTATTACTTGAACTCTGTCTCAGTTATTACTTGAACTATGTGACAGTTATTACTTGAACTATGTGACAGTTATTACTTGAACTCCGTGACAGTTATTACTTGAACTCTGTCTCAGTTATTACTTGAACTCTGTCTCAGTTATTACTTGAACTCTGTCTCAGTTATTACTTGAACTATGTGACAGTTATTACTTGAACTTTTTCTCAGTTATTACTTGAACTCTGTGACAGTTATTACTTGAAATCTGTGGCAGTTATTACTTGAACTCTGTCTCAGTTATTACTTGAACTCTGTCTCAGTTATTACTTGAACTATGTGACAGTTATTACTTGAACATTTTCTCAGTTATTACTTGAACTCTGTGACAGTTATTACTTGAACTCTGTGACAGTTATTACTTGAAATCTGTGGCAGTTATTACTTGAACTATGTGACAGTTATTACTTGAACTCTGTCTCAGTTATTACTTGAACTCTGTCTCAGTTATTACTTGAACTATGTGACAGTTATTACTTGAACTTTTTCTCAGTTATTACTTGAACTCTGTGACAGTTATTACTTGAAATCTGTGGCAGTTATTACTTGAACTCTGTCTCAGTTATTACTTGAACTCTGTCTCAGTTATTACTTGAACTATGTGACAGTTATTACTTGAACTCTGTCTAAGTTATTACTTGAACTATGTGACAGTTATTACTTGAACTCTGTCTCAGTTATTACTTGAACTCTGTCTCAGTGATTACTTGAACTTTTTCTCAGTTATTACTTGAACTCTGTGACAGTTATTACTTGAACTCTGTGACAGTTATTACTTGAAATCTGTGGCAGTTATTACTTGAACTATGTGACAGTTATTACTTGAACTCTGTCTCAGTTATTACTTGAACTCCGTGACAGTTATTACTTGAACTCTGCCTCAGTTATTACTTGAACTCCGTGACAGTTATTACTTGAACTCTGTCTCAGTTATTACTTGAACTCTGTCTCAGTGATTACTTGAACTTTTTCTCAGTTATTACTTGAACTCTGTGACAGTTATTACTTGAACTCTGTGACAGTTATTACTTGAAATCTGTGGCAGTTATTACTTGAACTCTGTCTCAGTGATTACTTGAACTCTGTCTCAGTTATTACTTGAACTCTGTCTCAGTTATTACTTGAACTCTGTGACAGTTATTACTCAAATACTGTCTATTTCAGTCAGTTATTTTCTCACCTCTCTCTGTCTCAGCCAGTTATTACACGAACTCTCTCTGTCTCGGTCAGTTATTACTTGACCTCTCTCTGTCTCAGTCAGTTATTAACTGAACTCTCTGTCCCAGTCAGTTATTAATTAAACTCTCTCTCTCTTTCTCTCTCTCTCTCTCTCGCTCTGTGTGTGTGTGTGTGTGTGTGTGTGTGTGTGTGTGTGTGTCTCAGTCAGTTATCAACTGAACGCTGTCTACTTCAGTCAGTTATTACCTGAACTCTCTCTGTCTCAGTCAGTTATTAACTGCACTCGGTCTGTCTCAGTCAGTTATTACCTGAATTTTCTGTCTCAGTCAGTTATTAATCGAACTCTCTCTGTCTCAGTCAGTTATTAACTGAACTATCTCTGTCTCAGTCAGTTATTAACTGAACTCTCTCTGTCTCAGTCAGTTATTACCTGAACTCTCTCTGTCTCAGTCAGTTATTACCTGAACTCTCTCTGTCTCAGTCAGTTATTACCTGAACTATCTCTGTCTCAGTCAGTTATTACCTGAACTCTCTCTGTCTCAGTCAGTTATTAATCGAACTCTCTCTGTCTCAGTCAGTTATTAACTGAACTATCTCTGTCTCAGTCAGTTATTAACTGAACTCTCTCTGTCTCAGCCAGTTATTACCTGAACTCTCTCTGTCTCAGTCAGTTATTAATCGAACTCTCTCTGTCTCAGTCAGTTATTAACTGAACTATCTCTGTCTCAGTCAGTTATTAACTGAACTCTCTCTGTCTCAGTCAGTTATTACCTGAACTCTCTCTGTCTCAGTCAGTTATTACCTGAACTCTCTCTGTCTCAGTCAGTTATTACCTGAACTCCCGCTGCCTCAGTCAGTTATTAACTGAACTCTCTCTGTCTCAATGAGTTTTTACATGAACTTTCTCTATCTCTGCCAGTTATCTGAAAAATTAACAGCCTTGACCGTGAAACTAACATGGTATGCATGCGTCAGAGGCGGATGCATAAGTCTACCCCCCCCCCTCCCCCCAAGGCAGCCCGTCCCCTTAGTCAGACTATCGCCGTTGAACAGATTGTCCCGAGGGATCGGCCAAGTCAAGTCATAGCTGGAATGTTTCCCAGCCCCGATGCCCTCCCCCTCCCCCCACTTTCCCCCCCCCCCTCACATGGACATTAACTCATTATTCCACAGACATTTGTTGTTTTCCGTGTTTCTATCCATAGCCGTTGTTGTTTCAAGTAATACATGTTTGCATGAAGGAGTCCAAATACTAACAATATGAGACAGAGAGAGTTAAAGTATCCGATGGAATACACTATGTTATACGCATCTGACTGGGGCATGTGTGAAGCGCAGCTGATTCTTGTGTGTGTGCGTGTCTGTGTGTGTGTGTGTGTGTGTGTGTGTGTGTTTGCGCTCGCTAGCTCGCTCTGGACTTAAGCTTAGTCCATATGCATGCTAGTCTCCTAGTATCACTGGACTGATTTTTTAATGTGGGTTAGCTTTCTTTATTACCAGTATCCCTCGCCATCAGTCGAACCCACTCCGGCTTCAGTAATTTACGTTCCCAAGTCAAGGACGATAAGTCAACATGTTAGACCAACTGACCGGTGTAGGGGTTAATCCGCTGTCTCGGCATCAGCACACCGGATGTTTAAGAATTAGCGGTCTTATCCATTCGGCCACGCTGACCTCCACCACCGGTTGATAATGCCCGGGGTTCGCCTCCCAATAAACGCATGCTGAGTTGCTTGGTAGAATGTCAGTCAGGTACTAACTGCCTCAGCCTGTTTGTTTGAAAACGTTAACATATAATTTCCCTACCTACTCCCTCTCCCTACCCCCTCCCGAGCGGCCTTTCCGACGACAAGGAACATTATACCTTCGCGCTGACAATGTGATAACTCCCACAGCTTCCGTTCTCATGTCCGCTGTTTACCCATGTAACTAGGTCAGTTCAGTACCTGCCTTTAAATGAATGAATAGCCCAAACATGAATGACTTCAGTAGAGAGACCAGCGCCTTACACATTTCACGGTAGTCATCTGTTCAGGGTTAGGCCATCTCGCAGTGTAATGTTGAGACTGAGCCCGAGAACACGCGTGTTGTTCTGACACACAGATAAACAACTATGCTATCTTAGTATCCTAGTGACTTCCAGATGTTTATTGTTGTGGTTAGTTTCGGCCGTTTCAGTTGAAGTTTACTTGTAATATATTCTGTGAAATGCAACAAAAACGGATATCCGGCAGCAGAAACGGTAAGTTGTACTAATTATGCAAGTGTTAGCAGCCTCATCATCAACTGTTTCAACTCCTGGGCTGGTCGTTGAGCTTCTTGACCACTTCATTCCATTGATGCATGTCTTGTCCCGCTCTCTGTAATTCCACGCCTGTCTGTAGTGATGTATCTTTATACAAAACAATGTATTCCTCCAGTGAAGTGAATGTAAAATTGTAAACACAGAAGCCGCAAACAGTTTGTTGCACGATTTATCGCCTGGCATGTTTGGCTGCGTCTCGTCAGGTGCTTACTGCAGAGTTATAACATCATGTGAAGTGAATAAATGAATAGTGCGTAGGCTGACACAATTAAAACACATAGTCACGACTATTGCTCAAACGTGTAACATCCACGGTGATTTCAAATTCACCACGAACTTTTTTTTTCTGTTTGCAAAGACCTGACAGTTCAAGCCGGTTTCGTGCAAACAGATGAGAAAGAGTTAGTGGTAGAAGACTGGTAAATGTGAAGTATATGAAGTTTGGAGAAGTTTATAGTATATGTGTTATGTGAAGTTTGGAGCGAGCATATGTGTACTGTGAGGTTTGGAGCTGGTATATGTGTTCTGTGAAGTTTGGAGCTGGTATATGTGTTCTGTGAAGTTTGCAGCCAGTATATGGGTTCTGTGAAGTTTGGAGCTAGTATATGTGTTCTGTGAAGTTTGCAGCCAGTATATGTGCAGCCTATGTGAACTAGGACTGGTTAATGTGAGGATTGTGTTTAGAGCTAATATATGTGAAGCCTGTGTGAACTAGGACTGGTAAATGTGAAGTCTGCGTTTAGAGCTAGTATATGTGGAGTTTGCAGCTAGTATATGTGAAGTCTGTGTTTACAGTTAGCATATGTGAAGTCTTGTGAAGTTTAGAGCTAATTAGCGAGGAGTCCTGTGAAGTCTGAAGCTAGTATATGTGAAGTTTGGGGCTGGTGTGTGTGTGAAGTCTGGAGCTAGTGAAGTCTGTATTTATATCCAGTGTATGTGAAGTTTGGAGCTAATAAATGTAGTCTGTTAAGTTTGGAACTAATATATGGGAAGTCTGGATCTAGTATGTGTGAAGTCCTGTGTGCACTAGAGCTGGTAAATATGACGCGTGGTGCTGGTATACATGAATTCTGAAGCTAATAAATGAAACATGAAAGGACAGGAGCTGGCTGGTGTACTGGGGTCCTACAGCACTACGCCGTTACTAAGAGGTGACGACATCTGACCTCTGTACTCATTTACCTCGTTTTATTGTCTAGTGTCCTCTTATTTAAACATTTTGTTGTTTGGTTTTCTATGATCGCCAGTCAATACCCGTGAATATGTGACATTGATACTACGGTATCTTCTATTTGAATTACCTATATTTACTAGGAATGTTACCTTTTTAGAAAACAAGCATTGATTTGATCGTAGCACACACTTGAAGAAGAAGAAGAAGAAGAAGAAGAAGAAGAAGAAGAAGAAGAAGAAGAAGAAGAAGAAGTATAAGAAGAAGAAGAAGAAGAAGAAGAAGAAGAAGAAGAAGAAGACAGTTCTATTCCATTCTGTACTGACACCCCACCCTCCACACATCGTCCTTTTATTTCTAACCCTGTGAGTTAGACCGGCTTTGAGTAGCACTCGTCAGTCAGAGAAACGCCGTCTTAATGCGACAACAGACGCGTCCTATAGCCTATACCTGCTTGGCTAATGTGATTTCTGTTGACCTCCGCCCTTGACCCAATTGTAGCCGATTTGCCTCTCACGAGCTAGTGTGTTCTAACTGAAATATAATTATGGAAGGGTGGGTAGCGAGTGGTTTATGTTCAGATATTGGGCTAGTCTGTCGATTACCTGCAGCGTTGGCTTGAACAAAGTGGGACACACTGAAATAGTCATAACAGGAAAACCCAACAGCCCACGGAAACAACGTGAGCAATAAATGCCACAGGTATTGCCTGGCACTTGCAGTAGGTGAGGAAAAGAAGCAGTAGAGCAATGGAATATTATAGGATATATCAGAAGTGTATAGGGTATATCAGAGAACATACTAGACAGTAGAGCAATGGAACATTATAGGGCACATCAGAGAATATACTAGAAAGTAGAGCAATGGAACATTATAGCGTATATCAGAGAACATACTTGACAGTAGAGCAATGGAATATTATAGGATATATCAGAAGTGTATAGGGTATATCAGAGAACATACTAGACAGTAGAGCAATGGAACATTATAGCGTATATCAGAGAACATACTTGACAGTAGAGCAATGGAACATTATAGGATATATCAGAGAACATACTAGACAGTAGAGCAATGGAACATTATAGGGCACATCAGAGAATATACTAGAAAGTAGAGCATTGGAACATTATAGGACATATCAGAGAACATAATAGACAGTAGAGCAATGGAACATTATAGCGTATATCAGAGAACATACTTGACAGTAGAGCAATGGAACATTATAGCGTATATCAGAGAACATACTTGACAGTAAAGCAATGGAACATTATAGCGTATATCAGAGAACATACTAGACAGTAGAGCAATGGAACGCTACCTGGTTCTCAATCTTTTTTTGGCCCGTGCCCCCCCTTCACCATATTTTCAGAACGTCATTCCCCCCCCCCCCGCCCTTTTCGTATTTCCTACCTAACCCCCTCCCTCCCCCCGCCCCTACACAGTTGTCATATATTTTTGAAGGGAGTGGGAGATCACTGTAGTGCATGCCCCATTTCTAACAAAAGAAGTAGAGCCCCATCCTCTTCTATCTTCAATAACCCCAGAATATGAACCTTGAGTTATCTGCATGCCTCGTCTTATTAAATTATGTCTAGGAGATATAGATTATGGCCCTGGTGAGAATAATGATTACTAACTGGGATTCTGCCCCTTCTCCAAGGATTCTGTAGCTCTGGAGCCCCCTTTTTGTTTATCAAATCTGAGGAAAGTCTGGAGAATTTTCTCAGCCTGATTTAGATGAAGAAAACATGGATGTTGAGCAGTTGATAGATCTAGAGTCTTCTCTCCCCCATTTTAGTAAGTCATTATGAGTGGATTTATTTTTAAACAATCAAACACATAATCATTCACATTAGATTTTGACAACATGATGTACAAAGAAGTTGTTGACTCACAGATAGGTTTTAACTGATAAATTAACAGAAGGTCAATTCATGTTAATCATTTATTGACTGGGCCCGAGCCTTCTGGCCAGTACACAAATCTCTATTGTGATTTACACAAAATATTAGAAAAGTTGCACATTGGACCATTGTCCCAGACAATCAATCAAGCATCAATATATGAGATGTCAACAAGTGTGAAACATAGTAAACATTTTGATGTTGTACATATTAAGTGTGAAGATGATGAATCAACAATTAACTATCAGTTTCCTGAAATTGGGTGTGGTGTGTACCAAGGAAAAATGTAACCTGGTGACTGGAAGATTTGGTAAGCCAGGGTCCATTGACTGATGGATCCACTTCAGGTATGCCCGTATAGCTCCTCTGAAGGCCTCCCCATACTTTGCTCATGGCCAAGTCATCTTCCCTCTCACTTGTTGTTCATCTCTTTCTCTCGGCTTCCCTCTTCCAGGTCTGATTTAGGTGGTTAGTTTGCTGATGTGTTGGGTGGTTGTTGGTATGTAGCCACCAAGAATCACTGTTTAAAATTCACATAAATATATACAATCTTCCCAATACAATCTTTTAAAAGTAGGTCAGAAAAAATCTAAATTCCTGAAGTAGGAACTAGTTCCCCTCCCCCTCTTTTTTTCTCTAAGCTAGTGTTGGGTTAATTTGGGGTGGTCAGAGATTATCACACTGGGTACGCCTTGTATCAACTGGTTCCTGCTGTATGTAAGTTCTCATTTGACCTGGGGTCAGTGAACGTGTACAGTAAGACAGTGACAAGAGTGAGAATATGTCAAGATGCATGTAAATAAATGACATACATTTATAACATTTCTTCCACTAAATGGTGTTTATCGCGTGTATAAATAATTCTCTGTGTTTTCCCAATTAACTTCTTCTTCTTCTTCTTGTGTCTAATAACTCTCTCCCATTATCTGTTGTTGTTGTGTTGAGTGGTGTGGTGTTGTGTGTTCAAGCCGTGTTGAGTAATGAGTTAAGTTCACTGCGCATGATGTGTTCCGCGAAGCACAACTTTCTCATGTAATGCAGTTCATGTGTGCCCTTATCTAATTAAAATTTGACAAAAATATAAATATTTATTCCGTCAAACCCTATTGATTCAATAGATGAAGGAGAAAGGAAAGATTGATTTCTCTTTCAGCTTTCTAGATTGTAAATAGGCATAGATAAGTCTGTTTTTAGAACAAGGCACTAGTTCTAGTACACGAACTGTCATTTTAGCTGTAGATAGTGATAGCATCTTTAACAGTGTTTCTGACAAAATGCACAAGATTGCTTTCGAATCATCACTTCGTACAGTTGTTCAGAATAGAATGGAGTAGTATAATGCACTTCTTAAAGTTAATAATTATCCTTAAGAATATCAGAGATTGCAGTTTCATCGAAGAGAGTATTGGAGTGTCAGTTTGCCCGGGAACGGCTCTGCGTCGTTAGAATCTACAGTCGAGCATTTTTACATTTCAGAGGTTGTAATTAATAATAATACATTTCAATTGACATTACAAACACTGGATACCATTTCTGGATACCTGATACATCGGGTTCTTAGTCTAATCTCGGGAATTACAAGCTTACCTCAGATCTAGACACCCCGCAATTCCATGTTTGAAAATTTGGTCACACCAGCTTCTCACATCTATTCATCAGGCTGGTCGCAGGAAAAGTGCGGGCTTACAATGTTCTGATGAAATATTAACATATGCAAATTCGGCGTTGGCGCGAAAGCGGGTCACATGTCTCCTTCTATCCAATGGGGTTCCGAGCTTTGTCTGATGAAATCTTTCTAAGAATCCACGTCATCTGTCACTTATGCAGTTCCAGTTTCGATGTTAAGTTTTAAGTCCTAGTTCCAGTTTGCGGTTGTGTAGTCAATTGTTTTACCATTTCCTCTTCTTGGCTTGCGGTCTTGGTAACTGAATAATGGTGGTTAGCCATTATGCTACAACAGTATACATAATAATGAAAGCAAATTTTAATAGCACATACTAAAACAAGTCTATACGTCCACATAAAACGTGATCTACTTACTTTATAAAATGAATTTTAGAAGGGTGAGACGTACAGAACCGTAAAGTATGAAGGGAAAAACAATGTCAAGTAATCGGTTCTTGTATTAACGTAATCTTGAAATAATCTTAATTCCCCCCCCCCTCCCTGAAAACCCTAAAATTTCCCCCCCCCCCCCCGCCAGGGGGGGGGATTCCCCACCGGTTGAGATCCACTGCTATAGGGTATATCAGAGTGCAGCCGTGACTAAGAGGTTATAGTGTCAGCCTCGTGCACAGAAGCCACAGGGTTCGACCTCTGCCTAGGGCTGGGCAAAAATCCAGGGTTGTCCATGGGACATAATTTACATTGCGTGGTAATTTATGCATGTCCCATCCCATCCCGTCCCATGGGAATAATATTCCCATGGCCAAGCCTGGCAATTTACCCATATCATTGTATCTAAAGATGTAACACGTCCCCATGATCTCTTGGGTAGTGAGAAGCCTTCTCACGGCAGTGAGACATCTCAAGGAGCAAGCTGTAAGGCCGCTGCCCTTGCATAATTGATAGGAGAAATAACCCTGCCTACGCGTGGATAGAGCCTGTTACCTTGGATGGAATCTGGAAGCGAACCGAAAATACACGCTGGAGTAGTACGCACTGACCTCTGAGATGCAGATCTAAATGTGACGCAACCCACGCGTAGCATTCAACCCCAGCATTTTATGGGCTGTTTGTGATTTCTGGGCAAGTTTAAGTTCAGCGGTCTGCTTCCAAATCGCCCGCAGCTATTTCGAACACGGTATACGGAATTACGAATTGTGCTCGTAACCCCTTCGCGACAGAGCCGGTAACCTGAGGTGTAGGCTGGCGAAATTGCAGTCATCGCAGAGGACGTTGGGGTGACAAGTGATCATCAGCAAACAACAGAAGGAATGCACAAACATCATCACATCAAAGTACATAATTATCAAACCATGAAAAATAACAATCAACCAGCATAATGAAATATGTGCTATTTAACTTGAGTATTGCTTGCTTGCTTGTGTTCGTTGGCTTGAGCTCCAACGCGAAGTCCTGTATGTCGGATGAAGGCATCCTGTTGTCCAACATCAGTGTGATGTCATACAGGACCTGAGGTTTGCGTGAGTATCCGTTGTCCCATGTCTAGCTTATTGGTGTGCAGACTGGTGGTTCCTCGCCGTACAGGCAGACACTCTCCGCCTTCGGAGGAAACTTGAGTATTGAAACAGCTGAAAGAATACGAGTAATTCTACCTACACCAGCCAGAAACCTAGTGTGGTTGGATTGGTTGGAATCTTGGTTGCAAGAACCACAATCTCAGCACACCAGGCCAACCATAGATACCTAGTCTCTTTCAGCAAATATAAGGTATAGACTCCGATCGTTCCAGCAACACATTGTAAACACGCTGGATTTCTCCCCTCTAAGTCCCTGCTTGCTTGAACCATATTTACATCAACCCAAGAATCCATATTTGTGATGTCTCAGCGAATTGCACTCTACTAGCCAATAGGTCCGTTCTCTCTTTGCCTCGCACTCCAGCATGATCTGGACCGTACAACCAGGAGAGTCTCTGTAAGAGTATCTGTCATTTGTAACCACCCATGACGCATCTGTCCGTTTTGAACTTCAAGCAACACAGATAGAGAATTAGACACTGCGTGTTCTGGTGATAATATGCCAATTAAAAGAATGGAAACATACAAATACCTGAGTACAATCTTCAACTGCTCCAACATCATAAGGGAAGAAATACAAACTAGAATCAATTCTGGAAATAAGATATACTATGCACTACAACATCTACTAAAATCAAATGCGCTATCTCGTAACACCAAAATCACAATATACAAAAAACTGATCAGACCAGTTGTGCTGTATGGCTCTGAAACCTGGAGTACAACGAAAGGAGACGAAGCCTTGCTACAAACCTTTGAAAACAAAGTTTTAAGACGCATCTTTGGACCCATTAGGGATACACAAAGTGGAGAGTGGAAAAAAAGAAGCAACAAAGACATTTATTATCTAAGTCCCCGCTAATCACTGGTATCATGAAGGCTAATAGACTACAATGGTTGGGGCATATAGAAAGAGTGGAAGACAATAGGGAAACAAAACTCGCTTACACTCAGGAAATAAATGACCGTAGACTCCGAGGTAGACCAAGAAGACGGTGGATAGATAATATATATACAGACCTACAAGCACTTGGAATCAGCGACTGGCAAGATAAGGTCAACCGGAGAGACGAACGGAGACGGATTGTATCTGCAGCAAAGAACCTCAATGGCTCGGAACGCTGAAGAAGAAGAAGAAGAAGAAGAAGAAGAAGACGTGTTCTGATGACTTGGGTACCCGCAACCCACGTGTAAAGCCCAGTGATCGCAGTCACCGCATGCTTTATACTTGATGGTAGGCTCTATTCTGCTCAGCAACGACCTTCCCCTTTTGTCTGGACTGGGTTTACCGGTGCACCGAGCTTCAGTGTCCGACTTTCTATGACGTGTCTACTGTAGTATTATTCTTCTTATAATCCATTCGATGATAATCGTGTCTGTCCACATCCCCGTGTCTCGTCTATTACTTATCATTTCTGATACAGATGTACCTCCATGTAACAGTGTTAAACTGCCAATCGTCTTTTTTCTTGGTCTCTGCGACATTTTCAATTTCCCAATAACTATAGCTTGAGAACCGTCGAAAATGCACAGCATATTCTCAATACGTGGTAACAAATCCTGTTGATATTACCAATGCGATGGTTGTGAAAACACCTACATCTGGAAATTCATAGTGCCCAGTAAATACAACGACCGGCGATTTATTAATTGGAATAACGGATTACGCCCAGTAATTCCAAAGTGTGTTGTCGTTAGCCAACGTTAAGTATTATTTTACGGTAGATAGTATTTCAATGCAACAGATATGGGAGGTGGTCCGTTGGTACAAATGATGATCCCAAGAAGGGAAATCATCCCTAGCCGAAGTGGAGCGATTCCTCAGTGAAGGAGGCAAATCTGCGTCCTGATATTTGCCACTCAGCCACACAAGGGTGAAGCTAAGTCGCCTTACCACCCCATGTATCCTCATTTAAGTCCAGCAGCCAACAACTATTAAACTACACAACAACTACGTATCCACTATTCAACAACTAAACAACAACCTTTACTCTCATCCAGTTAGTTTCTATTGATACATACAGAGATCATTCTGCAAGGAATGATGAACCATAGAATACCCAGTGTCAAGATCAACTAGTGCCATATCGGTCCAGGAAATAAACATTTATAAACAGTGTTTATCTTAACTAGAGACATAAAAACAGTTATATGTAGTTAAGTGTGCTATAAAGGTGTTGGATGTTTCTTGAATTTTTGTAATCAACGATAGGACATTGGGATAGTAATATTTGTTAGATAATTAGGCATAAAGATATCAAGTGTGTAATGTTTATGTACATTGTATTGCCCATGGTGCATACCCCCAACCCGTTTCTTTTATTACATTAGTGTAAACGTCTCCTACTGTGTTCTGTAATTTCATTAGTGTTATATGTTAGTTAGTTAGTTAGTCTTTCCTCTTGAGCCTAAGGCGGCGCATAGGGCAGAAGTCCTGTCTCTTCATGCCTGGCGGTTCGCTGCTACCTGTTGTAGATCTTGGATATTTACTTGGCCATTGAATGAATTGAAAACCTGAGAATAAACCAACTAGAAAGGTTATTGTATGGAATCCACAAGGAAACAGACATAGAGGAAGCGTCAAATACACAATGGATTAAAGAAGTAGAAACTATAATGTGTGAAAGGGGACACATGGACGGAGCTACACGTGGCAGCTAAGAACAGGAGAGAGTGGGGTGAGATGGTTGAGTGCCTGTGTCCCAATGGGGGAATAAAGGACGACAGAAGAAGACCCCTTGTGATGTCATCATCATCATCCAATTCCGTAACCTAAAGCTGGGTCTTAGGAGTGTCGCAATGGAAGCATAAGTAATCAGTCCAACAGAGGCTCTGTGTCCGTAGCAGCGTGCACAAATATGAAAATAGGACATCAAAATTCACTCTGTAATGTTGTCAGTGCCGGTCTCCCTGGTCTAGGCGTTAACGTCTTTCTCCGTAATCCCGTATATTCTCTTGAGTAACGTAACCTGCGCAAGAATTGGTAGCAGTTCTCGCCGCATTGGTAACTTAGAGGTATGTGAGCCATGGCAAACTATTGAGCGTAATCCTAGTACATCAACAACAGCTGAGGATATTGACAGCAACGTCCTGTAAGGGATATGCAACGAACAAAATGTTGTCAATCCTGAAATACCTCTGCCCTTAACTGTCGCCTGGAGGATGGTGCTATGACCAAGTTCCAACAAGAGTGATTTCTTTGGGTAGTTTTAGAGATGGTGTTTTTTCCCCATTCGCTAACTTAACACCCTCACTGGGGATAGACAGTCTCGGCCTTGGAAATAAAGTCGCGCTTGGTCGGATGCTGCATGTCTTTTGCAGAACGTTACGATCAACACATGTTAATTTTCTAGTTGTGAGGTGTAATAAATTAAAGCAATGATATAACTAAGGGTATCCCGATTGAGATGGGTTATCATCCTCAATAAGCCCTCATCAGGAAACGTGGAAATGGCTCATGAACCCCCATGTGTGGATAACTACAGATAATGCAAGTTTCCCACACTAACTTTATGAAGATAGGTTCCTTTTGAAGGCGTGGAGATAGTAAAAATTTACCACACACCAAAGAGAAGATTGCCCCCTCTATAATGGAAATAGACCAGTGTGTTTTTATCCACATTCACTAGGATCTCGAACAATCTACAACAGTGTTATGTATGAACTGTAATAAACAGCTGTTTGAACAAAATGCCCATAAATAAATCAACCCAACTCTTGATTCTAACCTCAACTCATATATTAAGACAAATGATGGGTTATGGGACGATTTGTGATCAGTAGTTGCTCAACAAGCAACACCACATGTTGTAAACAAAAATTGATAAAAAAATCAATCACATATGTTAAAAAGTAATAAAGTTAGATAAACCTTTACAGAGCTATCTATGAATGAAATTCCAATCTCTCTCTCTCTCTCTCTCTCTCTCTCTCTCTCTCTCTCTCTCTCTCTCTCTGAGTTAACTAAGGTTTTAGAGCCTCGTAATAAACACCTCCAACTGGCACTAAGAATGATTTGAATTCTTCCGAACAAAACGTAATATTTGTACAATGTTCTGGTTCTACTCAATTTTTATGGCCCGTGATGCGCAGGGCATGACAAGTTCCTTATGGGTGTATCCAAATCATTGGGGTCACCAATGTCAAGACAAATTCGCCACAGTGACAACATTTTTATGGACAAGATGGTGATGGATGCCTGGTGGGTACTAGAATACTGGGTGAAGTTGAGATCGGGTGATCATTGAAAACAAGGAGTATAATATATAATAAGGAGTGTTATCTGCTACCTGGGCTTGCTTCCATTCCAGGATTAATTGGAGTTGTCGATGCTGGATCTATTTCAGCTTGATGTCTAGTTGTCATAGCTGAGACTATCACAGGCTTTACGTGATCTCATAAAATACGTAACATCTCCCAATATCACAGGGTAAATTTGGTCTTCTAAGACCGCAGCTTTTATTTCAACTGTAACACAACGTGAGGTTATGCTTACCTTTGCCACTGGCAATGACATCGGAACTGTGTTTTTCAAAGGTCCCCGGAGTTCACTTGTTTCCACGGTGACCTGATCAGTGTTCACTAATGAGGTTGCTACAATTGCATCACATTGTAAGCCTGTGCTATATAGACATACGATAGAGAATCCGTTAAGAGTAACTGATTCTATAACCGAAAGTCTTGCATTTGTTTCTTTATGATCCCTCTTACAAGAATGTCCATTAGTGCTCACCTTCTTTGCTTTTGGTTTTTCGAAACACGCTGCAGTTTGAGGAAGGGTTCTACACTTGCATGTTTTCGTATGGTGTCATGTAATTTTACATTTTAAACACTATTCCTTCCCCTCTTTCAAAGCATGTTGGACTAAATTTTGGGTGATAGTTTTGGCCTTAGTATTTTGTTTATTGGAATGGTTATCAGCATTCTCCCTTTGCTTGTGAGACTTTTCATGAGGAGGAGCAATGGTCGTACGATTATTTCCTCTTACCTCTTTCTGGGACATCTCAAATCTCTCAGCTAGGATGATAATATCTTCTAGTCTATCCGTCCCATATTGCATAAGAAATGCCGTTATATCAGCTGACATCTTTTATTTCAACTGGTCTATAATAATCATTTCCCCCAGGCCTTCATAGTTTCTTCAAATTTTCCCAATGTGCCCCACTGATATAAATACGTGTTCAGTCTTTCTACAAACTGAGCAAAGTTCTCTCCTCGAACTTTCTTAGCAGATTTGAACTTCCTTTTATAAGTATCTCCACCCACTTCAAATCTGGCGAGTAATGCCGTTTTGAGGATTTTATAATTGTATTGTTCCTCCTGCGTTAATCGATAGCATACCTCGTAAGCATTTCCTCGTAAACCCTGAGATAAATTCACGCACTATTTACTCTCCTCTAGTCCACACGTGAAACACATTTGTTCGAATTTATTTAAATACGATTTCAACTCATCTTTGTGTTCAGTGAATGGTTCTAGGGGGAAAATCATAGCCCCAGTCTAATGATAAGACACCTCCAAGTGAACATCTTCCACTGGAGTAACCTGAGATGTTGATGGGGTGGAATTAATTCCTGCCTCCATTTGCCTATGTTCCAGCTCATTTTCCATCCGTTTCAGTTCCAGGACATGTTGACGTTCTTTCTCCTTATCCTCTAATTCAGCCTGGAGTTTTTTTATCTTATAATTCAAGAGTATGCTGGCGCTCTTTCTCCCTATTTTCTATTTCATCCTGTAATCTTTCGTATGTCTCAAATTAATCAGAAATATACATGGCTAAATCCGTACCTGTAAGATCACATAATTTACCTGTCACCATATATTGGTTTCGCTACTTAGCCGACTCCACCATCTTTTTCTTCTTTATAAAAGAAATTTCTATTTGTTCTCCGAGGATCGCAGATAAGCTCAGACACCAGTAATATTTTAGAAGACACAATATAGCATGCACACATTTTTAATGGCACAATGTCAAACTAATTACCCGAACCAAATATGCAACAATAGGCACATGCGATAATTGGGGTGGGGGGGGGGGGGTACCAGACCTAGAATATTCACCAACTCCGATTACTCTTAAGCCAAAATGGACCGACTAAGAGCACGAAACGCAACAATCACCTCCATCGTAGACAAGGATCACTATGGTTCTAAATCCTATACCAGTAACAATTATTGGTGGGTTTCATATCCCTGAGATGAGTATTCACTACTTGTGAGAGATTCAACAGTCAATTCAAATATCCTGGCTTCGAGACACCACTCATGAGGTGTAATCAATTAAGACAAGGATATAACTACGGGTTATCATCCTCAATCAGCCCTCATCAGAACACATGGAAACGGCTCACGAATCCCCATGTGAGGACATCTACAGATAATGCAAGTTTCCCACACTAATTTTATGGAGATAGGTTCCATTTAAATGCGTGGCGATCATGGATATTTACCATAGACCAAAGAGAAGATTGCCCCCTATATAATAGAAATTGGTCAGTGTGATTTTGTCCACCTTCACTAGGATCTCCAACAATCTATAACAGTGTTATGTATGATCTGTAATAAACGACTGTTTGAACAAAACGTCCAAACATAAATCAACCCAATTATTGATTCCAAATTCAACTCATATATTAAGACAAACGATGGGTTATGGAACGATTTGTGATCTATGCTTGCTCAACTTGCAACACAACATGTTGTAAGCAAAGTTGATATCAAATCAATCACATAAGTTACAAAAGTAATACAGTTAGATAACCTTTTATAGAGTTATCTATGAATGAAAGTCCAATCTCTCTCTCTCTCTCTCTCTCTCTCTCTCTCTCTCTCTCTCTCTCTCTCTCTCTCTCTCTCTCTCTCTCTCTCTCTCTCTCTCTCTCTCAGATTTAACTAAAGTTTTAGTGCCTCATAATAAACTCATCCAACTGACACTAAGAATAATTTCACTTCTTTCAAACAGAACTTAATGTTTGTACAATGTTCTTGTTCCACTCAATTTTCATGGCGCGTGATGCGCAGGGTGTGGTAAGTTCCTTGTGGATGTATCCAAATCATTGGGTTCACCAACGTCAAGACAATTTTACACAGTGACAACATTTTGATGGACAAGATGTTGATGGATGCATGGTGGGTACTAGAATATTGGGTGAAGCTGAAATCGGGTGATCATTCAAAATAAGGAGTATATACTTCTTATGGCATCAGGAAGGCAACTCCTCAAGTAATTGTGGTCAACGAAATAGTGCAGACAGTTTCGTAGTTCATAGACATAGGTCAGAATATCTCTACAGCATTCAGCGAAGCAATTCAGTATCACCAAGTTGTATGTTGGTAAGATCAAATGAACAGTAGACCAAAAACACACCACCCATCTATGATAGTACAAACAAAATAACAACAGCTTGTGTATTTGACAAAGATCATATGTCGACATGAAATAAAATATGAAAAGGGAGAAAAGAAAATAGGAGGAGAAAGGAGCGTGGTGCCACTCACAATTGGGATCACTAAACCCTCTTCTCCAAAGATGGAATTTATTCAGACATCTGATAGAGACGGATCAGTATCTTCTTAGCGATCAACATGTGTTCTCCATTGATGCTGTAATGTCATGATGAGATAAACCTCATGATGAGACAAGGACAGTAAGGCGAGACAAAGTCATTATGTTGAGACATAGTCATTATGTTGAGACAAAGTCATTATGTTGAGACAAAGTCATCATGGTGAGACAAAGTCACCATGTTGTGATAAAGGCGTGTTAAGACAAAGGCATTTTGAGACAAAGTCAGCATCTTGAGGTGATGGCACCCTGTTGAGACAAAGTCATCATGATACTATCTCATCATCCTACTTATAGTGGACACGGCATTAAGAAGAGTGTTTATCATCTTCATTTAGGATGTGACAGCATTCCATAGGTTATAGAAGAAGAGCTTTGGCAGGGCAGATTCAGTGATGGAAAAAGCATGGTGATTTGCAGAATCTTTTTCCAGAAAAGAGCATTTATTTTGATCATCTTTGTGTAGAGTAAATATCATAATTACACCACTGTACATACAAACAACGTGTTACCTTTTCATCAAGTATCGTCATGGCATAATTATTGGCAGAGTTTACCGTGATAACCCCAGAACACAGGAAACCCAAACTACCGAAACTGGAAAACCTGGTGTCTTTCCCTAGATCATGGCGTAGAATGAGCTAGCTTTCAACCGCCAAGTCTTGGCCGGAAATTTGCCGGTAGCTGGAGCCAATCCAACCAATGGTCTGTCTTTACTGAAACGCCAAGCCTGTTCGAAATATTTTGACACTTGTATCATTTTTATCGCTGACTGAATAACTCCCTGTATGGTGATCTAATTGTACATTTGTGATAAAAATCTCGAGAAATCTGGGAGGACGATGAAAAATATAACCTGCTACACCGACAACAGAGCACTGGAAGTTTAATAGCTATAGCGCTCTTATCTTCTCGGCCACGTCGACTGCTGCTGGATACAATGTATGAACCACAAGATGTAAACGAACACGGTAGAGTTAAGTACTTGTCCTGTGACATGAAGCAGCCAGGAGAAGAATGGGATACTGACAGATTGTGACAACATCAACCCAGGACGCGGATCTAGTTTAGGGCGCTCCGATCATATCTCAGCTGGACGCGACACGTGTGTTAGGAACAATGATATATGGAAGTTCTAGAAAAGTCGACGGAGTTAATTACCAGGAACTGTGCGTTCTGAGTGTCTAAGCCGTGGGCTGCGAAGATGGCGGGAAACATTGGCGGCATTGTGCTGGATGTGGTCAATGCCCGGTCTTGTTGCAAAGTTATACATTCACAAGATGCTTTCAATTATGCCGTCAGCAATTTGGTCTTTAATTATCATTTCTCTTCTGAGATCAATCATCAAATTCTTTTTATATTTTGTGTGTGTATGGGGGATTGATTAATTGATTTAGGAACCGACATCACAGCATTCGGGACATTCCCATAAGCGCTCCGTCCCCACCCTCAGCAGCCAGCAAAGAGTTCCAACACACACACACACACACACACACACACACACACACACACATATATATATATATATATATATATATATATATATATATATATGAGAGAGAGAGAGAGAGAGAGAGAGAGAGAGAGAGAGAGAGAGAGAGAGAGAGAGAGAGCATGTGTTCTGTGTTCCGTTTTGTATGATTTCTGCGTTGATATCCTCAGCACTCTATACGTCTATATCAACGTCATTGGCAACAACACTTATTAATACTACTACTGCCACTACTACTGCCACTACTACTACTACTACAGCCACTATTACTACTACTACTACTACTACTACTACTACTACTACTACTACTACTACTACTACTACTACTACTACTACTACTACTACTACTACTACAACCACTTCTCCCGCGGCCGCAATGCCACCACGACCAACAATACTACCACCACCACGACAACCACGACGACGACCACCACCACCACCACCACCACCACCATCACCACCACCATCACCACCACCACCACCACCACCAAAGGGCGTGTGGAGATAATTTTTCTCAACATCTTGCAATCTCCATAATATATCAGTATGTATTCTGACACCCTTTCGTGTCCAAGACATAGGGCCGCCAAAAATCTTCTGTCGCTGTTTTGCTCTATTTTCTCTTTCAAGAAATCTTTTCAGTTTTCAAAGAATGTTCCAGTTTTTCTCTTCGCATCATGCGGCCCAAAAGTTGCGACTGTCTCGTTATGATTGATGGATGTGATAATTTGTCTTTGTGTCCTAATTTCGTTCAAAACGTTTAGATTACTCATTCTGGTTAACCACGGAATTCTGACACAGAATTTGGGTCTGTCAGAGGGGACACATTAGTGAGAAATATTCCTTATATGGGTATTCCCATGGCAGACTCTGCCGTCGATGTGTGAAATATTAGGCCTTCACATATTCTAGCTGGCACCATGTCGTCTTGGCAGACATATCCTGACTGTCATCAAGTCGTCTTGGCAGACATATCCTGTCTGACATCATGTCGCCTTGGCAGACCAAAGTTTGTTACATTGTGCTTCAAAAATAGTTAGTTAGTTAGTTAGTCGACAGATCATCCTCATTGCACATCGAAGCATTCAGTCCATAAGTGCTCGGATCCCCTCCTCAGCAAATCCCGCAAAAATAAAAAAAGTATTCTCTATAGAACAGTTTGAGATGCGTAGTAGAGCCTGTATGTTGCCCATGCAGCATGATCCCTCTCTCGGCCTGCCTAGTTTACTCCAGAAGAATGGTAACACCTATACATCTGGAACAAGACAAGCGGTAAAAGCTGTCGGATCGGCAATGCAATGCTCTAACTGCCTGTCGGTGCTTCGATCTTAGACAAGTTGCCAACCAAGGCTTATGACCTATTTTGCCCTGCCACGATATTTAATCTTTAGGTTGCATTTCCTCGCACCAGAATGGAGATTGTACTCTCCCAATAGCGCTGCTTCGCCTGAAACCGTTGGCACAATGTGGGTGTCGGATTTGGTGCGCGCAACCCAACATCCCGCGCTAACGGAAAGCACGCAGTACCGTCTACTGTCGTAAGGTAGCTCCGTCACAGTGGCAACACCGTCTACTGTCATAAGGTAGCTCCGTCACAGTGGCAACACCGTCTACTGTCATAAGGTAGCTCCGTCACAGTGACAGCACCATCTACTGTCATGAGGTAGCTCCGTCACAGTGGCAACACCGTCTTCCGTCACAGTGACAGTACAGGCTACTGTCATAAGGTAGCTCCGTCACAGTGACAGCACCATCTACTGTCATAAGGTAGCTCCGTCACAGTGGCAACACCGTCTTCCGTCACAGTGACGTACAGGCTACTGTCATAAGGTAGCTCCGTCACAGTGGCAACACCTTCTACTGTCATAAGGTAGCTCCGTCACAGTGACAGCACCATCTACTGTCATAAGGTAGCTCCGTCACAGTGACAGCACCATCTACTGTCATAAGGTAGCTCCGTCACAGTGGCAACACCGTCTACTGTCATAAGGTAGCTCCGTCACAGTGACAGCACCGTCTACTGTCATAAGGTAGCTCCGTCACAGTGGCAACACCGTCTACTGTCATAAGGTAGCTCCGTCACAGTGACAGCACCGTCTACTGTCATAAGGTAGCTCCGTCACAGTGACAGCATCATCTACTGTCATAAGGTAGCTCCGTCACAGTGGCAACACCGTCTACTGTCATAAGGTAGCTCCGTCACAGTGACAGCATCGTCTACTGTCATAAGGTAGCTCCGTCACAGTGGCAACACCGTCTACTGTCATAAGGTAGCTCCGTCACAGTGACAGCACCATCTACTGTCATAAGATAGCTCCGTCACAGTGACAGCACCATCTACTGTCATAAGGTAGCTCCGTCACAGTGACAACACCGTCTACTGTCATAAGGTAGCTCCGTCACAGTGACAGCACCGTCTACTGTCATAAGGTAGCTCCGTCACAGTGACAGCACCATCTACTGTCATAAGGTAGCTCCGTCACAGTGGCAACACTGTCTACTGTCATAAGGTAGCTCCGTCACAGTGGCAACACCATCTACTGTCATAAGGTAGCTCCGTCACAGTGGCAACACCATCTACTGTCATAAGGTAGCTCCGTCACAGTGGCAACACCGTCTACTGTCATAAGATAGCTCCGTCACAGTGACAGCACCGTCTTCCGTGACAGTGACAGTACAGGCTACTGTCATAAGGTAGCTCCGTCACAGTGGCAACACCATCTACTGTCATAAGGTAGCTCCGTCACAGTGGCAACACCGTCTACTGTCATAAGGTAGCTCCGTCACAGTGGCAACACCGTCTACTATCATAAGGTAGCTCCGTCACAGTGGCAACACCGTCTACTGTCATAAGGTAGCTCCGTCACAGTGACAACACTGTCTACTGTCATAAGGTAGCTCCGTCACAGTGATAGCACCGTCTACTGTCATAAGGTAGCTCCGTCACAGTGGCAACAACGTCTACTGTCATAAGGTAGCTCCGTCACAGTGACAACACCGTCTACTGTTATAAGGTAGCTCCATCACAGTGACAACACCGTCTACTGTCATAAGGTAGCTCCGTCACAGTGGCAACACCGTCTACTGTCATAAGGTAGCTCCGTCACAGTGACAGCACCATCTACTGTCATAAGGTAGCTCCGTCACAGTGGCAACACCGTCTACTGTCATAAGGTAGCTCCGTCACAGTGACAGCACCATCTACTGTCATAAGGTAGCTCCGTCACAGTGGCAACACCGTCTACTGTCATAAGGTAGCTCCGTCACAGTGGCAACACCGTCTACTGTCATAATGTAGCTCCATCACAGTGACAACACCGTCTACTGTCATAAGGTAGCTCCGTCACAGTGGCAACACCGTCTACTGTCATAAGGTAGCTCTGTCACAGTGACAACACCGTCTACTGTCATAAGGTAGCTCCGTCACAGTGGCAACACCGTCTACTGTCATAAGATAGCTCCGTCACAGTGGCAACACCGTCTACTGTCATAAGATAGCTCCGTCACAGTGACAGCACCGTCTTCCGTCACAGTGACAGTACAGGCTACTGTCATAAGGTAGCTCCGTCACAGTGACAGTACAGGCTACTGTCATAAGGTAGCTCCGGCACAGTTACTAACACCTGATTTCGCATATTCTAGGTCACGGCATACTGAGGTGAGATGACCACTGTCCCCCCCCCCCCCCCCTTTTTTTTTTTTCTTCTTAGAAAGTTCTGAATTATCCGGTAACCATTTGATTAGGCTGGATCTCCCGTATACCGGTAGGAAGGAAGGCCTGCCACTGCTGGGGATCGATTCCGTGGACCACTGTCTTGACAGGCAAGCGCACACACCACCATGCCATGGCGGCTGGAGTGTTATGTATACATTAAACACAAGTTTATTGTGAGCTACTCAGAACAGAACGAGACACTCACTTTGGGAGAGCTCCCGAGGCCATCATGGTAGCAGTTAACGAAATCGTTTAAATGTTGATGGCAGTGGAGATGTGGTTTCTGAGGAAAATGCGAACAATACCAATGGGCATATAGAAAATCGAACGGGATAACTATACAAGAAACATGAAAAGTTAAGTTCATTAGAGAAATTAAGAGTGTGTGGTTAAGATTTTGTTTGCCACGTTATGAGGAGGAACACATTACAACATTGAATGACAACGGGCGAACTTCATGGTAAAATAGCATGTGGAAGGCAGAGAGATAAATACCTGGATAACTGAGCCACACGGCACAATCGGGACAAGAACACTGATTTCTGGTGATCGTGTGAGATTGCGAACCGTAACCGTCCTCTCTTATCGACAAGGCACTTGATTATAATGATTGACATCCATATAAGAGATTGATAAATAAGAACATATTAGAGAACACTAAAGAAAAACCAGGAAGCTTAACTGAAGACAGTCCAGATGTGAACCAATCACCATAAAATGAGGCCGTCATCTGGCCAAAGAAATGAATCTATTTCTGGCGTGTCATTAATTTATCTATTTCTATTTCTGGCGTATCTGAGGAGCAGCCATGATGCGTTGACCTCGTGGTGTGCCTCGCTGCTGTTCGCTGTTACAGATATCTGGAAATCATTACTTCCACCAAGCAAGACAAGGGAACTCAGTGTACGGAACACACAGTGAACAGTTAGGGTTACAATTAAATTGGGAAAAAAAAACAACTTGTCGTCTCCGGAGAAGAAAGAAATTCCACAATGCAACATCCAAGTAAATAGGAGCAGACTTAAACGATTGAATCGGTATAACTATCTCTGAGCAGTCATAACAGCTGACAGAAGGTACTCTGAAGAACAAGAGTCGCTATGGCAAAGGTAACCTTATGCAAAATGGCTACCTTACCAATAAAGGCTGTTATTTACAACCAGGAAAAGAGTGTTGAAGTTATATGCACGTAAAACATGCACAATAAGCAGAAAAGCTCCGAAACACATTGTGACAGTGAAAATGTGGTTTCTACAGAAAATCCAAAGAATAACTTGGACAGACAGAAAAACCAGGTAGCAAGTCCTGCAGGAAACAAATGAGAACCGATAATTTATTCAAGAAATTAAAGGTATAAAGCTAAGATTTTGTTGGGCACGTTATAAATTTGAATAAACTAGAAAACTTAATGACAACTTGCAAAATTTAGTGGGGAAAAAGCAAAGGGAAGGCAGAGAAATAAATACTTGGATGGCTTGACCACAAGGCATATTCAGAACACCGATCTGATCCAAGCCTGGTTATCATGTGAGATCATCATCCTTGACCGCTCACGCGTGTCGGCATGGAACATGGTGATGATACGGAACACAGCAATAGCTAATGAACACTTGTGTGTGTCACTGCATGGGACAAGGCCACCGGGCGAGAGCCCACGCACCTCGTAGTCGATAACAATACAATAACACCAACATCATCTAGTATGAAACTAATGACGACAAAATTACGTATTACATCAGAATTACGGTAGCGCAGTGGCTAGCACGCTCGCCCGCCTGCCAGACGATCGTAAGGTCGAATCCCCATCGAGGCGGGGTTGTGTAAAATTGACCTGGCTACAGTGGGTACCAGCAAATATCATGTAAAGTAAAAGTGGACGGCGTAATGCTGACCACATGAGCCGTCTATTACCGAGTGGTCTCTGCAAACATGGGGTTTGGCATCATATACCCAGCACGCTACCAGGTGTGTACACGGGTCTGTTACTGTCTTTATGTAAGCGTTCCTGGCCTGTGTGAACCATTACATGGGTCATTGTGAGTCACAGGGAGAGAGTCAAGCATCGAACTCCTCATGAACAACAAGAGCATCGCTATTCATGTAAATAAAACTGTTGTATTCGCTTGCGTTGAAGTCAGACGTAGTCCATACACTTCCTACTACATCTAGTGCACTGAACTGAGTTTTGCATGTGGATTAGCTTTCCTTATTACGAGTATTATTATTATATAATCGCCATAAGGCGAACCCACTCCGACTTCTGAGATACTACTAATTTACGTCCCAAATCAAGGATGAGAAGTCAACATCTTAGTCCAACTTACCAGTGTAGGGGTTGAAGGCGACACCTCCACCCACCGGATGTTTAATAACAGACGCTCTTATCCAGTCGGCCATACTAACCTCCATGACTGTGAATGGATCTAACAATGACAGTACTAAATGTTTGTAAGCATTCATTGTCAACTTATTTGCTGAGTTGCCTGATTTAGGTTCCTCGTTTTGGTGCTTCCTCGGAGCAAGTTCACGTTTGACTTCTCACTCCGCTCCCTGCCCTAACTAATCTGGCCGTTTACAGACGTCCGTATGGTCACGCGCTTATCGTGCCTGTCACCAGGGAGTTCCTTAAGAGGGTTATGTCTTCTTGAACACTATCTGGGTCACCATCGATTAGTCTTCTGGTACTTGGAAAATGGGTCACATAACTGGTGCGTAGAGTTTTCAGTTATTTTCAGTAGTATTGTTAGATGGTAGTTCTGCAAGGGCGTCCTACAATACATCCATTCATTCTGCCATCGATTCGATCGACTAGTCAGTCAGACAATTGCGTATTCAACTACCAAATCAATAAACACTGTGCCTGTCAGCTGATATGAGTCTATTTCTGCTTGTGTGCAAAATGTATACATAGATAGATAGACAGACCGACCGACCGACTGACCGACCGACCGACCGACGTATGGATGGATGGATGGATGGATGGATGGATGGATGGATGGACTATATTGGCCCTACTGTCTACGGTACTATTTATATGTGTAGTATGGTCTGTATCTCTCCTATTTATTCCTGCATTTATGCCTCTATCTAACTATGGGAATATGCCCTGATATATGTATCTTCCATAATGACCATATTTATGTATCATTTATTTTTTGTCCGTGTCTTACTATCCAAATCTGTCTGTCTCTCCTTCCTCCGTCTGCGCACCAGTCCTTTCTTCTGCCCGTCTTGTCTATCTGTTCGTCCTTCCGATTTTATGTCTGTCTATCTATCTCTTTTCTTCCCTGCTGTGGCATGATGTCTTCAGACGTTCGCATCCCCAGTCCATTTACATTTCTCAATACTCAGTAGTTAACCACGTAAGCCGTCGTGATACCCTAACTAAAAATAGAATCGTAGATTCTAGATCGAGGGAGGGTAGATGAATGGTGGGGTCTCAATTTGATTGGGTAACCCTTGGGCTGGTAACGCTCCTTAATACATAATTAGCCCGCCAGTCGAAGCCTTGATTCCACCCCGTAAGGACATGTTCAAGATGCAGTGGTAAAATTTGCCCAAAAGCATTCTTTGGGAGGTGGTCATCTGCACTCCAGGTACCTAAATCATTTAATATGTTATGTGTAAACCTGATGAAGTGAGAGAGAGACGAATGGCCGAGTATTTTCTTGAGAAAATGTAAAAAGAAGACAGGACTTCGGTACAGTGACTCTAAAACTGCCGCTCAAAACCTGTCATGTCTACCGCAGTGAAACATTCTTACCATGTCTATTGTCTGTCTGATTTGATGACTTGCATATGCTTATGACTGTAAACCACGCTCAATGCATATGGCAAAACCTTTGTGCGCTCTGAACATTCATTGAGTGCCTATCATGACCATTCTTAACCAAACTGTACATCGCTCTTGAGAGTTACCTTTGGCAGTTATGTTTCAGAATGTGTGATGCTATATACTGCATGTAATTTCTCCCTTATAATGGCTGAGAATGTTTGAGTGAATGAGATGGTAATTATATAATTAACTTCTCATATTTGTAAAAGTAAAGACACTTATTAAATCCATGTTTGCAGGACTGCATTGCACTGTAGAAATTAACCTACAGTGTCTGTCAGCTGAATACATGGGAAGGCTCATGCTATTTGTCAGGGAAAATTCATGTTTTCTTTCATTATGTGTATTCCACATGTGAAGGCAATTCTGGTGCATGATTTCTGCCATACAATGCCTACTTCTTGGTGCTTAATCACACTGTCTGTTCTCATGGTACACCGGTCCCTGTGATCTACTCATTGTGAGAATTTACAAGATAATTGTGTGAAGCTGCCTCTGATTAGGAGTATGTGCCTATGACTTCACGGTTTTGGGGATGAACCTGGAGAAAGGATATCACCCCAAACCCCCAAATAAAATTGCACTTCATCATCAGTGAGAGGCGGGTGTTCGAATATCACACTCCCCTTTCCCCTCCCATTCCTCTCTGAATCTGTGATGGTACTGTATAACTGTGACAATGGTTCAATAGATGTAAAACACATGTTGTGCCTTTGTTTATTAACAGAGAATGAGGAAGATGGAGGAGGCCCTTTTCAATTACCAGGACAATCCAGGGAAGTCCTGAGCTCTAGTCTTCAACTCCAGCTGAAAAGTCAGACTCCAAAAAGACCAAAATGAACAACAGGTTGCAAAGATTCAGCCTGAATCCACTAATTCTGGCCTATACAGATGGCACTGAAGAAAAGTCTTTCTTAAAAGCCTAAGACAGGGATACTCTCCAATTTTGTAAAAGCTCTAGGCTATATCTTCAAGATAAATTCAAGAAGAAACCTTAAGAGGAGAGATTACCTGGTCTTCAGCATGTCACTACTGGCTAAGAGTGGACATTAAAGGTGCACTTGGAGCTGACCCTATCACAGCTTAAAATTAATAATGGCTGAAAGCTGAAGGAGCAGAAGTTAATAAATAGAGCAAATTCACAAAATGGATTGGTGTTAAGTCGGTGTGGTGATTCAGTTCCATCAGAAATCTTAGGAGTGATAGACTGTGAAGAAAGACAGCTGGGACATATTGTTTCTTTTTAGATCTTCCTCCACTGGAAAAGCAAAAGAACAGTCTTGGGTGTCAACTTCATGAACAGTCAAATTTAGGTGAGATAGACAGAAAGAAGAATGCTAGGACATATTGTTTCTTTTTAGATCTTCCTCTACTGGAAATGTAAAAGAACAGTCCTAAGTGTCAACTTCATGAACTCACCAGTGAAAAGATAGAGCTTTAAAATTTCTTTCAAGATTGTGACAGCAGGGAATAGCCTGAATTGGAAAACCATCATGGGGAGAACTGTAACCTGAGCTGTCCAACACCATCATAGGTGCTAAAAGGATGAAACAGACCAGTGGAGCAGAACGTCCCTATGCTTGCCCCAATTTATGGCTTATCTTGTGTTTCCCTCAGTAACAGTCGAAGAAAGGATTTAAGTCTAAAGTGTGGTGTAGGATAACTTATGGAGTAGAGAAGTGAAGGAGGAGGGTTTATTTAGATTGATGTTTCTGTGGGGATATTGAGTGATGTGTTTGGGTTTTCATAGATAATGTCACTATAATTTGCATATAAACATATTTGAGATGTAAATTGTTGGCAGAATATGAAGCCTGAGTCTTCACTTGACCTCATCAGACATTAATAAAGTATTAGTAGTAAGAGAACAGTTTTTTGAAGTACATGTCTCTGTGATTGTCTTGTACATTGTTGAGAAAGAAATGTCCAACTGGTGTCAAGCATCTTCATGGTGACTGTTACTCTACTGTTGCTGTTGGTTACAGAGATTGTGAAAGTCTGTGTGGTTGTTGTCAAGTATTTTCCATGATGTATGACTTGTCTAACCTGTTGGTGTGATCATTCTTTGTGAATGTTTGTCCAACTGTTGTCAAGATCTTCTCATGTTGTCTTGTTCAACCAGTGTAAAATACAGTTGTTGTTGTTTATGTTCACTACAATGGTACAATTGTCAATGTGATCATTTGTCCAAGTGTCTTGTGTCACTTGAAATAAGTAATGAGATCAAAAATGAGGTTGGCGACCAGAGCACAGTCAGCTGGAAGATGAGAGAACTGCTTTCATTGGTTACTGTGGCTAACTGCCAAGATCTCTCTATATATATATGGCCTAGAAGAGAAATCATCTATAAATAATTCTGTGTAGAACTTAACTTGTGTCTAATTTCTCACAGTGGGGGTACTCGGTGAGCCAAAATTCTGAATGGTTTCTCTACAAGGGTTATGCGAGAATAAATATCAATACCTCTAGACAACACTTGCTGTTACTAACCTGTATCTTTTATAGAGAGATATACTTTATAGAACTTCACTCATTGGAACTTCTGTAATTCTCTATAAATCCACAAAAAAACCTCACACCTGCCTGCATGTCTCTCTCTCTCTCTCTTCTCTCTCTCTCTCTCTCTCTCTCTCTCTCTCTCTCTCTCTCTCTCTCTCTCTCTCTCTCTCTCTCTCTCTCTCTCTCTCTCTCTCTCTGTATGTTTGTAACAATATCTCAGTGGGGTAGGCTGGGCTATGATTGCACCTTATGTTTCAGGACACGCTCTGGTCAATACACGGGTGTCGTTAGTCCCCCGTCCCATCTCACTTACTCAACTTAGGGACCCCGGTAAAACCGGATTAGGGATATTTAGTTTCCTCTAGGTGGAAAAAAAAACAGCACCCCAAAACCAAACTTTTAGACTTTTGGAGAACGTTGTAGAAAGTAGGATTTCCTCGGGTTCCCCCGGCAAAACATAGCACCGGGTTTCCCGCAGCAGAGAAAGATGTATCATGTAAGGACAGCTTACTGGCAATTTCGTGACAATGTTAAATGTATATATCAATTCTGTTGACTATATTGTACCTACTGTCACTGCTTGTCATGCAGTATGTATCTTTATCTACATATCATTTGCATCAACTGTATGTATCTATCAAACTAACCAAAGTGTCGAGTGGTCCACTTATTAGAACACAGATATCACAGATGTAGCCTTTGCGGCAGCTCCTATCACTTCTGATCTTTCATGTGTTGGTTCCGGTTGAATTGTTCTCCAAGAAGAACAGGCATGACACGGCTTATCAGTGTCTGAAATAAGGAATGATGTGAACTGAAGTGCTATGAAACAAGCGATCTGGAAACGTAGCGAACAAAGAACAGGAAGCTAACATTGAATGAATAATTGGCGAGGTCACCCAAGCACAGTCGATCTCATCACACAACCCCACATTATTCTCTTGTTTGCACTGCATTGCCAGTCATGCTTTATGTATTAGTGGTCAAAGACATGACACGTACAGTTAACCCTTGTGTCAGTAGAAGAAGAAATAATACATGTTGTACAATACATACTACTACTGGCAGCTTGCCATCTTGCCAGACGATAGTTTGTTACATACTGCTTCCAAAAATATATAAGCATAATAATTACAACCCATGGCGGGGACGAGGGATGAAGTTATACCTCTCCATAGCACAAAGCTTGGGCTGAGTGGTAGACGCCATGTGTTGCCCATGCAGCATGATCTCTCTCTCTCTCTCTCTCTCTCTCTCTCTCTCTCTCTCTCTCTCTCTCTCTCTCTCTCCAGAGGAAAGGTAACTTCAATAAGACTAGAACAACACAAACAGCAGAAGCTGAACCATCAGCAATGCAATGCTCTTACTCTCCGCCTGTCCTGTATGTGTATAGTCTAAATACTAATATGTTTATAGTCTAACAATTAATACGTGTATAGTCTAACAACTAATATGTGTATAGTCTAACTAATATGTGTATAGTCTAACAACTAATATGTGTATTTTATGTGCCATTTCACTCGATCACCAGAGCCGTGGATCAGCTCCCTGTTCTTGTCTCGACCATGCCACGTGGTCAAGTCATCCAAGTATTTATTTCTCTGTCTCCCGTTCGTTCTCTTCCCCTCGATCTTGCCTGATGTCACCACGTTCTCTAATTTATTTCTTCTCATAACATATCCACACACAAAATGTGACCGTCTACGTCTAATTTCTCTAATCAGTTTACAATGTTCATTTGTTTCTTGTAGGACTTGTTCGTTGGTTTTTCTGTCTGTCCATGGTATTCTTTGCATTCTCCTCAGAAATCACATTTCCACAGCCATCTGATGATTTTCAGCTTGACTGCTCATTGTCCACGCTTCACATCCATACAAAAATATAGGCTAGATGTAGTTCCTCAACGCTCTTTTTCTCGTAGCAATTGACATCATTTTATTGGTCAGTATATTTCTAATCTTGCAAAAGGCTACCTTCGACATGGCGAATCTTATTCTAATCTCTTCAAGGCATCTCCCATCAGATGTTAGACTGTTCCGAGATAATTGTACCAATTAACTTGTTTAAGAATATTCCCATTTACCTGTATATTACATTGTGGTATTTCTTTCTTCCTAGTGACGAAGATAATCTGTGTCTTCTTACAATTTAATTCTAACCCTATTTGTTCACTGTGTGCAACAACCACATCTACTAAATGCTGCAGATCCTGCGCATTGTCTGCCATCAATACTGTATCATCTGCATATCTAATGTTATTGATGTTTATTCCTCCAATGATGATTCCTTTCATATCTTCTACATTTCTGAAAATATTTTCACTATACAGGGAAAGCAGACCTGGAGTCATTATACATCCCTGTCTCACACATCTCTTAATAGGCTGATGTTGACCTACTTCATTGTCAATTCTGATGGCAGCTTGTTGTTTCTAAAATATGTTTTTACATATCTAAGGTCTTTCCCATCAAATTGTAGATCTGCAAGCATATCCACCATGTTGACTTGTCTTACTCCTTCGAAACCCTTTGTGTAGTCAATAAAGCAAAGTTGTATATCTTTGTTTACTGCTATAGAACGTTCAGTTACTGTTCTCAGCATGTATACAACATTTACTGTACCCTTGTCTTCTATAAACCCACATGGTTCTTCTCCTTTTTCGGGTTGTATTTTCTTCCTAACTTCTTGCATGAAAATTCTTAGCAAAATCTTCGTGATGTGGCTCATTATACTAATTGTTCTATATTGATCACATTCCAAGGCTCCTGATTTCTTTGGGATTGCAATAAATACATAATTACATAATCCATGAGTTATATCTCCAGTATCATATATTGTGTTCAGTTGTCTTGTGGCTTGATCTATTCCATATTCGTCTAAAGCATTAATCATTTCTGTTGTGATGTTGACTGAACCGTGAATATTGCCAGTTTTCATATGGTTAAGAACAAATTGAACCTCCATATTCAAAATTGATAGTCCAGTAATATTTCGAATATCATACTGTTCTTCACTGTTATCATCATACAGATTTTTCACATAATCTGACCATACATGTAAAATCTGATCTATTTCTGTTATGAGTTTTCCATCTTTTGATTATAGGCATCCTGCTGATGTACGTGTTCGTTTATTAGTAAGCTCCTGAATTCTTTTGTGCATTAGTTTGGTATTTTTACTGTTGCGTTGTTTTTCAATTTCAATGCAATCTTTCTCAAGCCATGCTTCTTTTGCCTCCTTAGATAATGTTCTGACTTTTCTGTGAATTTCTTCATATTTGTTGTGTCTTCTTATTTCCATTAGTTGTAAAATTTCTTTCCATTTCTTACGACACACTTATTTTAATTTTGTAATAGTTGTTTCTTCAGCCTGACTGACTGAATTCTTCAACATTTCCCATTGATCATCCACATCTTGAAATAGAATCTCTAGATCAGACAGTATATCGGATCTGTTCTTTACTTCTATGTTAAAATTGTCTTGTATTACCTTGTCATTTTTTCAATGTACGCAGATAATACTTAGTGTTTCCTGGTGAATACTTGATGTTCTTTAACTTTACCCTCAATGTTCCTGTAATCAATCTGTGATCACTGTAACAGCATTGGGAACTGTTTTTGCGATTGTTAACGCATTTCGAAACCTTCTGCTAAATAGGATGTAATAAATCAAGTTTCTAATTCTGCTATCAGGACTCCTCCATGTCCATTATCTTCTAAAATGTTGTGTAAACCACTTGTTTCCTACAATTATTTCCTGCTATTTTGCCTATTCTACAAGTCTATTTCCTCTTTAATTTCGCTCTCCCAAACCATGACTGCCTACTGTACATCCATCACATTGATTTCGCACTTTTGAATTGAAGTTACCCATTATATTTATATCTGAATTGTTACACTTGTTGAAATCAGACTCCGTGTTATTATAAAATTCCTTTATACTAACTTCACTGCATTCTCCTGTTGGGGCATATTTGAATGACGTTTATATTAAAAGGTCTGCTGATTAATTTTACCAATAGAACGCTGTCAGACACAGCCCGATATGCTTGAACAGATTTTGATGTGTCCCGATCCAAGATAATTGCTAAACCTCTTTGCCGTTCTTCTTCACTAGAATAAATAATCTTAAATCTTCTCCTGTCATAATCCCTGCCACTTTCCATCTCGCCTCGCACATTCCTAATATATTAATCTTCTCTCTTTCCATTGTTTGTTTGATGTTATCTAATTTTCCGTCGTCGCTTAACGTTCGAACATTCCATGTCGCTAATTTCAGTGTCCCTGTCCTTTTCTTGTTATGATCTGTAATTAGCCGAATCTGATAAACTAGGTAACTTTAAAGAAGGTAGTTTGCTGTTATATATATATATATATATATATATATATATATATATATATATATATATATATATATATATATATATATATATTCTTCTTCTTCAGCGTTCCGAGCCATTGAGGTTCTTTGCTGCAAATACAATCCGTCTCCATTCGTCTCTCTGGGGGACCTTCTCTTGCCAGTCGTTGATTCCAAGTGCTTGTAGGTCTGTACATGTATTATCTCTCCACCGCCTTCTTGGTCTACCTCGGGGTCTACGGTCATTTATTTCCTGAGTGTAAGCGAGTTTTGTTTCCCTATTATCTTCCATTCTTTCTATATGCCCCAGCCATTGTAGTCTATTAGCCTTCATGATACCAGTGATTAGCGGGGACTTAAACAGATCATAAATGTCTTTGTTACTTCTTCTTTTCCACTCTCCACTTTGTGTATCCCTAATGGGTCCAAAGATGCGTCTTAAAATTTTGTTCTCAAAGGTTTGTAACAAGGCTTCGTCTCCTTTCGTTGTACTCCAGGTTTCAGAGCCATACAGCACAACTGGTCTGATCAGTGTTTTGTATATTGTGATTTTGGTGTTACGAGATACGTTTTACTTCTCAAATACACAGATACCTTGACCCGAATCCCACAAACTAGACATCAGCATATATTTGAACTGAAAGAATTATTTCCTCCTCGTTTACTCCATTCAGCAGAATATGGCTCACAGGATTGCTTCTTGATTTGGCCTACTTGTGTGTTTCTTAATTTGGTTTGTATACAATCCCGCACTGCGCGCAAGAAACCTGGCTAATTGCGCCCTGTTTGAGACCACAACGACTTTCCTCACATAAATTCACATTTAATTGAACACCTAGAGTCACTGGTTCAGGTGTGCTTTGATTGATATTCGTGAGCGGCCAGAGCTTTTAATGCTTCATTTAGCATATTTTAATCCGCCACACCCCTTACACATACACTCTCTCTTATCCGTCTCTCCTGTCTGTCTGTCTGTCTGTCTGTCTGTCTGACTGTTTGTCTTTCTGTCTGTCTGTCTGTGCGTCCGTCCGTCCGCCCGCCCGTCTGTCTGTCACACACACACCCACCCACACCCACCCTATACCCACCCACGCATTCACACTCACCCACCCACACCCACCCACACAGACACCCACCCACCCACATACACACATACACCCACCCACCCACCCACAGACACACCCACCCACCCACCCACCCACCCCACACACACCCACACACCCACCCCACACACACCCACCCACACACACACCCACAAACACCCACACACCTACACACACCCACCCATACACACAGCCACATACACACACACACACACACACACACACAGACACACACACCCACCCACACACACACACACACACACACACACATTACTTAAAATCAAAACAAACAAAAAACAACGTAATCACGTAGTGTAATTATCATCATCAAGTGCCATGCCAGCTGGCGTAGGCGTTCATGACTCCCCATAGATCTCGTTCTTTGGTTTTCTGGATCAACTCTACCGTTGATATTCCTCCATGCCACCGTCGCAATCCATCCAGCATCATTTCTCTTGGTCTGCCTCTGCCTCTCTTCCTCTCGATCTTTCCAGTTGTCACGATGTTCTCCAAGGCCTCTCTTTTCATCACATGACCAAAAATGTTGTTTGCCTCTTTCTTATTGTTGCATATAATGTTCTAGTTTCATTAGTGTAATTATACGTAGGAATATTTGGGTCTACACATGTCAAAAAGAAGAGAAAAAAAGTAAGAGTAAGGAAGAACGTTGGTACGATATTCAAGATAATTAGAAGCGTTCCTGTAAACAAAATAACTGGTTAGTTAAATATAGTGGTTTTCCCCTACAATTGCCACGTTTAAGTTCTAAACTGTATGGTGGCGATGGTGACACAAGATTAACTGTCAACTTGATATATACAACATAACTTTATTTATACAGTATTTATAAAAGATACACGTTGTTTTTTCGGAAGAAAAAAATAGAGAAAAGACATCAGAATTAGAAACAGAACAAAAGCAACAGCAGAAGCAAAAGACCAACAGAAGCAAAAGACTAACAGAAGTAAAAAACCAACAGTAGCAACAGATGGTTCCCTAACACCTGGTTTGATTGCATACTTCATGTCTGAAATGGATATTTACTGGCAAGTCGCCGGTGTATGCAAATGATAAAAGACAACTAACTAAGACAACGTTTAGCTTGGCAGTTATTCTTCACAGGGAAGAGAAGAGCTTCGGTGGCCGCGACCACTCTTTCGGAACTGTGATCACTGATGTTGTATGGCTGGGTCACCTGCAGAGCATTTCTGGCGGGAAGTCGATAGCAGAACTTCTGTGCCGGTAGGAGAGTTCATTGACCTCTACATTGCATTTGATGAATTACAGTGCATACATAAACAATTAATTCTACACGTATAAAAACGAGCGTAAATACTTAACAAGTCAATAAATTCAGATATCTAGAAGGAATCATAACATCAAATGGAAGATGCGTGACAGAGATGAAAAGCTGAATATGCCAAGCAAAAATTGCGTTTCAGAAGATGAAAAGTGTTGTATGTAATACACCACCCTCATCAAATGTATACAAAAGACCACTAAATGGTATATAAAACCTGTTCTGCTGTTTGAGGGTCTACATTGGAGTGTGAATAAACAAAGTAAGAATTTAAAGGCAACGGAAATGTGATTTCTGAGACAAATGTTGCGAATGATTGGACTGCCAAGGTAACTAACAACGATGTGCCTGGAAAAAGCTATTGACAGTAAAAATGATATACAACTGTAAGAAAGAGACGAACTTCTGTGGTCATGTAAGGACAGTAGAGTTAACAGCTGCATGTCCTTTACAGGATGTCCCAAACAAAACTAACATGTTTTGGCCGTTTGTGATTTGTAAACATAGAAGCCATAAACAATATATTGCACGATCTCTTGCCTGGTATATTTCACTGTACCTGGTCAGGTGCTGAGTTATATATCATATACAGTGAATAAACGAATACTGTAATACTTTGGATGAAATACTAAATACATAGCCACAAATATTGTTCCAATGTGGTGTACATTATCCTCACAGTAGTCTAAGATTTAAAAGGAAGTACTTCTGATTGCATACCTAGGGCTGGAATCACATAATCGATAATGCCTCGATATATTTGAGCAATCAATTATTGCTCCTCAAATACAGTATACGAAATGCGTTTTGTTGATTAACTGTACAATTGCTAATAATTTTTACGTTCATTAGTTTCCGGTTTCTTTCTGAATAACAGTCGCTCATACCACTGAAATCAATGCAAGGTGGGCTTTCTTTCAAATCGTCTGCAGCTGATTCCAAGACTCGGTTTGTCGGGGAATTGTGAAACGCTATCACTGCCTCTTAGTCACAGCGCTGTCTAATGCGAAGTGAAGCATTGGAAGATATGGTGATGACCCACAGTTCTACTGTGTCCTGTTCTGAGGCGCAGAATACTGACTTGTTCTGGTCTGTCCATTACGTGGTAGTCGTCTTGAGTGGGGTTTGGTGGCCTTCTGACTGATTTGATCAATCTTTTCTTTTAGTGGTATATAATGGATGACAAATAGGCAACTAATCGCCAGATTACTGATAACTATTTCGGGCAGAGATCCCAAGGCCAACTGTACACATGCGGCACCCCCCCCCCCCCCTTTCCCCAACCCCAGCTACGCTAGCATGCCCCGATGCACACATTTGAATCCGTTAGCATGCATTTCCGGCTTTGCCCAAAAGTAAATGTATACCCGACGAAATGTAGCCAATAGTCAAACATACGCTCGTGTCACAAAATAAAACCGTGTGTTTAACCGGTTGATTATTCTAGAGGATTTTTTGATTAACCGGACTATCTGCTAAGCAACAAGTGTTTCAACTTATACAGAGAAAACATTCATAGTTGTGGCTGCACGTGTTTCCAAAACAGGTCGGGCAGAAATAACAGTTGTACTTGTACATATGGTTGACGGATTGGCCACACTCGGAAGTGCGGGAGACGAATCCCGACAATTGCCGTGACAGTTTGTCAACATTTGAATGCAGATGGAGCCCGGGGGATCATAGTGGCAATCGGATGTTAACCATCACCTGTCGGACAAAATTAAACAGTGGCAGAGGTATAGAGGAAGTGAGTGCGCTGAATCATATATCACTTTGACAAGTCATAAACATATCAGAGGGAAAACGGAAGTACTTAGCACGGAAGTAACAGTACATATGTCAATTCTTAGTCCGGAACATCGAGAAGATTGACGGCTGGTTATTTGCGACTGTTGTTGGGGGTATACAGGAACTCGCTGGCTTGTTTTGGGAAATCTAAACAAGTGATGACAACTTTGACAAGGACTAAAGCCAGGAAAAATCGATTCTTGACAATGGATGATATGCGCAAATAACACCTGCAGGACGTCACCCATATCACGTGACCAATTTTAGGTTTTGCCATAAACCATGATTGGGAGAAAGGGAGTTGACCAAAACCGTGGATTATGATGGACGTGTTTGTGGGAGAGCTCTACAGTGTTAGATGAATTTAAGATTAACTAGCATGTGCCGTTATGGCAAAGTGTAGTAGCCATCCCGGGAATGAGGCGGTTTTTGCATAAGGTAGTCAATATAGTCTATTAGTTCTAATTAATATAGACTGTAGCCTTGTTAAACTATAGTGTGATGATTAGCACTGTTAGTGGAAACTAGTTAGAGTAGAATAGTGATATTAGCCCTGCTAGTTAAGAATAGAATACTGAGGTTGCACTCGGTTTATTGGTCTTTTCTTATCATAGCCTGATTCGGCCCTAGGTGGGTAGCTAATCTGCTCTAGGACATAGTTTAGTTAGCTAAAGATCATTAAGCAAGGCGATAGGCTTACACTCAGCCGAAAGGATCAGTGACTAGTACTATCACCAGATGTGTTGTTTCTATCCTAGGTTCCCTACTAGATCCAAGGAAACTCAACAAGTTTTTGGGAAAGATTCAAATCCCATTCGGAAGAACACCAGTTCAACAATCAATAAAGTTGCGTACAGAACGTAACTAAAGCTAGAAGGAAGTTGATTCACCAAAGAGAGTGATGATTACTGATGCACCACACAACATCAGACAGTAGTAACTAACTGAGAACATTACTGATTATAGTTACCTAGTGTGATATAATCTCGTGTAATAGAACACAAGACATGATACTTGAGGCTAGATAGACACGAGTGAGGAACAAGTACATTAACAATTAACATTAATAACTGTGTACACACTACAAAGGACTTGTGCATTTTTTTAAATGAACGATAGGAACGGACATTGTGTAGGGTGCAACCGGTCCATGATTAACTGTTTATACCACCGGTGTCTATTTCGGATGTTCATGAAATGGGATTACCAGAGGTCTACAGAGGCAAATCAGTATCCAGCAGGATGGTTTCGGCGCTGGGTGAGAAGTACATGTTCTGACGTAACGTGCTGTGGTCTATCCTTGCTGGGATCAGCTGACTGGGTTGTTGTCTGAGAGTCCGATTCTACACACTTTATAGAACACGTCACACATTTTCTTCACATACACGTCTCATATACGTTACACTTTTCTTTTAATAAATTAATCTTTATTAATTTTTAGAAGCAAGAGTTGTTGAGTATGTTGCGTTGGGGAAGTATGAGAAGGGGGCATAGTACGACAGTGAGAGAGTGATAGGAAAAGGTGTCCACGGGCTGATGGAGTGTGTTGGACGGAAGCTGGTGGATTCTCCAGAATATTGAGAGGAAAATATTATAATGTGGGTGTCGACTCTCTTCACTCCAGGGACGACACTGTAAAGGAGGACACGACAGCTCGCTCACAGCTATATAAAAATAGTAGATTATATTGTGGAGTATTTACTTAGAATCCCCCCTCCCCCACCCGCGGGACACACACACACACACGCACGCACGCACGCACGCACGCACACACACACACACACACACACACACACACTATCTCTCTCTCGCTGGCAACAATTGAAACATTGGTTTTCTGGGAGTTACTACAGAAAGTATATATTTCTATATTCCTTTTTTTCGCATATCTTATTACAGGAAATCGCTGTCAACACCAGCATTTTACCGCTGTTGTTGATTTCTTGGCAAGATTACGCTCAGTAGTTTGCCATTGCTTTCTGAGCGGCTGGCTCACATATCCCGTAAGTAACGGGCGCGGCGAGAACCGCTGCCGATTCTCGCGCAGCTGCGTTTGCTCATGTGGATAAACGGGATTACAGAGAAAGACGCTAACATCTAGGCCAGGGAGACCGGCTCTATATTCCTACGAAGTGTTTTTTTTACATGGGGGAGCATTTCACCCTGCGCATTAACTAAAGGCATCTGGACTGGAGTCAGTTGACAATGATATAGCCCAACACTCCGGAGGAAAATGGCGAACCGAAGCCTAATCTCAACCAGTCTGTATGTGTTGTGTTCAAATCACGACCTGGATAAACATAGTCTGCCTGCTCAAGGATGTGAAGTTTCGGTTTCGTTTAGAGCTTGGACAGGAGGTGGAGAACTCGCCAACAGTCCTCGTGGAGATGTTACTTTGGTACCTAGTTGAGAGCAAAGGTTCTACACTAACCGCACTTCAACAGATACTAGCTCTGTTCGGGGCTCTGGACACTAGCGCCTCGGACTTAAGAGTTAAGAATTCACTCTTCCAGAGGATTCACCAACAGCACCCACGTGAGTGTTGGCCTTTGGGTCATACTGCTCGGAAGACAAGCCCACAGCTGCTAGATCAGGGGATGGCAAACCTTTTCAGCAGGCGGGCCAAATTTCAGAAATAATATTTCCTGCCGGGCCATGCACCTAATTTTTTTTGTTAAATTAAAGTAAACAAGCAAGCGTGCTACAGCTTCGACCACATCGTCGTTTCCCACTCTGCGGGCCACAACATGACTACCGGCGGGCCGCATGCTGCCCGCGGGCCTCGTGTTGGCCACCCCCGTGATAGATGTTAACCCCTGGACAACTAACTATGTTGGTAAGCCATTGTACCCTCCCTAGGTGGTGCTTGTGAATATAAATACACCGATGTCAGTCCCTCCCCGTCCGCCAGTTTCCGTCCACATTCAAGGGCTGAATGTGACCTAATTGGCCACCCTCTGCTTGCTATCTGATCGGGTTTCCGCGTACATTTGTGCCTCATTTTATCAGAACCCCTGCTGTCTGACGACTACAGAAATCAATGATTGGCCAGTGGGTTACTGTTTGAATGAGTAGACAGACAGGCAGACTAGTAGAACTATAACGAAATAAACAGACTTAAACAGAGATAGAGAGAGAGAGATAATCATCCGGCTGCGAGAACGAATAGACCAGTGGATTCTCTCTCTCTCTCTCTCTCTCTCTCTCTCTCTCATCTACACACACACACACACATTCATTCTCTCTTACACACACACACACATTAATTATGTCTGCCTGTCTATCTCTGTCTCTTTCTGTCTGTCTGTCTGTCTGTTTATCTGTCTGTCTGTCTGTCTCTCTCTCTATCACAGACACACACACACACACACATATATATATATATATATATATATATATATATATATATATATATATATATATATATATATATATATTGTAAAGCAGCAGAGGAGTGTGTGGGCGTTCACAGCCCGTACAGCGGTTCGAACCGTTCAAGAATCCAGTGGCGCACTCTCCGTGACCACGAGCAGCATGACGATGGAAGTGATGGCAGTAACACAGCCTTTCATATGGCTAGAATCACAGTATTGTACTAACGTGTGTGTACTAAGTGATTCAATGAGCATGATTCGGAGGGTCGATGCAGGATATGTACGTTGACAGTGGACTGATTCCACGGACTGAAGTCCGTTGTCCGTAAGGTCACCTTCTTCTTCGTCCCCGGACATGCGGGTCGAGGGAAATGAACGAGCTGATAAACTGGCTGGCTCTGCACCCCCTGTAGATGGCCAACCCATGGATCGCGCCGATGTTATTAACATCCTTAAAGGGATGTCGAGAACAGAGGACTTTGACGTCAGTGAATCCACATCATTGTCCAGGATCAGAGACTTGGGAGTAAGAATTGGTACGGCCAGACACGAGAGGTACAGTGGGAAAATGAGGGGCCTCGTCAACCAACACAGAACTGGCACTATTGGCCACCGGACGCTGATGCATATGCTGGGGGGAGGATCTGAGCACCTATGGACCTGTCCGGAGTGCAATGACGATACCCCAACTGATAACTGATAACTGATATATGATTTAAACTGGATTTTACTGTTACGGTAACGGCAACACGAGGAAGCTGCGAAGATGTGGTTTTATAGAAGAATGATAACACTGTGAACAAATAAAAAAAAGCATTGAAGATATATGGAAAGAAGTTAACTCCCAAATAGAAATTGTTACTCCCATCAGAAGAAGACAGTCCGCACTATTTGGGCATAAAATAAAAAGGGGAAAGTTAGAGTGCGTCGTCACAGCGGGAAGGTTGGATCGGAGAAGAGGCGGGGGGGGGGGGGTGGGGGGGGGAAGAGAAATCAACCGAGGTTGAGTTTAGCTAAGAATCGACATCACTGCAATCAGGACATTCACATACGCGCTCCGTCCCCTCGTTCACCTGCCAGCGAAGAGTCATCGTTCCCACCGCTATTAACCGAGAAGATGCTGAACAGTTTGACGCTATGACATGGAGGAACATCAGTATCAGAAATTACTGGCAGTACACAAGACAAAGTACTGAACAGACAAGATCACCAACACCACATGGCATGAGCAGTGAGAAGCAGAAGAAGCGCAACAATGAAAATACGCATTTAAAAAAAAAATATTAACACGCACGTGGTCTTACCTGCCCTAAAATGTAAAGAAGATGAAGAAACCAGAACACTGGCATTAAAGAATGGGGGGGGGGTGGTGTCTGATGACGTAATCTTTCAGATGTACACTCTCTATGGTCGAGTCTTCTCTAGAGACAATGACGTTACTCCCGACATGTGGGGCATAGAATATGGGCTACAGCAGATGTTTGAATTCTCTGTTGGTACTCAAACAATCCGCAACTGCTAAAAAACTAATGTGTATACCCGTATCATGTTTCCCAGACAGAACATAGTCCCAGTAACAGTTTAGCCATTTACCATTAGCATACGCCGCTGCAGAAGACATTTTTTCATCTCCACAGCCATTTGGAAATGTCTGTAAATTACCCATCTGCACCTGGTCGTTGTGTGAGTGAACTCTCCCATCGTATCGTCTGTTTACATTTCTGTATGTCTGTGCATTACCTTCTATCAGACGTGTTCGTGACGTTCGGTTGTCCATAATACAAGCTAGTGTGTCAGCTTGTGTGTTCCCGCCTGTCAGCTTGTGTGTTCCCGCCTGTCAGCTTGTGTGTTCCCGCCTGTCAGACTGACCCGTGAGATTGGCTTGTCCCGATCATTATCTGTGGACATGGACTTGGAGCACACACGCTATCGCAACTGGACCTCAGGGGGAGATAATCTTTTAATAAGAAATGCGCTTACCCCGAGTGTAGGTACCTACTTGGGTCTAATGTTCCCCGGCGAATGTAGACATATTTTCAATATGGCAGCGGTTCTTAAGCTGGCGCGTGTAAGCCCCATGGAATGAAAACATTTTGAGAAATCCATACACTTTGCTTGGAAATACTTATGACTTTTCCCCTTCCTCTTCATCCTCCGCCACCTCCTTTTTCGTCTTCGTATTCTTCCACTTTTTCTTCTTGACAACCGAATACTCCTCCAGCTTCCCGTCCTCTTTGTTCTTGTTCCTCTTCGTGTTCCTCCGGACCAGACATCGACGACCATGACGCTCCAACCCTGTCTATCATATGACAGTTTTACTAAACTCACATTGCTTATATTATTTGTTGCACAACTTTTGAAACTTTCAGAATACATCTTTCATGTTCTTCCTCTGCCTCTCTTGCCTAGAATGTTCCAACATACTGCTAATGCTGAACTATTCTGCTGTTGTACACCATCAGCGTCATTTGTCTTTTCTTGGTTGGTTTGATGATTTCTCTGGTAACACGGCCAGCTCCCAACACCTCAGTGTGTTTGCCTTCTCTGTCCACGATATTCTCACCAACCACATCTTCGCTTCCTCCATTTTATTAACTGTTTCATTACTTATTGTCCAGCCTTCGCATCCATATAAGAGAACATTCCTGAAAGACGTTACATCGTCATTTTGGCTAACCGTGATAAATCACCTTATTTCATTAATAATCATGCTAAACTACACGTTTATTCAGTCAAATAAAGTAAACGACCCTTGTCCATATCTTGGGCTATATTGGGCGTATGGTGCTAACCCCACATGTTTATAGATAAATCAGCACTCCATGGGCGATGTAATCAACACTGCCAAGAACATTTCTTGAGACTGGTCCTATCCTGAAAGCCAAGGTCAGTTAACGATAATCCCCGCCTCCAATAGGATTCGATCACAACCCATCCGACGGGCAGATAAGTGTGCTACTCACTGCGCAACCGCGGCGCTACACATGCATTAGAGGTTTGACACAGGCTCGGGGTAGTCCTATGGTATATTCTATTGTATAGGTAAAGGCAATACCATTGCCGCAAACATAATAACACTACCGTGCCACTAGAACCACATTACCGCTTAGTCGCTGTTAAGCTGCAGGATTTTTTGGAAAGGGGGAAGCTTCTTCCAAGAGGCCTGGGGAGCTACAGGCCAGGAAAAGATACCTGGTCAAATGCAGCCACCTTTGCCTTTGACGTTTATGAGGGGTTCCAGAGTAGACAGGAAACGATGGCGGCAGCGCTTGACCTCGAGGATGCGTACAATAGAGTTAGATATGATATTTTGATGACCGCACTTATGGAGAAGGGGGTCAATCCCTGGTTGGTGAACTGGATAGCAGCCGTCCTGCATTCTCGTCAAGTTGCTCTCCGTCTAGGCGCATGGACCTCAGAGCCACATATTTTAACCCCGGGACTGCCACAGGGATCTGCAATCTCACCGGTGCTCTTTAATGTGTATACGAGCAAGATTGCATACCTAGAAGCACCAGGGGTTGGAAGGATTCTAACATTTGCAGATGATATTCTTGCATACAGGCAGGGGAGAAATAGGGATCAAATAGCCCAGGAGCTACAGGCGACAGTAGACAAAGTGATTTACTGGTGCACTGAAATGAGTGCTGTCATCAACCCGGAAAAGGCGGCGGTGTTGTGGTGCTCTCTGGACAACAGGATTGTGAGAGATGATACCCCAAGCCTCACGATAGATGGTAGAAGCGTCAACAGAGAGAACAAACTGAAGTATCTGGGAATCACATTTGACAGGAGTCTGTCCTTCAAGGACCATGTGGAGACGGTTGTGACAAGATCTCAAAAGGGACTCAATGCACTTAAAACTATGGCTGCAATGGACACAGAGCAGAGAATGCTCTTCACACTATACCAGCACTTGATCCTCTCAGTGATTGATTATGGACTAGGAATGCTTACTGTCTCAAAGAGTCAGCTGGTGAAATTAGAGCGCATACAGAATGAAGCGATGCGGGTCATTCTGGGATGCACCAGAGACACTCCAGTAGTGTGTATGCGTTACATTCTTGGTCTGCCTATTGTTGCTAGTAGGCACAAGGTGATGCAAGCGAAGGCATACCTCAGAGTAGCTGCAGACACAGATCACCCGTTGCATGAGGCGTTTGGACGTAGTTAAGGGTCAGAGACTGATAAGAGGGAAATCATGGATGGCTCAGGCGGAGGATACGATCAGACAGGTGTGCCCCTTGGAGAACATCAGGCGAGGAGAGGAGTGGGTCAGAGTGCCAGCCGTGCAGTCAGACTTGTGCAGAGTTGTAATAACATTGAGCCGGGAGTGTAGGGAGTGGCCAGCAGGGGCCACGGAAGTGGAAATTCAGCAACTAATTCAGGAAAATTCTCGCCCGGGTGATGTGATTATCTACACGGATGGATCAGTGTTGAGAGGTAGGAGAAGTGCCTGGGGGTTCTTGGCAAAAACTAATGGTCGGCGTTTGGTGCAGGAGAGCCTGGCGTATGATAACACTACATCTAGCTTAAGAATGGAGGTTGGGGCGGTCAGTGCAGCTTTCCGCTGGATAGAAAACACGATACATACACACATTGTGATTGTAACTGACTCAGAAAGCATGCTGAGAAGGGTGAGAACAGGTAGGCTTCGTGCAGAGTGGCTTGCTTCGCTTCGGAGGTCACGGGTAGTAAGCATCACCTGGATCTTTTCTCCTGGGCATGCCGGTGTGCTGGGGAATGAACAGGCGGACAGATTGGCTGGCTCTGCAAAATTTGGTGGAGTATTGATGCATGACAGGGCAGACGTGGTTGCGGCCTTGTGGGAGCACGTGTACACCTCGGAGGAGCAGATGGAGCACCATGGTCTGGTAAGAATGAAACAACGAGGTGTGACGAGGGGATCTGGCCGACGCTCGGCGCACGGAGGAAAGGCGAGACGGACATATAATCAGATTGCTACTGGAACTATTAGTGTTGGAACTCTTCGCTGGCTGCTGAGGTTGGGGACGGAGCGCTTATGGGAATGTCCTGAATGCTGTGATGTCGGTTCCTAAATCAATCAATCAATCAATCAATCATAGAATCACCACCGTCAACATACTAGCGAAACAGTTTCTCTGCGCTGAGGTAATTCCATGGCACATTCTATTATAAAGGTATTTTCGTTACTACTGCACTGCAAAGGTAAGCCACATTACAAATTATACTGTACACGTAATCTATTCATATTCTAATGTAAAGGTAAGCAAATTACAAAGTCAGCTGTAAGGGTAATTTTATGGCAGATTCTACAGGAAAGGTAATTCAGTGACTGTTACAGATGCCTTGGATGGTGTGTGTGTGGGGGGGGGGGGGGAAGAGGCGATTAGTAGGGGATTGTATGTATGTAGAACAATCTCTCAACGACAATAATGTTCAAACTAACCGTGAACTTCACAGTTTACACACGTCACAATACGGCCCTGTGCCTGAAGGCTGACAAGGAACATATGGCATCGTCAGAAGCCGAGACAGGATTCTTTTGCTGACATATTTAATGGTGTAACAGACTGGAAATATCAGGAGTTGTGAATAAACAAGCACACTCCATACTAACATCTGCTGACACACCCAATCCTAGAAGCTTGGAACCCGGTGACCATCGCAGTGGTGGTCACTGTTCTTGATTGGGACAGCGCCCCAAATGTGAGACTAGTCCATCAATGTACCAGTCTTCCTTTTCGCAGGGCTGACACGCCAAAATTCAAATGGTGGCTTATTTTCTGAACAGGAATATCCGAAGTCTCTTTAAACACAGAACATCCGTTAATGTATGATGATCAGGTGATTGCTGATACCGAGTCCGTTGTACTGCACTCGATCTCAAACAATGCACAGTATCGGGTAGATGAATACATCGCTGACCAGGTGATAGGTCATGATTATCATACCCTACATTCCTACATTCAGGGACGAGTCAACACTTCACCATGCCATATGTAACAACTGACTTGCCTATTATCTACGCACACAATCTTGTGACCTGCAGATTTATGATCTATCACACCTCATGTCGTCTTCTGACATGCTCCATACATATGATCGCTGCTTGTGCACAGGATCATAGATCATGATACTCGATCAGATGGCTTTTTATATGGGATTGTAAACGGATGAATTCCGTAGCATCACAATCATTCTCCAGTACACACGTCTACTTGTATTGATGTTTCAAAAGTGCCTCCCCATGTTCGTAGATTGTATAAACCGCTTGATCCATTTACTGTCCGTCATCACAGCCCGTGACTCTGTCAGAGCTGTCCGTGCACTCATGAATTGTCATGAACCAACTCGCCAATATTCATGCCTCTCACTCCGTGATACCGCACTCTTGACCTGTCCTATTCATGATCATCATCATGTGTCTTCTTTACTCAGACACTGGCATCATCATCATCATCATGTGTCTTCTTTACTCAGACACTGGCATCATCATCATCTTTCCACAACACGTGCCATGACACTGGCATCCTTGTGTAGAGGCAATCGCCTGACATATTTTACGGTAATCTGGAGATGATAAACAAGCCGGATACACCTGAAGATGTTCAGGTAATTTATTGGCACATAAGCCTTTTGTACGAGTGTAAAGTGACCGCTCTGTCTCTATGTCTGTGTGTGTTTGTCTGTTATGTCTTATTTTCTTATGCCATGTATGTATGCATGCTATGTGCGCGCGTGCGTGAACACACACACATTTAAAAAACAGGGTTTTTGTGTTTATGTGTGTGTACTTTGACTACGGTATTTACTATTTTCTGTAGTTAATATTCATTTTAAAGAAAAATTAAGTTGCATATCCTTTACAGGACGTAGCAATCAACTCCAAAATAATTTCGTAAAATTTGCCCAGGAATCACGAACAGCGACAATGCTAAATAAAGGCTATGGTTCGGTGTTCAGCTATATTCTGTGTCCAAATATGTTCGGTATTCCACTATTTTCTCTGTCCTACCATGTTTTCTTTCCCACCATGCTCTGTACCCCACCATGTTCTCTGTCCCACCATGTTCTGTGTCCCACCATGTTCTCTGTCCCACCATGTTTTCTGTGCCACCGTGTTCTGTTTGGAGAGTTCCCATTTCAGGGCGGGTTAGTTTCCGATTGTATAGGACAACCTTCGTTAACATAACGGTGGGACTTCCCGAGATCTTTTTTTGTTCGCATATTCTTTACAGGACATCGCTGTCAATATCAGCATCTTTCAGCTGATTGTTGATTTCTTGGCTATTTTACAACTGATGCGTCGAAACTGAGCAGGCTTGTCGAAACAATTATATTTAGTACCGTACCCTCGAAAGTAACACACCATAAGAATATCCCTGTCCAGCTGTTAATGGAGCCAAGAGGACAACACTGGCAGTAGAGTAACTATGCCAGCAACGTAAATACCATAACACGTTGATATGAAACTCATGTCAGTGTAGGTAACTGAAGTGATCACTTGCGCCCATGTTCATACCCAAGGACGTCTCAGGAGTACGAAGCTGGGGCACCAGCCATTCGTTGGCGTGTCTGGTGGGGGAAGGGTAATGGGGGAACTTGACCGGACACATCACGAGCGCCCCAATGTGTATGCACATGCGCGCGTTTGTATGTGCGTATTTCTGATCAACTGTAGAATAGGGTTAGAGCCCCTAACTCCCCCCCCCCCCCGGTCTTATTTCACGTCCTTAATTGGGGGAAATCAAAAACAAAGAATTACTTTCACATTATGACATTCATTACTGACTGACTCATCCAGGCCGCGCGCGATTGCTGGCTTGCCGCCGACAACCGCACGTGCAGTCTAGCGGATCCACAATTAAACCGGGTCTGAGGACTTGACTAACTTAACACCGGGGTCCAGTACACAGGGAAAGTTAGGAATCCCTGGCTATGGGGTGCAGCCTGGTGTTGTATGAGAGAAAACAGAGACTTCAGAGAGTCGAGTGCACCCCGCGGTCGTGAGCAGCGCTCTGTATTCAGCCAGCACGTGCTCCCAACTGCAAGTGACGCCGCTGGAACTAACAACAACAGTCTGTATCGGTGTGTTCGGGTGAGTGTTTCCGTTGATAAACATACTGTTGGATATTTAACGTATTCTATAAGTAACACGTCCTTCAAGATTGAGTAATCTGTATCCCATACCGTGCGTTTGTCAACAGCCTCCGACTAGCGTGTCGCCAGTCGTTTCCGATACATGTTTTTATATGTCTGTCTGTAGAGCATACACTTCCTGTCGCTAACCCTCCAAGTGCCCTGTTGTCACATTTTCCCGATTTGCTCTCTTGTCACGGCGCTTCGTGGCATTAAAGTCATTGAAACCCATTTTATATTCCACAGATCATGAGAAAATCAGTTGTAATTGTTTTGTTACCTCAAGTAACTTTCCGTACATACATTTAATCCTCCATACATCGTGGCATTAAACACAACATCCAACTGACAGTAGGGCAAGCACTCGATTGAACGAACCACGGCGGGGTCATAAGCAGCGGACCTCTATCTGCACCTTGAGGTGTATTCGGTATATGGTGCGAGTCCTATATTTGTATAGACCAATCGGCACTAGGTGGCTGATGCGGTTAGTACCACCCAGGCCGCCTTTACATCCCAGAACATGACCTGGTACCCACTTTAGGCTGGGCGGACCTGGGAGCCTAGGCCAAGTTTTAGAAAAAAAAAAGTCTGCTTCGATGGACATTCGAACCTGGCCGGCAGTCAATCGTCCTAACCACTGGGCTACCGCGATTCCGTAATACTTGGTAGGCATGTCTTTTAATTCCGAAATGCCTTAACTCTTAACATGATATAGACCTCTATCTGGTTAACTCTTAACAGAAAATAGGCCTGTATCTGCCTAACTCTTAACAGGAAATAGGTATATATCTGGTTAACTCATAACAGGAAACAGGTATATATCTGGTTAACTCGTAACAGGAAATAGGTATGTATATGGTCAACTCTTAACAGGAAATATGTATATATCTGGCTAACTCTTAACAGGAAATGGGTATATATCTGGTTAACTCGTAACATGAAATAAGTATATATCTGGTTAACTCTTAACAGGAAACAGGTATATATCTGGTTAACTCGTAACAGGAAATAGGTATATATCTGGTTAACTCTTAACAGGAATTAGACCTGTATCTGTCAACTGTTAACAGGAAATAGGTATTTATCTGGTTAACTCTTAACAGAAAATAGGCCTGTCTCGGATTAACTCTTAACAGGAAATAGGCCTGTCTCGGGTTAACTCTTAACAGGAAATAGGCTTGGATCTAGGACTCATATTTCCAATTGTTAATAAGCCCAGTGCTCGCTCCGTGGCGAAGGTGTTACAGACGCAGTTCGTGGGCGATTTGGCAGCAGACCGCCTACGTTTTTTTTTGGTGGTATGGCTGCCGGTCGTTCAGAAAGCAATGGCAAACTACTGAACGTAAACTTATCAAGAGATCACAACAGCTTAAAAGTCGACAGGTCGACTTCATTGCACCGGGTCTTTATCCCATATAGCTCAGCCTCTTTCCGCAGCTCGGAAAGCGTCGCACAAAGCACGAACTCCGTAGCTCCAGCGACGACCCTCAGGAGTTTCCGAAAAATGCACTCGGGAACCGAAGGACGCGGCCCGGAATCGAACCCATAACCTTTGGAGCCCGAGTCAGACGGCTTGACCACTTCGCCATGGAGCTCCTCACAACAGCAACAAATGCTGGTGTTGACTGCGACGTCCTGTGATACGTGCCATGTAGCGTCGGAGGCAAAGGATAGTGATTTAGAATAAGATACGGAAATTGTGCCAAACAGGACAAGAAGAGTTAACCAAAAAAGCGGCATAATACGTAAGTTGTCATTTGACGTCACAGCGTACTACGTCACTAAAGTATAGTTAGGTTTTGGGATGATCATGGAGACGGGCGGACAAATAACAACACTGAAATATGAACGCAAATATTCAGCAGAAAGACGTAACCCACATGCCATCTAGTACTCCAGGAAGATAAGGAAACAAGGGCATAGTCTGCATTACGGAGAACGATCGGAAGATGAAGGTTTAACGCTGAGATGGTGAGGAAAGTATAGTATACTGCATCAGAACTTGTCGATTGAGTGTCAAACAGAGGTCATGGCGTCAGCACACTCATGGCTCGGCATAAGTAGTTACTCGTCATTGATCAAAATAAAAGGATGGAATAGGGCTCAACAGTTAACATTGAATATTTACTAATGATTATTTATTAACATGGGAACGGTGACGTTGTTTTACTGTTCTGACGATTGCCACCAATAAAGTTGTATTCGACGTGGAACGCCAGCGTTGCTGAACTCATTTTCGTTACTGTTGATTTTGGCTTCTGTTGATCTGCGATGTTGTTTGACTGGACGGCGAGCGTAATATTATAGAGAGAAACAACATAGCAATACGGAACTAACTTAACTTAATAAGTCCAGTATTCATGTTTGATAACTCTTAGCAAACGTGTTTTTCCTTTTGTCATGTTTGATTGTGACCCAACCATGCACAACATCGACACAGATTTGACAGTATCTGGAAATAAGTGATGATGACATAGTCACATTTTATAATAACTCAAAGAGAAATAACACGGTTGCACTAAACACAATTCACATTTTATGAGAACTGCCTACAGCAAGCATGCTAGAAGTGTCGTCCTCTCGACGATTCGTGTCGGTTCCCTGCTGTTGGTTCACTACTGTCGGTTCCCTGCTGTTGGTTCCCTGCTGTTGGTTCCATGCTGTCTCCTACGCTGTAACAAAAGGAAGAAGAGTATGGGGTGAGATTCTGAATTTGCTGTAGGCTTAGTACCATGAAAGTGGTGTGTGTGTGTGCGCGCGCGCGTGCGTGCCTGCGTGCGTGCGTGCGTGCGCGCGCGTGTATTAAGGAGCCTGGGGCGGATTAGGATACGAGTGTCTAGCAACCGGAAAGTGGGGACCGCTGCTCCTAACTCGTCGTTATACATACATTTACTCCTTTGATCCACGCCGACTAAGCAACTTAATAATATCCGCCATTACGTTTTGAAGTCTTCATAAGACAGCAACAAATTCTCCCGCCCCCTCGCCCTTATATTTGGTCATCCTCTTATGGCGCCTCAGCTGTGGTTTATGTTCCTGATCCTGTCCGCCACGCTTCCCCACCAGCCTGTTATAGACTGATCTAGTTTGTGCTGAACTTTTACCGGGTACTTGTCCTGGCATTTATCTGGTAACTAAAGTGGTGAGGAAAAGAACTGGTCACTTTATATCATGTACTGACCTATAATACTTTTTGCTGTCGTCCTCTATGTCCCTTTTCACAACTATCTCTAGTTGTTACATGTTCTAATTTATCTCTTTTCATAATGACTCCTTCTTTCTAAAGTGTGTGATGACCTGTCTATCAATGGCTGGATACAGGTATTTCTCTACTTTAAATAAATATTCGTTATATGCCCAGCATTAGGTCCGCTGTTTATGTTATTTGACCTCCGTTTGGTTAATACACATGTCTGCTATCTGTTGTACTCAGTGAGTGACAAGGTACGGATTACGTCCACATTTCATAGTTGCCAGAGGTGGATTGCATATACCTTATATGACGTAGCAGTCAAACCCAGCATTTTTTCGCTCTTTGTGATTTCTTGGTAAGTTTACGTTTAGTAGTGTGTTATTGCTTTCTGAACGATCGGCACTCATACCATTTTATAAAAACCAACGGAAGGCGGTCTGCTGCCAAATCGCATTTCGAACGCGGTATGCGGGATTACGAATTGTGTCCGTAACCGCTTCGCTAATAATGACACCATTGTAGAGTTGTCTAGTTGGCCGTGCGTCGAAGTTCACTGTTTGCTGCAGCGTGGCGCTGTCGTCATTTGAAGGCGACAGGTTCGAATCCCCGTGTGGTAATTTGTGTGTGTGTGTGTGTGTGTGTGTGTGCGTGTGCGTGGGTGTGGGTGGGTGGGTATGGGGGGGGGGGCTGGCATATCCTATTTACAGGACACCGCTGTCAACACCAGCATTTTACTGCTGTTGTTGGTGTCTTGACAAGTTTACTTTCAGTAGTTTGCCATTGATTTCTGAACGGCCGGCTCCCATAACAAAACACGTTAAAACCCAGCGCAACAAGGTCTGCTGTCAAATCAGTCGCAGCTGTGTTTTGAACGCAGGTAAGTGGAATTACGAACCGCGTCCGTAAGCACTTCGCCACGGAGATCGGCCGTGTGGTAATTGAAGCTTTAAAAGGGGGTTTAAAAGACAAGAGGATGGACTTTTCATTGCACCGGGTTTGATTCCATATGGCTCGGTCTCTTTCTGCAGCACCTCCTGCCGAAGGCGTCGCACAAAGCACGAACTCCGTAGCTCCAGCGACGACCCCCAGGAGTCTCCAAGAAAATTGCACCCTTGAACCAAACGATGTAGCCCGGAATCGAACCCACAGCCGTTGGAGCGTGTGGTAGGCTACGTAAACACTTCGCCACGGAGACTACCAGCTACAGCCTTCAGATTTCATACATGATCTGATGTGTTCGCTAATCCTTCATCCCCTTCTTCTATAAGTGTTAATTAATACCCCGTAAATAGCTATTGTTTCTACTGCCACATGGGTTCTCTTACAGTGTCTATTTCTGTACAAACAAGGAACAATGTTCTCCATACTTAACATGAATAATCAGTCCTTTTTTCTCCTGCCTAGACAGTTCAGATTTTACAGCTCAGGTAATAATCTCTTTTGACACACACACACCAGGGATGACGTCATTTACAAGTGAGATAAACAGCTATTTTCAGAATAGAAGAAAACAGTTACCATTTTGTCTGTCACCGTGAAAATTAAACCAGCGGTTCTTTCTTTCTTTCTTTCTTTCTTTCTTTCTTTCTTTCTTTCTTTCTTTCTTTCTTTCTTTCTTTCTTTCTTTCTTTCTTTTCCTTGTAATTGTTGTTTTCTTTAGTAATATCCCCCCCCCCCCCCCCACCAACCACCCCTCCAGTCCGCCTGCCATTCACTTCTGTCAAAGAACTTGTTTCACTCCCCGTCTTGTTCATTCTGCTCTTATTCTCTCGCACATTAAAGTTTACCTTTCTTGTGCTGCCAACTGTTATCTGTTGCTCTTTGGTCATGGTCTGTTCACTTTCTTACATTATCATAAATTACCTTCATTATAATCATCACCATCACTACTACCACCACCACCACCACCATCACCATCACCACCACCACCACCACCATCATGATCATCATCATCATACTCGCCACTATCACACATCATTATCATTTTAATCACCACAATCAGCACTATCATCATCATCATCATGATAATTACAACCACAATAATCATCATTGTAATCGCCGCCATCATTATCGTCATCATCACCGGAGGCCTGCATGGCCGAATGCACAAGGGAGGTCGTCCTTAAACATCCGGTATGCTAGTACCGAGGTTCAACACCCTACACCGATCAGTTGTACTAAAGTGTTGACTTCTCGTCCTTGACTTGGGGACGTAAATTACAAGTACCTCTGAAGTAAAAATATTCAACCACAAAGTGACTACTATTTATTAATCACGACTGCTCAAGATGTGACTTTAGAATCAAAACTGGGCACAGCAGACATCGTAGACAATAGTACACAAAGCTTATGGCAATATCTACATGTGAACTGGATTGCAGCTGTTCTGTATTCTCGTAGACTGGTTCTCCGTCTAGATGCATAGACCTATCAGCCATGTATCATAGCCCCCGGACTATCATAGGGCTCAACAATTTCACCTGTACTTTTCAGTATTTATATGAGCAAGATTGCAAGCATCGGAAGTAAAAATTCAGCAGTTAATTCAGGACTACTCTCGCCCTAGCAATGTGATTATCTAAACCGATGGTTCTGTCTTAAGAGGCAAAAAAAAAAAAATTAAAGAATTTCCTGGGTATTCATGGCAAAAGCCAATGGCCAATGTTTGTAAAGGAGAGCTTGGCATATAGCACCACAACCTCAAGTCTGAGAATGGGGTGGGGGAGAGGGGTGTATACGGTTACTGCGGCTTTCCACTGGTTGGAGAGAAAAAAACACTGTATACGCATGTTTTGATTGTAACTGATTGACAACACACGCTGACAGAGGTGAAGACTGGCATGCTTCGTGCGGAATGGCTTGCATCAATTCCGATGTCGCGGATGGTGACCATTGGCTGGATCTTTTCTCCAGGACACTCTGAGGTGGGTGGAAATGAACAAGCAGACAGATTGGCTGGTGCTGCATACTTGAGGGATGATTTGATGCATGATAAGGCAGATGTAGTGAAGGCCCTCTGGGAGCGCGTGAACAATGCCGAACAGATAGGCAGACTACCTTGGTCTAGAAAGAATGCGACAGCAGGGAGTGGTCAGAGGATCTGGTAGACATTTGTCACTAAGAGGTAACGCTAGACGGACATATAATCAGATTGCAACGGCCATCATTCTACGATAGCTGTTGACGATAATGACTGAGCGCTTATGGGAATGCCCCGATTGTAATTATGTCGGTTCTTGACGCAACTTGACTCATTTACACGTGGGCAAGCTCCTTAAACTACAGAACATATACTAAAACACAGTACCAGATACGCTTAGTAAAGTAGTACGAGGGTAAGTTAATAAGTAAGTCACAAATGGCTGTAGAAAAATAACTAAATATCATAACAACTTGAAACCAGTTTATTTTTATACATATATTGTCTCTTTATTTCTCAACATAATTTCCACCAACATTGATGCACTTATCCCATCGTTTTATCAGTCCTCCCAAACCCGCTGCATAGAACTGCGCGCTTTGTTTTCATTTACCTGCTATCCCACAGAATTGTGTGACTTACTCGTAACTTTTTCTACCCAGCTATGCACCTCTTTACGGGACAAATATTTGTCAGCATACACACTGAACACCCACCTTGGCGGGAGACATTTCTCGAATGACGCCGAAGTTGAATGTGAAGTGAAAACGTGGTTTAGAAAACGGAGCACGCAGTTCTATGCAGCCGGCTAGAGAGGACTGATAAAACGATGGGATAAGTGCATCAATGCTGGTGGAAATTATGTTGAGAAATAAAGGGACAATGTATGTATAAAAATAAACTGGTTTCAAGTTGTTATCATATTTAGTTATTTTTCTACAGCCATTTGTGACTGACTTATTAACTTCCCCTGGTATATGGCAGATGAAGCAACCCTAGCGTGAACCTCTATGGAAGCCTGTAAGAAGTGTAGATGTCAGCGTAGTTCACACAGGAAACAATTGTAGATATATGCTGATTCCATGCACACGAAGAGAAGAAGAAAACCACTACCACCGTCATCATCATAATCACAAACACCACCGTACTCACTGTAATCGTCAACTATGATATCGTCATCATCGTAATCAGCATCATGACACCCCCACCACCGTCATCATCGTGATAGTCATCATTCCAATCATAGTCATGATCACTATTCCAATCATAGTCACAGTCACTATTTCAATCATAGGCATAGTCACCATTCCGATCATAGACATAGTCACCATTCCAATCATAGTCACCATTCCAATCATAGTCACCATTCCAATCATAGTCACCATTCCAATCATAGTCACCATTCCAATCGTAGACTTAGTCACCATTCCGATCATAGGCATAGTCACCATTCCAATCATAGTCACCATTCCAATCATAGTCACTATTCCAATCATAGTCACAGTCACTATTCCGATCATAGACATAGTCACCATTCCGATCATAGACATAGTCACCATTCCAATCATAGACATAGTCACCATTCCAATCATAGTCGTAACAGTCATCACGAGGATCACTAACATAAACACCTTCATCATAATCACTATAATATTCATCCTAATCGCAACACCATCATCACCGCTTGAACACGACAAAAATCATCATCACAATAATCATCTTCATGACCCTGTCTTCATCATAATCATTACCATTATGATCATCAACATCACGACTAACATAATCATCATCATTATAATCGCACTCACCATTATCATCATGATCATATTCGCCAACTCCACCACCACCACCACCACCACCATCATCATCAATATAATCACGATAATTACAATCACCATGACCAGTGTCATCATCATCATGATAATTACCATCATAATCATAATTATCCGGCTTCTACCACTGCTACTATCATCATAGTTATAACAACCATCACAATGACGATCAACATCAACGCCACCATCTTCCTCATAATCGCCACAGTCATCATCATAATCACCACCATTATTCTTTACGATCACCACCATCATCATCATAATCACCACAATCACAATCATCATTAAAATTACCACTATCATGATCAAAGATTAAAATTACCACTGTCATGATCAAAGTCATCATACTCACTGCCGTAATTATTATCATCACGATAATTGCTTCCATTGTCATTATAATGACTATACCACCACCAAGATAATTATTAAAATCACTACCAATACAATCAACATCGAAATGATTACTACCACCATTATCATCAACATTATTATAACTATCATGATAATCGCCATCAATCTCATCACCATCTTAATCACCGGTGGCGTCGCGATAATTACCAGAACCATCATCCTGTTTATAGTGGTCGTTACTACTAATAATAATAATAATAATAATAATAATAATAATAACTAACATAGTCATCATGATCACCACCACCACAACCATCACCACCATAATAATCACCTTGATCACCATAACCATCACCATCACCATACTTCCCTGATCACAATAACTATCATCACAATCATATTCACCATCACTACCATCACAATAATCACCACCATTGTCACAATGACCACCTCTATCAACATAACTACTACCAGCGTCATCATAACAACTACCACTATCATCATAATAATTACCGCTTATCATAAACATCATCATAATCACCATGACCATTATAAGAACTATTGTCATAGTCTTGCTCGTATCTAGATAACTAAACTTGGGTCCATACAGGCAACAATAAACCTGGTGGTTATGAGATCGAAGATTTATTGTATTCTCATATACAGTATGCGTTGGCGCAGTGGGTAAACAGACCCGCGCTATATTACATCTGTCAAATAGGAAACATCACACACATAAGTATCATTTAACAGTCTAGCAAACTATCTAGCCTATGTCTATATATCTATTGATATCTATAGAGTCCCTCGAAGGCAGGCCCTGTTGCCTCTCTCAAGTCCATTCGTCCTCTGCCGGTCTCCGCGTGTCCTAACCCGACACGGGCGGTAACTCTGTCCGAGTTCCTCGTGGACCCCGCATTAGGCGGGCCACATCAGTGTCCACGGAATCATGGACTTGGTGTCCACCTTCTATCTAGAAGGTTCTAGCTTACTTGGGTCCTGCTCGACTCAATGGTTTCCCTTGGGCTGGAATTGCAGCCCTTTACTAGATATATACGTGAGGCGGTGACAACTATCATCACCATCCCCATCATAATAGCTACTGCCGCCATCATTGTCACAATCACCATCATCATATTGATACACTGCCTCATTCCTGCTTGCCATCTCCTCTATAACTCCACCCGTCCACAGGTTGATAGCCTCAGGGGTTTAACATTCTCTAATCCTGCTTACAATACTTTATCAGTGTAGGTATGAATCCACGAATTCATGACAAGGTAGATGTCGCATTCACCATTCCTGACACGCACATAGGCATCCTTATACTACCCCCCCCCCCCCCTTACACACACATCCGCACACGTAAACCACCAACACACACACACACACAGAGTCACATCTCCTACCCAGCCGCTCAACACAGAAAGGTACAAACCCAAACTATCTGGCCCATCCCGCCCCAACAAGCGTTCCCCACTGATGACACATGTCAGCTATATCCAGTACAGATTTCATGGTTGTTGAACTAGTACAGAAATGTGACAGAATGTGCCCAGTGAGATGTCACTGTTGGAGTGCTAACCGGTGTGACAATAGACGGCATGTTTCTCCTGGCTGGCCCTCTGGTTCAGGTCGCTTGTGGCACATGTCCTCGGCACAGATTTAAGGCACTGATTTAAGGCACTGGCACTAGAGAGAGACAAACAAACAGAGATTGAGGTGTTGTGTTGGTTGTATGGTGTGTGTGTGTGTGTGTGTTTGTGTGTGTGTGTGTATGTGTGTGTGTGTGTGTCCCGAGATTCGATATTCTGATGAGACAGCATTGCATTGCTATCCACATCATAGAATGGTATAGAGAACTTAATAACCTCAATTCCCCTCCCCCCCCCCCCCCCAAAAAAAAAAATAGTGAAAATCACAACTTATATCTTAACATAGCAAAAACAAAGATAATGTATACAGATAAAACTACTATGGAAAAAGACATGTATGTTACTGAGGAAAAATTGGAGGTAGTGGAACATTTCGAATATCTTGTGTCATTGACTACCAAAAATAGTGACACAAAGAAAGAAATTAACGACGACTATCAATTGCTCTTCAAAGACTAAAACAACTGAATAAATTATGGAGTGGGACAGATAGAACTACACAAATTAGATTTTTAGGAGCATGCATCTTTCCCAAACGCCTGTGAGACCTGGACACTTACTAAGCAAGCTGAACAGCGCATAAATGCCTTTGAATACAAATGTTACAGACGGTTCTAAGAATATCTTGGGTAAAGAAAAGAACAAATGAATCCATACTTCAGGAGCTAAATATTGAAGAAGTTTGGCTATTAAAGACGATAACACAAAGAAAATTGAAATAATTTGGTCACTTGAAGTGTCACGAAAGTTTGGAGAGAACAATAATGGAGGGGTATATACCTGGGAAGAGAGGAAGAGGAAGGCCAAAGAGAAGATGGGTGCAGGATGTGGCGGATGATCTCTAGATGGGTGTATTAGACGCGGGGCATCTTGCTTGTGATCGACAAGATTTCCGGAAGGTTGTTATGGGAGCGAGGTTCTGCAAAGGACATGCTACTGAATGAATGTGTGTGTGTGTGTGTGTGTGTGTGTGTGTGTGTGTGTGTCTGTCTGTCTGTCTGTCTGGGGGGTGTAAATGCGTGTGTCTGAATGTGTGTCTGTATGTGTATCAGTTTATATGTATGTATGCGTTAAATCGTGCGTGTGGGTATGTGCTTGCGTGCGTGTATCGTTTATGTGTGAGTGTTTGTGCGTGCATGCGTGCGTGAGAGAGGCGTGACTGAAAGGTTTCCATGTCCTCATCTGACTCCAACGTCACCTGGTTCGCCGCCAGCACGGGGCTGGGAAACTGCCAATCCCGCGCTCCTCTAATGACGTCATAGATTGCCTCATCTGATGGCTGGTCAGATCGGACACCGGAGCTTCTCCAGTGAAAGAAAACACAATGAGATCGCGTGTACACGCAGCCCAAGATTGCATGTCAACACATGTTGAAACAGATAATTCTCCGCACTGCCACCGCACCGACACTGCCCTGGCAAATTGTTACTGAAGAAAATCTACTTACAAGTAGTCTTGTCTAGAGAAAGTAAACTTTACACAGATACGTGCTCACATCGGACACATTGAACTCTGAGCCAGAGGGGTGCATAGCCACGTGTGACAGACTCGGAAGACGGAAGAAAGTGAAAAGAAGAGAAGGAAGATGAAGAAAAAGAACAAAGAAGAAGAAGAAGGAGGAGGAGGAGGTGGTGAGTGAGTGAGTTAGTGAGAGAGAGAGAGAGAGAGAGAGAGAGAGAGAGAGAGAGAGAGAGAGAGAGAGAGAGAGAGAGAGAGAGAGAGAGAGATATTTCAACACGGTCGAAGCGGAAGAAAGACAGAGAAACTATATTTCTGGGCCCGGTTAGAGAACGTAAATTCCCTGTCACCAGAAATTAAGTGAACACAATTATTTACAACATTCTCGGCGAGTCACACGTCACAGCGGCGGCAACAAGCAGGGCGTTGTATTCGACACAAGTCGGTTTGTTGTGTAAATAATCTGCAGCAGTTACGGCTGCAGCCGTGTAGTCTTCCGCACAATTTACACGCAAGTTGTTGAGATAGACGTTTGTGTTTGCACGCTTGTTGGGAAAATAGACAGCGGACTTCCATATTCACTGTGGAATGCCTTGTTTGACGGACACAGTCTGTTGTGGAGGCTACATCTCAAGTATTCTTGTCAAGGGGAACTAGATTATTCACACGTTGTTCAATCCTTGAGGCTCAATAGTGGCATGCTTTTTGAAAGCAAAGGAATTGCTGAAAGTCAGTTCAGAATTCTTATTTATGAAATGCTTAATGAGGAAACGACACCAACTAAATGAAAGGTATTTCGACAGCTTCGTTTGTCAAAGGCAGAATTCTGCTACTTCTTCATCTGTAGCTCTTCTTCATCTGTCGTTCTTATACTTATTCTTCATCCGTTAGACGTATATTTCTTCTGACTCCCTAAGACGTATATTTCTTCTCTCTCCGGCAGACGTATTTTTCTTCAACTCAGTCAGACGTATGTTTCTTCTGACTCCATCAGATGTATAATTCTCGCATTTTCCATGTGTGTTGTTTGTCCATCAAGAATGATGATACATTCATTTCATCCAGTGGGATTGAAAGTATGGAGCCGTGAGTTCTAAGATGGCTGATAAAGCTTATTTTGGCTCGAAGTGTTCTTTGACAATGTGGGCAAAGAACGCTTGACGTTCTTGGAGGAGGATATCCTGCAGTGGTTTTTCTGTCCAGCCTTTTCTTCACAGCTCTTGAAGTCCTGGTTGCTTCACAAGTGACTGCAGCATTGAGTAATGATGTATGCCACAAATTTAGGTCTTTGGCAGCAGTCTCCCAGGTGTCAAGATGAATTCCAAAAGCTTTCAGTGAGATTTTCAGTGTCTTAAAGTGTTTTTTCTGGCCGCCTTGGGAGCGTTTACCACAACGCAGCTCGCCGTTTAAAAAAAAAAAAAATCGGTTAGGGAGCCTGTGATCTGGCATGCGACTTAAGTGACCAGCCCAGCGAATCTGATTCTTCATTAGTAGAGTGTGGATACTGGGAATGATCGCTCTTTCTAGAACTTCAGTGTCTGGGATCTTGTCTTGCCATTTAACCTTCAACAGCTTCCCAAGGCAGACTGTGTGGAAGTGGTTTAATTTCCTAGCCTGTCGCTGATAAACAGTCCAGGTTTCACAAGCATATAGCAGTGTGGATAATACACCTGCTTTGTAGACTTTTAGCTTTGTTTGCAGGCTGGTTCTATTTCTGTCCCATACATTCTTGTATAATCTGCTAAATGCAGCGCTGGCCTTAAAGATTCTTGCATTCACTTCGTCATCAATTGTGGCAGCTTGTGACACAGTGCTGCCAAGACAGGTGAATTTGTCCACAACACTTAGTCTATTACCATTCACCTTGATATTCAGCACGGCGTGATTTTTTCCTGGATATGGCTGGTACATACCTACAGACTTCTCCAAGTAGATATTGATATGAGAAAGCTTAAACATTGTGTTGCATATGTGCCCCTATGTTGTCATATAGAGCACAATAGTCAGCAAACAGCATCTCTCTGACGGTGTTGCTGCTAGTTTTGGTTTTAACTTTCAGCCTTCTGAGATTGAACAACTTTCCATCCATGTATATTCTAATGTCATTGTTCTCGAAGGCATTCGTCAGCATAGCTGAAAACATGAGGCTGAACAGTGTTGGTGCCAGGACACATCCTTGCTTCACTCCAGTGGTGACAGGAAAGGGCTCAGACAGTTTACCATTTTCCTGTACTCTTGCCTGCATACCATTATGAAATAGCCGCTCTATTTGGACACATTTTCGTGGACAGCCATATTTCGTCATAATCTCCCACAGTCCTTCTCTGCTGACTGTATCAACAGACTTGGTAAGGTCAATGAATGTGGAGAACATTTCGGAGTTCTGTTCCTGACATTTCTCTTGCAGCTGCCTTGCAGCGAAAATCATGTCAACAGTCCCTCGTTCTTTTCTGAAGCCACATTTTCCATGTAACTCGTAATGTACTTAGGCGTGTAGATGGTATAACATAGTATCTAATTCGCACGCTTGCCGGCTAGGCGCTCTTGGCTTGAAATTCCCCCTTCCCGTGCAGTCATATCCTTAAGGTATGAAATAGGGGGCAATTAACTACCTTTACTTACCATAGGTCCAATATGGCGCGATGGAGCTTTACTCGTATTTCACGTTTAGTTTGCCCAGTTGTGATTTCATGTTGAATAATACACAACCCAGTTGATCAAGCCTCTAAGGTTGATTCCAGACATTTAGTTTGTACAATTGTCGATCCCATAGGATGGCTTGGGTGTTGAGTGTCCTGTAATCACTTGAAAACGGATAAGATGGTCCTGAGGCTAGTATGACCACTTGGAAACCAAGTGGCGATACAGCGTCCAGGCAGAGAATCGTCAAATAGTTGTCTATTCTTTGCTCCTAGTTGGAGGTTTAAACAAGGCAAGCGGGACGACTTCATTGAACTGGGTTGTGCACCATTTGGCTCGGTCTCTTTCCACAGGGCGGCCTGCCGACAGCTTTACGTAGTTCCAGCGACGATCGCTAGAAGTCTCTGAGAAAATTGCACTCGTAACCCGAACGACACCGAGCGGAATCGAACTCACAACCTTCGTCAGAGTGCAAGTCAGGCGGCATAATCACTTCGCGACGGAGACTAGCTTTTGGTTGGAGGATGGAAGCTGAACACCGCCATCACACAACGGTATGTTACAGCACTAGAGCTGAACACCGTCACCACACAACGGCATGTTGTTACAACACTAGAGCTGAACACCGCCACCACACAACGGTATGTTACAGCACTGGAGCTGAACACCGCCACCACACAACGATATGTTACAGCACTGGAGCTGAACACCGCCACCACACAACGGTATGTTACAGCACTGGAGCTGAACACCGTCATCACACAACGGTATGTTACAGCACTGGAGCTGAACACCGCCACCACACAACGGTATGTTACAGCACTGGAGCTGAACACCGTCATCACACAACGGTATGTTACAGCACTGGAGCTGAACACCGCCACCACACAACGGTATGTTACAGCACTGGAGCTGAACACCGCCACCACACAACGATATGTTACAGCACTGGAGCTGAACACCGCCACCACACAACGGTATGTTACAGCACTGGAGCTGAACACCGTCATCACACAACGGTATGTTACAGCACTGGAGCTGAACACCGCCACCACACAACGGTATGTTACAGCACTCGAGCTGAACACCGCCACCACACAACAACATGTTACAACACTAGAGCTGAACACCGTCACCACCAGGCATGTTGTTACAACACTAGAGCTGAACACCGTCACCACACAACAGCATGTTACAGTACTAGAGCTGAACACCGTCACCACACAACAGCATGTTACAGTACTAGAGCTGAACACCGTCACCACACAACAGCATGTTACAACACTAGAGCTGAACACCGTCACCACGCATGGTACAGTACTAGAGCTGAACACCGTCACCACACAACAGCATGTTACAGTACTAGAGCTGAACACTGCCACCACACAACAACATGTTACAGCACTGAAGCTGAACACCGCCACCACGCATGTTACAGTACTAGAGCTAAACACCGTCACCACGCAAGTTACAGTACTAGAGTCAAGCCGTCTGCTCAGCTTCTGCCATGGGAATCGCATATTGTTACGGGCACCTTGACGGGTTCGTTGCGTTTTTGTTACTGAGTTGAACTTTATGCCACTTCGCAAGTGGCACACGTTGTGTGACAACACGCTAAATCAGTAGCCACTTCTTATGGCTTTTCCTGTGTCTGAACTGTTTAATTGTTTTTTTTTAAAATTATTAATATAATTGTTTACACTGATTAACTCTGTTGGTTGGTCTCTGACAGTTGTTGCCTGAACCCTTTCTATGCCAAGCATTTATTACTATCATCATTTGTTGCTGTGTCAAATGGCATGGACGATCATGTTCGTCGACAGTTTGTGATCTACAACAGAATATATACCCTTTCGTTTGCTCATTCTGCTTCTATGCCATGTCGTGGTGACAGATTCAAGAATCGTCATCACCATCTTCTTCATGTTGAGCATGTTGTTGTTGTTGTTGTTGTTGCTGTTGCTGCTGCTGTTTCTTCTTCTTCTTCTTCTTCTTCTTCTTCTTCTTCTTCTTCTTCTTCTTCTTCTTCTTCTTCTTCTTCTTCTTCTTCTTCTTCTTCTTCTTCTTCTTCTTCTTCTTCTCATCCTCTTCCTCCCCACCCTCCCACTCCTTCCCTTTCTTCCTCTCTGTCTACTTCTTCCCTTTCTTCCTCTCCTTCTCCCCTTTATCTTATGTTTCTTCTTCCTCTTCCTCCTTCTCCCCCTCTTCTTCTTCCCTGTTCTTGCTGTGTGTGTAATTGTTGTTGTTTTTTGGTAAAAAATAAACAAGGTGGGAAATGTTCTGTGTGAGCTTGAATATACTGACAGTTAAACATAAAGCAGGAAATGTTATGTGCCAAACTGCACACTTATAGTTAAACGTAGATTGGGAAATATGCCATGTGAGTTAGCATACTCTGTTGAAACACACAGTAACCTCTCCCTGGAGTTTGAAAGTGCAGGACATGCCAAGGTGGCAGATGGTCTTATAAGGGTGAGAACAATGCCCTGTACAGGTTTGCATGTTGGCAATAATAGATCTAGTTGGTTATTGACTCCAGCATGTCCCTCTGGAAGCTGGAAAATTAGACTGGTTGTCTCTGCCAAAGCTATTGCTGTCGTCACTGACATCTGATTGGATGTTCACAGTTAAATATTAAGGGGATTGGGGGGGGGGGGTAAAATCGGTGACGGCCGGTCCCCCTGGCCTAGAGTTAAACGAATTTCTCCGTAATCCCGTTTATCGACGTAGGGTAACGCAGCGCGCGAGAATTGGTAGCGGTTCTCGCCGCGTTGGTGACTTACGGGATAAGCGGAAAGTAATACTCAGAAAGTAATGGCAAACTACTGAGCGTAATCTTGCTAAGAAATCAACAACGGTGGTAAAATGCTGGTGTTGACAGCGATGTCCTGTAAAGGATATGCGAAAAAACAAAAATCGGTGACGAGTGTGTAGTGACAAGTGTGTAATGGCCTGGGTGTAGGGACGAGTGTGTAGTGGCGTGTGTGTAGTGACAAAGTTATAGTAACTTGGGTGCAGTGACAAGTGTGTAGTGATGATGTGCAGTGATGAGTGTATAGTGTCGTGGGTGTAGTCACGTCGGTGTAGTGTCGTGGGTGCAGTGATGAGTGTGTAGTGACTAAGGTGTAGTTGTGTGAGTGCAGTGACGTGTGTGCAGTGACGAGTATGTAGTAGCGAGTGTGTAGTGGAGTGGGTGTAGTGACGTGGGTGTAGTGACGTGGGTGTAGTAACGAGTGTGTAGTGGCGAGTGTGTAGTGACGTGGGTGTAGTGACGAGTGTGTAATGACGTGGGTATAGTGGCGAGTGTGTAGTGACGTGGGTGTAGTGGCGAATGTGTAGTGGCGTGGGTATAGTGGCGAGTGTGTAGTGACGTGGGTGTAGTGGCGAGTGTGTAGTGACGTGGGTATAGTGGCGAGTGTGTAGTGACGTGGGTGTAGTGGCGAGTGTGTAGTGACGTGGGTATAGTGGCGTGGATGTAGTGGCGTGGGTGTAGTGGCGAGTGTGTAGTGACGTGGGTATAGTGGCGTGGATGTAGTGGCGAGTGTGTAGTGACGTGGGTATAGTGGCGAGTGTGTAGTGACGTGGGTATAGTGGCGAGTGTGTAGTGACGTAGGTGTAGTGGCGAGTGTGTAGTGGCGAGTGTGTAGTGGCGTGGATGTAGTGACGTAGGTGTAGTGGCGTGGGTGTAGTAACGTGGGTGTAGTGACGTGGGTGTAGTGGCGAGTGTGTAGTGACGTGGATGTAGTGGCGTGGGTGTAGTAACGTGGGTGTAGTGGCGTGGGTGTAGTGACGAGTGTGTAGTGGCGTGTGTGTAGTGACGAGTGTGTTGTGACGTGGGTATAGTGGCGAGTGTGTAGTGGCGAGTGTGTAGTGACGAGTGTGTTGTGACGTGGGTATAGTGGCGAGTGTGTAGTGACGTGGGTGTAGTGGCGAGTGTGTAGTGACGTGGGTGTAGTGGCGAGTGTGTAGTGACGTAGGTGTAGTGGCGAGTGTGTAGTGGCGTAGGTGTAGTGACGAGTGTGTAGTGACGTAGGTGTAGTGGCGAGTGTGTAGTGACGTGGGTGTAGTGACGAGTGTGTAGTGACGTGGGTGTAGTGGCGAGTGTGTAGTGGCGAGTGTGTAGTGGCGAGTGTGTAGTGACGTGGGTGTAGTGGCGAGTGTGTAGTGACGTGGGTGTAGTGGCGAGTGTGTAGTGACGTAGGTGTAGTGGCGTGTGTGTAGTGACGAGTGTGTAGTGGCGTGTGTGTAGTGGCGAGTGTGTAGTCACGTGGGTGTAGTGACGAGTGTGTAGTGACGTGGGTGTAGTGGCGAGTGTGTAGTGACGTGGGTGTAGTGGCGAGTGTGTAGTGACGTAGGTGTAGTGGCGAATGTGTAGTGACGTGGGTGTAGTGGCGAGTGTGTAGTGGCGTGGGTGTCGTGACGTGGGTGTAGTGACGAGTGTGTAGTGACGTGGGTGTAGTGGCGAGTGTGTAGTGACATGGGTGTAGTGACGAGTGTGTAGTGACGTGGGTGTAGTGGCGAGTGTGTAGTGACGTGGGTGTAGTGACGTGGGTGTAGTGGCGAGTGTGTAGTGACGAGTGTGTAGTGACGTGGGTGTAGTGGCAAGTGTGTAGTGACGTATGTGTAGTGACGAGTGTGTAGTGACGTAGGTGTAGTGACGAGTATGTAGTGACGTGGGTGTAGTGGCGAGTGTGTAGTGACGTAGGTGTAGTGGCGTGTGTGTAGTGACGAGTGTGTAGTGGCGTGTGTGTAGTGAGCGGGTGTAGTGACGTGGGTGTAGTGGCGAGTGTGTTGTTACGTGGGTGTAGTGGCGAGTGTGTTGTGACGTGGGTGTAGTTGCGAGTGTGTTGTGACGTGGGTGTAGTGGCGAGTGTGTTGTGACGTGGGTGTAGTGGCTAGTGTGTTGTGACGTGGGTGTAGTAACGAATTTGTGGTGACGTGGGTGTAGTGATGTGGGTGTAGTGACCAGTGTATAGTGGCGACTGTATATTGGCGAGTGTGTTGTGACGTGGGTGTAGTGGCGAGTGTGTTGTGACGTGGGTGTAGTAACGAATTTGTGGTGACGTGGGTGTAGTGATGTGGGTGTAGTGACCAGTGTATAGTGGCGACTGTGTTGTGACGTGGGTGTAGTGGCGAGTGTGTTGTGACGTGGGTGTAGTAACGAATTTGTGGTGACGTAGGTGTAGTGACCAGTGTATAGTGGCGACTGTGTAGTGGCGAGTGTGTTGTGACGTGGGTGTAGTGATGTGGGTTTAGTGACCAGTGTGTAGTGGCGACTGTGTAGTGGCGAGTGCGTAGTGGCGAGTGCGTAGTGACGAAGGTGTAGTGGCGAGTGTTTAGTGACGTGGGTGTAGTGACGTGGGTGCATAGACGTGGTGCAGTGGCGAGTGTGTAGTGGCGAGGGTGTAGTGGCGAGGGTGTAGTTGTGAAGGTGTAGTGGCGAGGTTGCAATGTCGAAGGAGTAGAGACGAGGGTATTAATGGCGAGGGTGTAGTGGCGAGTGTATAGTGGCGAGGGTGTAGTGGCGAGGGTGTAGTGGCGAGGGTGTAGTGGAGAGTGTATAGTGGCGAGGGTGTAGTGGAGATTGTATAGTGGCGAGGGTGTAGTGGTGAGTATATAGTGGCGAGGGTGCAGTGACGATGGAGTAGAGGCGAGGGTGTGGTAGCGAAGCTCTAGTGGCGAGGGTCTAGTTACGAGTGTATAGTGGTGAGTGTACACGCCAGCAAATCCAATAACTCGGGGTTCAGATTTCACCTTGATACTGTAATTCGAGCTGAGCTTGATCCCTCCTCAAGAAAATATGAACAAGGAATGAGCATTGACGAATTCTTGTTATTTTCTTCATCAGGTGTCCCGGTGCCGGATTGATGAGTGGGTCTGAGCCTTAGAATTTGCAGACATCACGGCATTTGAAAAGGGAGAAGCAAGGGTTTGCCTGCAGTTAGGACTTCATTGAAATAGGGAAACCACCGGAAGAGATGTAAACCAGGCCTGCATTGAAACCATTATTTAGTAAATAACTGTAAACTCGTAATAATTCCAAGACAAGTTTGTATCTTATTCATGGAAAACACCTTCTCTAGGATTTATTCAAATACACTAGAAACCGCTTCATAATTTCTTCAAGTTATGAAACTGGAGGTGTTACACTTCAGGTCCATTTCGCCAAATGTAGAAGAGAAACTGAAACACGAAAAATATCCTTGAAAACAACCGGTTTATTATAAAACAGTGTTCATGTTACTTATTGTGCGATGAAAATGCTATTCTAGAAATGTGTAAAAATGAAACCATAACAAAAGAAAGGGTATGTAACATTGAATGGTGTTTCTGTCTGAGTTCTATAAATGAGATGACAGACTAACTCAGATTACATAGATTGCAAAAAGCAGACATTTGAAATCAGAGCTAGTAGCAGGCGAAATTCGAATTCATATGGAAAAAGAACAGAAATGTGAAAACGGGCCCATTGGAGAACAGCATTTGAATTCACATGTGACTATCGTGAGCGGGGAATCACCGTCTGCTCGCGGTAAGAACAGATCAATCAGGACCGTGGTGGGAACAGGCCAGAAAAGGCCGGAACGTCGGGCGGTATCAGATCTGTACGCGAGCAGTTCGAACCCGCCGAACTACCAGGATGAACACAATTCGCCGAGCCCTCTCATAGACGAGGCTAGGTTAGAGTGCACAAAATGTGAACCGGCTGGAGTCCACGAGAAAAAATGTAGAATATTTCAACAAACTGGTTCCGCGTTGTTAAATGAGTGCTCCGAGCCTGCACGTTTAGTCGGAGTAAGTCATTCAGGTTGTGACAAATTCGGCGAAGTTGTGTGTGATTCTGTGAGGCTCGAAGGAAGTGAGTGTGAAGAAAGAAGTGATGGATACGAAAACAACAGTTTAGGTCATTTCGGTTCAATATCCACCCAAGATGCTTTTCATGACAAAAATAGTGCACATGCAGCTTTGCTTGCTTCCTCTGGGAATTCGGAAAGTATTTTTAGATCATATGTCATAAACCAAAACGTTTCTTCTACAGAGACAGCCGTTTCTGAATGCATTCCGGAATATTGTGGTGGTGTGTCGAAGGATCTGCTTACTTGTGGAGAAGCAACATCTTGTGCTGGTAATTTAGAAAATGGTGATGAATGTGAAAGATGTGGTAGTCATTGTTTTGATCAAGTGAAGACTGATCCCCAATGTGATTGTTGTAGTTGTCCAGTGTCCACCGGATTATCAGATCTCGCAGCCAAACCTGACCATCAGAAGTGGACTATTTCAGACGGACACGTTTGTCAGGTCACTGGGCTGTGTCCTACTGCTGTACTAGAAGCGAGGTCTGAACCCAGACCATGTGTGATCTTGTCGACAAGTGGCTCAGGTGAGTTAATTTACATTTCATAATCTGTACATCTGCACCATGAAGTATGTACCATAATCTGCACAGTATGTGCTCCATGAAGTATGTACCATAATCTGCACAGTATGTGCTCCATGAAGTATGTACCATAATCTGCACAGTATGTGCTCCATGAAGTATGTACCATAATATGTACATCTGCACCATGAAGTATGTACCATAACCTGTATAGTATGTGCTTCATGAAGTATGTATCATAATATGTGTTTTGTGAAGTATGTACCACAATCTGTAGTATGTGTTCCATGTAGTATATACCATCATCTATACAATATATGCTCCATGAAGTATATGCTATAATCTGCAAGTATGTGCTCCATGAAGTATGTACCATAATCTGCACAGTATGTGCTCCATGAAGTATGTACCATAATCTATGCAGTATATGCACCCTGAAGTATGTACCATAATCTGTAGACTGTGTGCTTCATGAAGTTCTAGGTCAGAAATTGGTTGTACTGTCTCACATATAGGATTGGATGTACTAGCTCACATATCGTATGTACTGGGTCATATATTAGATGTATTGGCTCACACATCGGATTGGTTAGCTCATAAATTGAATGATTCTGAGTTTTATAAATCTTAGATTAAAATTAACTGTTAATCTTTTCAAACTAGCAGAAACTGTGTGTGGTAGAGGGTCTTGTCGGCATGATACACGATACACAAGCGACATGAAAAAGTAAACTTTGAGAACCTCCAAAAATTGATCAGTACTATAGCAGTTTTATTTACCAGGCCAAACGACTATGCAGAGAAACCACCGATCTGCCCACAGTTGGTATCCCCCTGAAAACTATACCAGAGCGAACTGCATGGAAAGATGAGCATAGACTATCATTACAAATCCAGAAAACGTGAGAGGAGTATTTGACAAGGAAGAACAGAACAGTGTGCAGCGCAGAACAGCCACCCTCAGCTTCCTTGATGAAGAATATCCACGGGACCTCTGGATTCAAATCTACACAGATGGGTCAGCACAAAATGCTGTTCGAAATGGAGGAGCGGGAGTGTACATAGAATACCCAAATAATACTAGGGACAAGGCCAGAGTACCAACAGGAAAGTACTGCCATAACTACGATGCTGAAATTGAGGCAATCATCAAGATAGCAACAGAGAAATTACTAAATACCAGCAATGGTACACAACCTGTGGTGCTATTGACAGATGCAAAATCAGTACTCGAGGCGCTCCTGTCTGGGAAATTACCAGTACTAAGGACACTACTTTCTGAACTTAGCAGTCAGCATGAGGTCTCCATTGTATGGCGCGGAAGCCTGGACATTGAACAAGAAACTAGAAAGTCGCATAGAAGCCCTGGAGATATGGATAAACTGACGAATATGTCGTATTTCATGGAAACAAAACCAATCAAATGCAGAGGTTCTAGGAAAACTGGGAATGAAGAGAGAGAGAGAGAGAGAGAGAGAGAGAGAGAGAGAGAGAGAGAGAGAGAGAGAGAGTTGATGAAAGAAAAGAGAGGGCAAGTGAAATGTTTCGGCCACGTTAAAAGACATGATACTCTTATAAAAACCATACTGGAAGGCACGATTGAGGGCAAGCGAGCAAGAGGTAAACAACGATACAAGTGGGAAAATAACATCAAGAGATGGACGAACATCAGCCTGACAGAATGTACAGTCAAGGCGAGAGACAGTGTTGGAGATCCATTGCAGCCAACTTTCATTGTGGAGACGGCACCTGATTGATTGATTGATAAGGTCACCATACAGTGGATACCATCCCATTGTGGAATACCTGGAAACGACAGAGCTGATCGATTGGCTAAGGAAGAAGCAGAAGAACAGCCTGATGCGCCCGTTACATACCACTGTCGTGTCCTCCTTTAAAATGTCGTCCCTGGAGTGAAGAGAGTCAACACCCACATTATAATATTTTTCTTCCTTATCAATATCCTGGAGAATCCACCAGCTTCCGTCCAACACACTCCATCAGCCCGTGGACACTCTCTCACTGTCGTACTATGCCCCCTTCTCATACTTCCCCAACGCAACATACTCCACAACTCTTGCTTCTAAAAATTAATAAAGATTAATTTATTAAAAGAAAAGTGTAACGTATATGAGACGTGTATGCGAAGACAATGTGTGTCGTGTATTATAACATAAATGTATGTGTCAGCCTTCAAAGTTCAGGATCATAGTGTACACATCATGGCAAGGATTACACGACATCATTCGAGTCAGTACGATAAACCTCACCGAAGTCGTATCCTTCTCTCCAGACATGTCCTCCTCCAGGAACTCTGATGACCATGAGATCTGAATCTCATGTAAATATATAATCCGTGGAAAAAACTGTTATTGTTCCTAACACAACTGTTCCTAACAGTTTATAGAAACTCCGGCTTCATAATTCCGGCGCGGTGAAACAAACCTGGAACACTGTCCTATGAACAAGACTTTTTGTCTCTTGATAAATGTTCACTAGTTCTCATGTTTAAAAAAATTATTGCCTATACTCCAATAGAGTCCTTTATTTTTGTTCTAGTCATAAGTGAACTGAATATCCATCACTACTGGTGTGTTAAAACTGGTATGACCTAAACTCATTCGGTATTTATCCTGTAGGATACATATACCATTTAGCTCCACTGAGCAATGTTGATCATCTTCCTCTAGCATAATCTCTGTTGTAAAGTTGCTAGTCAATCTTCCTGCGCCAAACTCTATCCGGGATCGGATTTTTAGTTGTTCCGGGTTCTTCATTCCAACCAGAGGAACCTGTGAAATAAATCAAACAACTGGTGATAGCCTCCCCGTCACTGATCTCTATTAGATGATCGTGGGCCATCGACCTCGCTCAGAAAATATAATGAACCTACTCTGTCATGGACAGATGACTGAACACATATGTTATCATCAGGCCAAGACAAGAAAAAAAAAAATCAACAAACAGAATGCGGAACCCCGCCCACCAAAGACACCTACGGGAATATCCCAATTTTCCCTCTTTACTTAATTCTCAACTAGTAAAGCTTATACACACTTCACTAATCTATTTTCAACTAACAGAGCCAAGTATCACTTCCCTACTCTAGCTAGTTTTCCACTAACAGTGCTAATCATCACACTTTAGTTATAACAAGGCTACAGCCTATATTAATTAGAACTAATTATAATAGGTTCTACCTTAGGCAACACTGCAGTTAGATCAAATTACATCCACTCTTGCCATGACAGGCACGTGTAAAATTAAATCACTAATTCGCACACGGTAGACGTTTTCCCATCAGAACCACAGTGCCGAAGCACGTCTTCTACAATCCAAGGTTTGCGTTCAACTCCCCATCTCCAATCATGGTTTTTGGCCAAACCTCTAAAATTGGTCACGTGACATGGTTGTCCTGCAGGTGTTATTTGGGCAATCATCCATTGTCAAGAATCGATTTTCCCTTGCCTAGTCACTGTCAAAGTTGTCATCACTTGTTTTGACTACCCCAACAAACTAACGAGTTACTGTATGATCCCAACAACAGTTTTCCCCAACAAGCTGCCAATCTTCTTGATGTTCCGGAAACTATAAATTGACAGATGTACTGTTATCTTCCGTGCTGAGTACTTCCGTTTTCCCTCTGACTTGTTTATAATCTGTCAAAGCGATGTATGATTCAGCTCATTCACTTCCCCTACACCTCTGCAACTGTTAATTTTGCCCGACATGTGATGGCCGACATCCGATTGCCACCATGATCCCACGGGTTCCATCTGTATTCAAATGTTGACAAACTGTCAAGGCGATGCCGGGATCCATCTCACTCATCACCGAGTGTTCCAAATCCGTTAGAGATGTACACGTGCAGCTACAAATATTGTCCTGGGATTTTGACATCCGATTTGTTTATACTGTTAGTAAAATAGTTGTCGCTGGCAGATAGTCCGTTTTATCAGAAAGCCTCTATAATAATCAGCTGGGTAAACGCAAGGTTTTATTTTGTGACAACCACCAAAAGAAACGAATGATCAAATCAGTCAGAAAGCCACCAAAACCTGCTCAAGATGACTACCACGTTATGGACAGACCAGAACAAGTCACTATTCTGCGCCTCAGAACAGGACACAATAGATTACAAAATTAAAGATTGGTGAATCAGCCATGTGCACATGAGCTTGCTTGATTGCTTGCTTGCTTGCTTGTGTTCGCTGGCTGTGAACTCCAGCGTGAAGTCCTGTATGTCGGATGTATACATCCTGTTGTCTAACATCAATATAATGTCACACCGGACTGAGGTTTGCGTGAGTATCCGTTGTCCCATGTCTGGCTTATTGGTGTGCAGACTGGTGGTTCCTCGCCATGCAGGCAGACACTCTCCGACTTCGGAGGAATCATCGATGCTACTGATGTTAGCCAGGTCCCCGAAGGGACCTGTTGCCCAGGACGCACGGCGTAGACGTGTCAGCAGGTCTTGGCCAGTGTAGATCCCGGCCCTGGTGCCTTGGAAACACTGCGTCCCATGTGCACATGTGGATCTCCCGTCGCAGACAGGAGAGCACATCCAAGACTGCCCAAATTACAACATGTCTAGGCAAACCTTCTTTCCTAGAGAGACGACAGTGGAAGATAAACTCTATGGATCGCTGAGTGAACTAAAAAAAGACAGTTAAATTCATACAAGAGACAACATTGCAGTTATAGACATATTTCAAGCGAACGAAAGAATAGATCAGTACTATTAAATACCAGAGGCGCCACTAGAATGGGTGTCACACTGGTATCTCATTGTGGGACCTTGGGCTGACATTTCTAACTGTGTGACTGCATATATACGTAAGCCTACAAACCATGATTTTGTTACAACTTAAATAAAATGCCTGAAAAGAGCTGCTGGCTTCACTAAGGAGACACAGTTGGAAACGATGATATTAGAAATACGATAGATACAACACCCTGTATCGAATTGACCGAGAATGGATGTATCACTGTATATCATCATGAACCGGCTCTGTGGCCTTCATATTACGAGTGGGACGCAGAGGTGTTTCCAGGGCACCAGGGCCGGGTTATATACTGGCCAAGACCTATTGACGCGTCCTCGTCGAGCGTCCTGGGCAACAGGTCCCTTCGGGGTCCTGGCTAAAGTCAGTAGGATCGCCGATTCCTCCGAAGTCGGAGAGTGTCTGCCTGTACGGCGAGGAACCACCAGTCTGCACACCAATAAGCCAGACATGGGACAACGGATACTCACGCAAAACTCAGGTCCTGTATGACATCACACTGATGTTGGACAACAGGATGCCTTCATCCGACATACAGGACTTCGCGTTGGAGCTCAAGCCAACGAACACAAGCAAGCATATTACGAGTGCAAATTCGTAAACCCTCATATCACACTCGAAACACAGATGCTGGCGATTTTAAAGCAGACCGCCTTGTGTAGGTTTCCATACAATGGTATGAGTGCCGGTCGTTCAGAAAGCAATGGCAAACTACTAAACGTAAACTTGCCCAGGAATCACAAACAGCCAAAACTGCTGCAGTTGATTGCTACGTCCTATAAAGGATATGCAGCTAACTTTAATCATCGTGATATGGGCATCTCATGATAACGAAACGCAATCAACTACCCTAAGAGCTTACAACCCACAAAGGCCTCGATACGAGCCTGAGAAATGAAAACAAACTCAATGAATAGAAAACATAACAAGTACACCAAACAAGCAAGGCTACAACGAAGCCACGGCGACACAGCTGACATTCCACTGAAGCTTACACCCTGTATCCCCAGGAGTAACGACAAGGGCGGGTTAGAAAAAGAGACATCGTTCGTGTTTGGTTAGAGGCGGCTAGATAAACTTTTCTCTCATCCTATCAACAAGTATGGTTACACTAGGACACCATATTCATCTACCATGACCTCTACAATGATACACGACACTAACATTTTAATTAATGCCCTTTACAGGACGTTGCAGTCCAACCCAGCATTCCCTGGCTGTGATTTTCTAAGCAATTTTTGCATTCAGTAGTTTGCTATTACTTACTGAACAACCGACGCTTCATACCATCGAAATCAACGCAAATTTATCTGCCTCCAAATCGCCCTCGGCTAATTTCGAACAATCGGCTTCTTATGTCTGGTAATTGTGAAACATGCGTTTCACTAATCCCTACGGAGACTAAAAGACTTCGAAAACGATGATATATCTTGGTCAATCCATTATAATGATTATGTCCTCCAAGCTTTATTTAGAGGACACACATTAGTGCTCCTCTATTGTTGCCTGTTGGCAGGAGCACTAGTTAGGTTGACTGGGAGCATTAGCTAGGCTGACTGGGGGAATTAGCTAGGTTGACTGGGAGCATTAGCTAGGTTGACTGGGGGAATTAGCTAGGTTTACTGGGGGAATTAGCTAGGTTGACTGGGGGAATTAGTTAGGTTGACTGGGGGAATTAGCTAGGATGACTGGGGGAATTAGCTAGGTTGACTGGGAGCATTAGCTAGGTTGACTGGGGGAATTAACTAAGGTTGACTGAGGGAATTAGCTAGGTTGACTGGGAACATTAGCTAGGTTGACTGGGGGAATTAGCTAGGTTGACTGGGGGAATTAGCTAGGTTGACTGGGGGAATTAGCTAGGTTGACTGGGAGCTACCTTGATAAACGTCATGAGCGGGGTCAGACGAGGGAGGGACGCATGCTCTCATCGTCCGCCAACAAGAGGGTCAGAATGGCCAGGCACCCCCCCCCCCCTGTCCTCCAGGCCAGCCATCCCTCCGTCCTCCAGGCCAGCCATCCCCCGTCATCCAGGTCAGCCATCCCCCCGTCATCCAGGCCAGCCATCCCCCCGCCATCCAGGCCAACCATCCCCCCGCCATCCAGGCCAACCATCCCCCCGTCATCCAGGCCAACCATCCCCCCGTCATCCAGGCCAGCAACCCCCCCCCCGTCATCCAGGTCTGCCATCCCTCCGTCATCCAGGCCAGCCATCCCCCGTCATCCAGGCCAGTCCTCCCCCGTCATCTAGGCCAGCCATCCCCCCGTCATCCAGGCCAGCCATCCTCCCGTCATCCAGGCCAACGATCGCCCCGTCATCCAGGCCAACGATCGCCCCGTCATCCAGGCCAGCAACCCCCTCCCCCCCCCCCCGTCATCCAGGCCAGCCATCCCCCCGTCATCCAGGCCAACCATACCCCCGTCATCCAGGCCTACATAATGTGATGGCTCTGTGACATCACAAGCCCAGAGCGGCAACTGCTTCAGAACAATGTTTGTGTGTTGTTCTGTTACCTGGGGTGATGACCTTCATGAATCTTCTTACTCACACTGAGCCTGTCCGACCCACTCCTGCCTCAGTTCAACGATGGACAGTACTCTACCTGGCATAATTATTCCTTTACATCTTTCTGTTCCAAACGGTGTATACTTTAACTCATATCGCAATTGTTAATTTAGCACAGTGTTATTTGTTATTTGTTACCCCAATTCCATTATTGTTTGCATAATTTCTGTACCAGAGTTCCTCATTTTCTAGATTCTAAGAATCGATTTAGCACTCCTTATAAACTCATAGTCTCTATCAACAAACATCGTAAAGTGTGGAAACATAGTTCAAGAACCCACCGATGTAAACTCATAATAGGGTCTTCCTTCTGAAACCACACTTAAATTAAACTCAAGCATCCTTAAATTGTGTTGTTTCGTCTGTTGTATCTTCCAGCTATCAGTTGTTCAAAGTTAGTTTTCAAACAATACCTTGTCCATCGTTCAGCCTTTAAACGGGTCGATCAGCTGGTTGGTGACTTCGCATTCCTGCACAACCTGGAGAGTAAACCAAACAAGTTCTTACAAGAGAGGTGCCAATGCTTGGTACACACTCACCCCACGGGTGTCCTCGTTGAACTTTACACATTACGGACCGAGAATCACACACCGTGATTTACTGGTGACTCGTGCACCAACCAGCTAACTATCTCAAGGCTGATGGTCATAACACCACCATCTTCATACTTGAAGTTATAGACCTTTGGGACGCATTCTGCTCAGCGACATTTTCCCTGTGAATAATGTCCAACCAGAATTTTCTCCAAGCTGTCCAGGGTCATTACGCAGCGAAGTCAATAATTAAGTCACAAATGGCTGTAGAAAAATAACTAAATATGATAAATACTTGAAACCAGTTTATTGTGTCATAAACAGAATGACAGATAGAGTGGCTATAGTTTCGCGCACATCAGTTTATTAATGACACAGGTAGATGATTCAAAGCAAACAGGACACTATTTCCAGCAAATGCATTGGCACAGGTACATAATACAACTGTCTTCGATCGGCCTGATGATATGACTAATAGGCCTCGGGCTAGGTCCCGTGTCCGAGCTTCCTGACTGCCTGGATGAGATTTCCTCCTCATTCTGAACTCCGAATAACTGACTAGTTTCTTACCTTAAACATAGCCCACACTGAATACTTCTTCCTGAACGCCGCTTTCTGGCTGGTGTCCCTCACTCAGCCCAAAATATCACTGCCCAAAATTCAGACCTCCACTGTCTGGCTCAAAACTCAGCTCTCCTCTGAGTATCTTCGATCTGGACCCAGTTACCTTCACTGGTTCATAACGTAATGCCGTCGCTACGTCTCCCTGACGCAGTCTCAGACGCCACTGTCTGAGAATCCACCAGGTGGAGTTGTTCCTTAACTCCGCCACGACTCCACTGTCGGGCTAGTTCTCGACACCCACCCCAGCCTCCACTCGGCTGTACTCGACTCCCCACCTCAACTCTTGTGTATTTATACAATGTTCCTAGACCTCCCAGCAAGCATCATTTAACCTCTGTAACCCCAGTCTAAGTTCTTCCAACATTCTATTCCTGATTTCCCTTTGTCTATCAGACTAATGTCACGTATTCGCATCTCATTTGTGGCCTCCTTTTAGTCAGAACGTGTTCTAGCCACCTGTGTGTTGGGTCTCACCCATTGTTCTGGAGTTTCTTAATCACTACTCTGATCTCACATCCGCTCTACTCTCATGTTTTATCTAGTGCCTACGTGTCTAAGGCTGACGGCACCATGATCTACTCTTCACTGTTTTTAGGGCCCGCCATTGTACTTGGAAATCCTACCTCTCAACCTTTACTGACCTAACATCTGCATATACTTCTGTGACCCAGTTAGCTTTCGCCTATGCTGTAACATTCTTCTTAGGACATTTACCCTAGATGTTTGCACAACCATGCATGTTGCACATTGTCCCTTTATTTCTCAACATAATTTCCACCAACTTTGATGCACTTATCCAATCGTTTTATCAGTACTCCCAAACCGGCTGCATAAAACTACGTGCTCTGTTTTCTAAACCACGTTTTCACTTCACATTCAACTTCGGCGTCATTCGCGAAATGTCTCCCGCCAAGTTGGGTTTTCAGTGGCCCAAAAAGGTGTAAATCGCTAGGGGCTAAATCGGGGCTGTACAGTGGATGTTCCAGAACTTCCGACCTTAGTTGGTTAATTTTCTCCTTAATTAATCGAGCCGTATTTGGTCTGGCATTGTCATGAAGAAGTAACACTCCTCTAGTCAGCAGTCCTGGACGTTTTCTTCGAAGTACATCATGAAACATTGATAGAACTTCACAGTACGATTCAGAATTTACATTGTCACCATTCTTCTTGAAATTGGCAATCCCAGAACACTGTCAGCATAACCTTCCCTGCTGATGACGTAACCTTGAATTTTTGGACACAAGGCGAAGAAGGATGTGTCATTGCATTGAAGCACGCTTTGATTCGGGTTGGTAGTCCTTTGCAGGCAGTCCTTTTGCCCACAAAAAACGCACAACAGCACGTTGCTTTTTGGTTGTACACTCCGTAAGTACATTCGCCATTTTATTTATGTGCTGCGTATGCGCATGAGACACCTAGCGGCACCTGACAAACGGGAATATAAGGTTCGATGTTGCTGTCGTCTAATGACGCCTGTATAAAACACCAACTACATTTATCTGCCATCCCACAGAACTGTGTGACTTACATATTTGACTCGCCCTCGTAGTATATACGCAGGTCCGCATGGCCGAATGGATAAGAACGCGTGTTCTTAAACATCCTGTGTGCTGATGCCGAGGTAAACGGTTCAACCTCTACACCGGACAGCTGGACTAAGATGTTGATCTGTCGTCCTTGACTTGGGGACGTAAATTACAAGTACCTCTGAAGTCGGAGTAGGTCCGCCTGATGGCGAGGGACACTGTTAACAGGGAAAGCTAATCCACGCGCAAAATTCAGTCTATCACTACTATAAATAGTGTGTATGGACTACGCTTGAGTTCAAAGCGAGCGAACGCAAACAAAATAAAAATAGTATATACTTCTTGTGTCCGCTCACCTTCAGGCGTCAATATGAATAAATGGCAAGAAAGCAGCAGTCAACTAAATCTTCTTGATATCCTCATATAGTTTGTATACTGTTCTGTCGTCTCTACCCGTATTTTTATCTGCCACTTGTTGGGTGCTACTTGTATTTTGGTATCTACTACAGTCAGTCTCGTTCTGCAACTTGTGTATGTGCTTGATAGTGGAATCAGCCCGATGGTTATTAATTTGATAATATACGAATATTTTTGTCATTATTGTCTTTACTTTGTCTGTCCAAAGTAATTGTTACTTAAACTAATAATTAAGACTACTTAGAGTAGTAAACGCATTGCGACAGAATGAGTTAAAGTAGCAATTAAAAATAAAATGGGTAAATATAAATACAGGATAGGCCCAAATGGAGAAAGATATATATATCATTTATGGTGTAGCTAACAAACGTGTATTTAGCTGTTTGATAACGAACGCATAAGTGAATAATTTTCCCATGGTGTCTGAATTGTGTCGGTAGTTGCCTGTCTCAGACAGTTTAATAGATCACAGTGGGCCAGTTGTTTCTGTAGTTATTTCTAACAGATAATAGATCACAGTGTGCAGGTTATTCTTGTAGTTTCAGTTTCTGTAGTTATTTTATGTTTTCTGTGGGTTGCTGTAGTTATTATAGGTTGTCGCGAGTCTGTTATTTCTGTGTTATTTTAACCGTTTAATAAACAACGCTGAAGTGCTATATAGAACCTGTTTTACTGTATGCTGTGAATCTTGGAATGTAAATGAACACAATAGGAAGAGATTGGAGGCAACAGAGATGTGGTTCCCGAGACGAATGGAGGCAACAGAGATGTGGTTCCCGAGACGAATGTTGCGATTTCATTGGACTGCCAATGTAAGTAACAATGACTACCTGAAAGAGGCTAATGAAACTAGAACATTATATACAACAATAAGAAAGAGGCAAACAACTTTTTTTAGTCATGTAATGAGAAAAGGGGCATTGGAGAACATCGTGACAACTGGAAAGATCGAGGGGAAGAGAGGCAGACCTAGAGAAATTATGCCGGATGGATTGAGACGGTGGCATGAAGAAATATCAACAACGGACTTGATCTAGGAAACCAAAGACGGATCTGTGGAGAGTCATGAACGCCTACGCCAGCATGGCACTTGATGATGAATAGACAACGCAGCGCCAGCTTTTTCTGTAGTTTCAGACAGTTAAGGTATTCGCGTAGCGCCAGTTTTTATGGAATTGCATATTTCAGACAGTTAAATTAACCCTCTGTGCTCAATAATTTATGTAGTCGTGTATTTCAGACAGTTAAATTAACCCTCTGTGCTCAATAATTTATGTAGTCGTGTATTTCAGACAGTTAAATTGAGCCGCTGCTACCGTTATTTTGATAGTACCCCATGCCAGACAGTTGTCACTCACATTTCATCTGAACCAGATAATTTGCCCTACGAATGTCCCGGTTCTAATTCTGATAACAGACATTGGAACAATTGACTGGAGCAGAAATATCAGTTGCTGGGGTCTCAGAAGACATTGGTATAGCGTGATAAATAAATTAACCAGATAATGATGTGGACTTTTAACGAATCAAGGACAGAAGTAGAGATCAGAGGACACAAAACAATATAACGATTACAAGTTATGGTTCCTCGTTTGGAGGCGGCAGTTTTGAATCTCGAGACACATATTGCTTTCAATATTTCTACTGTCCAGCGAGTCATGATGGGTCATCAGTCTGTGAGGCAGGGCGAGTTATAACAGCTATTCTGTTTATTTGTTGTTAGTTTGTTTTATCATTGTGCATCCTGTTTCATAAGTAATTCGCTTCCTGTTTACTGGAATGTGCTATTACTTTCGGCGCAAACATTTGCTACACAAATACTGTAGCTTCGATATGAGAATACTGTTCTCAGTATTTCCGAATATTACACTGTGATCATGTCGGTATTTCAAATGCCTATCTAAATACAGAAGAAAACACGAGTAAACGAATCGTTGGGCAGCATCATGAACAAATACAGACAAACGTTGCCACACAATTCTTCTTCATCTTTTACCACACAGGAGACACTCTCATGCCATAATAAGGAATCAATAATTAGAACAGTTAATAAAAGAAAATAGCTACATAACAGAGTACTGTAACTTTATTCCTAATATAATTATGTATTAATTTTCAAACAGCACAACTTTACGTGCTGCCGTGGTTTCTTGGTTTTCGTTCCTTGAGTTTGTTCCTTCTAATGGTTTCTCTTTTGGGGGAGAGTACGTCCCACCCAGCTATGCACCGCAGAGGTCAGTGTGTCTAACTTCAGCATACAATTATGTAAGGTCTGCTTCCTCTAGACAGATTCCATCCAAGATAACGATCTCTATCTACCGTGGCTAAGTTTTCTATCCAAACAATTTGCCAGCGCCGCGGATATTCGGCGCTGTGCTTTTCCACTACCGTTGGATGTTTAACATACACAACTTGTTCACGGGACCTCCTGTTTTTCACTTTTATTCGAAATATATGATCTGACCACCCAAGAGACCAGGCGAAGATGTGGTATTACCGAAATATTGTATTGTACACATGCCCAGCCCTATGCTGGGATTCGAACATAATAACTTCTGAGCCCGAGGCCGACGCCGTGACCTCTCAGCCGCGCCTCCCTTGGGCTTCGTTCCAATGTGTCTCTGTTGAGCTACCCATTAAATTCCCAGCCCTCCCACAATTGGCCTTTCTTCTCTACTCTGCAGTGTAGGCAAGTGATGCCATATTGTTTATAGTTTGACGTGGCTGCACATGCATTGTCCGGAGTTACTGATCCAAGGCCAAGGACATGGCCGACCAGGGATTGAGCCCTGAGTGTCCGTGTGGTTTACCTGCCTATAACGGGGACGTCTTCATGAGTGGTCTCGAGGTATGGTGTCCGCCTCGAGTGCTGGAGGTCCCGGGTTCAGGCCCCGGTGAGGACAGGGAGTTATTTAAAAAATCCACCTGGACCTCCAGTAATAAAATTTCCCCTGGTCTCTGGGTAGTGAGATCGGACGTCCGTGTGTATTGTTTGCGCACGTAAAAAATCCCTTGGCAGTTGGAAATCGAAAAAGAGTAGCCTAACGGCGCTGCCCGGGCAAAATTTCGAGTTAAAAATCTACCCAAAGTATTTCAGGATCCTCGCCGATGCAACGGAGTTCGTGCATTGAGCTGAGTTTCTCCAGACTCAGGTTTGAGTTAGGAGGAAAACGGAGCACTTATGGGTTAAACCGTGTGCCTTGATGTTGATCCAACGAGTAAACGACTAAACGACTTCATCAGCATCTCATATTAACTTTGTCTGTATCTTTTACACGTTCGTCGATAACTGCACAGATATACTTGCATGAGTTCCTAGTGGCGCGTCCTGTTGTTATATTAACTCTTTTCGTATCACTCCACGCTTGTTGATGACTCCACAGATAATATACTTATCTAAGCTCCAAGTGTCTCATCCAGCTGTTATATTAACACTTTCTGTATCACCACACTTCTGGTGATGACTCTACAGATAATATACTTGTCTCAGTTTCTTGTGTCTTCCCCACTTATATTAACCCACTACTTCCCATTGGTGATATACCCATATTTATAAAGATCAAAAGATGTGTGATGTGGTCATTGTCACGCCGGCCATCTTTCCTTCCCAAGACATTTTATGGTGCTCACTTTTGCCGGATCGACCTGGCTCCTTTTTTTTTTTTTTTTAAACAAAGGATCGTGTTCATTGCACACGCATATCTCCATATGTGCCCCAGTGTCCCCTCGTAGATCATATAAGAAGAATTACAACAGTGTACGACTTCGTGGCACCGACGAGGATTTAAATCTGTTGATCTGCACTCTGCACCATACCACTGCATGGCAAAGTCGAAATTATTTGGATTTATGGCAGAGTGACATGTTTAAAAACAACAGAACATTCCAGTCTTGGGACAACAATAAGCTATACCACTTGACTACGACATTATTTTCCCTAGTGCTCAGCCAGTTCTGTATTTAACATTGTTTATGCGTGAATGTCGCACACATCATCATATCTAGTGTGTCGGCGACACCAACGCTAACACGTGCTACCATTCATGCAGCTCAGCCTGGCAATGTGAAGTGTTGTTTTCCCATGCCCACGGTTCTCCTGTATGGTTTCTTCGTAACTGCAACAAGCGTTTACAATTCAAAGATACCGCCTTAGAGATGTGTAAGACCGCCATAAATACTAAGTGAGGCTGATGTGGGGCAACCAGATCTCTTCTTTGGTGCCTTTCACTGGCACCTTGCCATCTTGACAGACGATCATTTGTTACATTGTGCTTCTAACAACCCATGGTGGTAGCGAATGTTATACCTCTCCATAGCACAACGCCTGGGCTCATTTGTAGAGACCACGTGTTGCTCATGCAGCATGATACCACTCTCTGCCTGCTCTTGGTGCCTGTAGTTCTGTGACAGATCCCCAGTATCCACTTGACGAGAATTAACTTCAGAGCCGCACTGATGGAAGAAAACCCAGCCACTACTAGGGGGTGTCCCAGGACCAGTGTGCCGGTAAGCCTTGCGCAGTAAACACGCGCCACCACGACCTCTATTTAAAACTGACCTAACATAAGTCACACACACACACACACGTACCTACGCACGCGCGCACATAAACACACACACACACACACACACACACACACACACACATATATATATATAAATCAAGATGTCATTTGCAACGAGAAAAAGAGTGTTTAGGTGCTAGATAGAACCTGTGCTTTTGTATGGATGTGAAGCGTGGATAATAAAAAAACATCTGGTGACTGTGGCGATGTGGTTTCTGAGGGAAAATGCAAAGAATACCATGGACACATAGAAAAACCAGTGACCCGGTCCTACATGAAACAAATGAAAAATCGTAAACTGATTAGAGAAATTAGACGTAGACTGTCGACATTTTTTGAACATGTTATGAGGAGTACATGGCATGGACGAGACAGGAACACTGAGCTGATCCACGACTCTGGTGATCGAGTGAAATGGCGAATCATGACCGCCCACGCTTTCCGACATGGCACATGATTGATTGATTGATATGAGGAGAAATAGATTAGAGAACTTTGTGACAACTGGCAAGATCGATGGGAAGAGAAGAAGGGGAAGGCAGAGAAGTGAATACCTGGATGGCTTGGCCACGTGGTAAGGTCGAGACATAAGACTGAGCTGATCCAGGACTCTGGTGATCGAGGGAGGTGGCGATACATGACCGCCCACGTTTATGGACATGACACACGATGATGGTGATGATAATGATATACTTGGGACATTTGCCTGAGTCAAGGATTGGAAATTAGCCGTAGACCATTTAGAAACATCTGGAAGCAGACCGTCTTGCTTTCATGTCCATGGTACCAGCTTTGCTTGTTCAGAAAGCAATGGCAAACTACTGATCGTAAACATTGCCTCGTTAATCACAAACAGCCAAACATTGTGGGGTTGATTGCGACGTCATGTAAAAGATAAGCAACTAACTGATCTTTTATTATATCCCCAGGTGCAGAGTCATCGGACAGTGGCACGCACACGTGTACAGGATCCAGTCAGTGTAACTGCATCAGCATCCAGAACAGCCAGAGTAAAGTCTGCGAACAAAACAACTGCAGCTATACTCATGAAATCAACAGAAAGGAGAATACATATTCCGTAGCGTCTGTGAGCACCACTAGTTTTCTGACACCTTTAAGGGAGGCTAAAAGAAACGGCCTAGACAGAACCTTAGGAAGCTCCGAGAAACTTGATGCACTCCGGGATTCTGTAGACTCGCTGTGTCCTAGCCTCCACTGTCTTGTAGAACCGTGCCCTGGAGGACAGTGTAACCGCTGCTGTGCTTGTTCTAAGGCTGGTGAGAGGCTCGGGTCTCCTACCTTACACAGCTGTGTGTCCCTCAGTGCCACACATGCAGGTGGATTGCACAGGGGAGCTTTTCAGCAGTCACTTGATGACGTAGGAAGTGACTTTTCTTCCCCACAAGGTAGTCCTGCTGTAGAAGCTAATGATGATGTGAAGATACGAGACAGCCAGGAGAACGGGACAGTTGCATACCAAGGCAGTGAGTGTGCCCAGTGCCGCCTGTATGTAAATACCACAGTCGAATGCACCAATGAAGTAGACACGCAACACGGAGGAAATGTGCCAGAAACAATATATGCAATCAAAGATGGTAAATCTGTAGGATTAGACTCTTCTGTTCTTGGTGGGAAAGGTCAAAGATTACTCTCTTCAGGCGGCGAGTTTGTAACACCAGTGTTAAACGGGAGCAATGCACACTCGTGTTCAGGTGACAACAGTCTGCAGAAGGATAAGAGGATTGAGGTTTCGCCTGCTGTCAGGAGGAGCTTGATTCAGATCAGCAAAACCTTGCAGAAGAAACAGAGCAAGGCTAGGATAGTGAATGAAATTAAATCAATAACGCATAAGAAAGAAACGGATGCCAGAACTAAGTCTCTTGTTGAATCCAGGAAATTTAGAAGCAGTAACAGCAAAGAAAACCTTGGGAATATCACAGTAAAATGTGGCAGGCAGAAGAAACTTACTAATTCGCAGTCTTGGCTGGTTCTCACTAATTCTTGTCCGGTAAGTCAAACTGGCACCAAAAATAGCCGAGAACCTGGCTTAGATCTGTACAAGAGTTCACCATCCTGTTTGTACACGCCAAATGGTAAATGTAAGTCGCATATCCTAGATAAGAAATCATGTTCTATTACAAGCAGACATGCGGGCCGCATTACTTCGGCAACTATTTACAGTGAGGAAGCAAACAAAAGTGAAAGCCCAAAAAGAAGTCTAGAACAGAGGTTAAAAGTATTGGTTGGTCAAAAGGAAACAATTGTAGTCAGGCAGACACGAGCAAGTATTCTCCGTTGTACCGGGCAGCAACAGAAAACCCCAGGCACCGTATCAATCGAGGACGTTCAGAAGTCGTCATTAGATTCAAGTACCATTAAAGAACTAAGAAGTTCTACCCTGGTCGGCGGTAGGTCTTCGTCAACAGTAAAGTCCCCAGCAAATATTATAACTCCTAGGTCAAGCAAAAATGTGATCAAATTAGGCGCGCCTAAGCCGCCAATTACCGACAAAGTCATGGCGAATGCCGGAATTATAAACAAGCGTCATGTACTGGTAAAACGTCAGAAGAGTCCAGAGAAACAGGCTGTGAAAGTTCAGAAAGAGGTGAAGTCAAGTACGACTGGAGTAGGTCATTCTTTTAATACAAAAATCTTGACGGATGTTCGTTTGACACTGAAGGAAGGCAGTAATGCTGCTGCCAGAAATCCCGTGGCCAAAGTCAGTCGACAAGACAGCCAAGCCAAGGCATCCAAAGCAGACAGAGAGCCTGACTCGGCCGTAGAAGTGCCAGCCAGCTTAGGGAAACCCCACCATGAAAACAAAAGTACTAATGATAGACAGTGGAAGGGCAACAATTTTCACAAGAATTTGCCGCCTGCGATTGCCCCAGTGTCTAGGAAGTTACAGGGACAGAAGACTTGTGCAGACAAAGTGTTAGCTGGAATGCGGCCGCCGGCATCTACATCAAAGAAAGTTAGTAGTTCGTCTGCTTCTCTAATCACAACAAAGAAGAAGCTAAACATCCCAGGCGTGTCGTCATCAGTACATGAGCAGCCGCCTGTGCTATCCCCTGTAGAAGGCGATGATGTAACCTTGCAGTGCAACAGTGATACAACTCCAGCTTCGTTCTCCACGTCAACTATAGTAGACAATAGATGTCAGGTAGCACTGACTTCCCACACGGATCATCAACCTATGACAAAGCCATCATCGAGACTAAAGCAGACGAAGTCCTCGGCTCCCGTGTCTACCAAGCCTGCCTTGGGACAGTCTCTCCAAGGGCCGACTAAACGACAGCCACCGTTCCCATCACTCAAAGCAAAACATGGTGCATACACTGGGAGAGCTAAGCCATCTGCACATCCATCGAGTATATCGCCTGGAATGAAATCAGGTGCAGGGCTTTCGTCAGAACGAAAACAACCTTTGAAAGAAACTATTTTATCTTCATCGGCATCATCAACCATAAAATCGTCCACATCTCAACAATCAGGTAATCCAAGGTTAAATCTACCCCATCCATTGGTTCAGTCCACGAAAACTAGACCGCCATCTACTGTGCTAGAAACCACACAACATCAAGAAAATGTAGAGAGAGAAAGACAAGCAACCAGTGGTAGGTATCAATGCTCAACATCCAACAATACAGGTATATGTACGGATGTAACAGCCAGCACAGAGACAGCTCCAACAGATCCATGTCATAATAAAGTCGCAGAAACTGTATACTCTGTGGAAAATTCTAGAAACCTTTCCATAATTTGTGACGTGCACAATAACAATCCGCTGACGCAGCAACTTAACACCGCAGCCAGACGGAGCATACCGCGGTACAGTAAAACATTGATTAAAGTTGCAGGCAAGAACGACACACAAGCAAGGCAGAAAGAAAGTGTGTTGAAATCGATTCTCATCAATACAAGTGACCGCAAGCTGAATGGCCAGGCTGATATGATGACTTCTGCATTCCATAAACCGGTGAAGGAAGAGGATGAAAATACCTCATTGTATCCTAGTGGTGGTGAGGAGGGCCAGGAGACGCACTCACACCCCGACACAATCAATAGTTCCAATATTGAATATACAAGCGGCTATGGGATTTGTGGTGGGACTCTGGTGCTTACTGAATTACACAGAGAGGAAGCACTTGAGGCCATCAAAACTGACACAATGACAGGTGATAGTGACCTCGCCGAAAACAGGCCACTTGAGGCCAGTGAGGTAACAGCAGGTGAAGGTCATGCAGTGCCGATGTTGGGAAAACGGCGCGAAACAGTAACCTTGAAATCCAAGAAAACTGCCAAGGAAGATGAGAATATTCGCGTGCGAAAGCAGTCGCCAAATCTGCCAATGAAACAGCGCAAAGTATCGCCCCCGTTTGGCCAGCAGGTGAATAGTTTAAAGGAAGACACTCTGGGAGTTACTAAAGCTGACTTATCTAAGAAAACTCCGATTGGTTATCTACTCTATGGAAGAAGAAGCAACCATTCCGTTTCGTCTGCAGATCAAATGAACCAGTCACAAGTTGTGCCGAAAAGGGATCGCCTGGTGAAGACAGGTGCACCCACCAAGGCCAAGTCTGATCAGACTACAGGTGTTAAGATTGGCCTGGAATCTAAGAAATTAAACAAAACAGTACCGAAACAAAGCGCTGTTACAAGAGCACCGCCTAGTTTAACAAGAGGAGCAAATAAGAAAAGGTCATCAGAGGGGCCCCGGACCCAGGTTAAATCCTTGAACCCAGCCCTTGAAACTTCTGTAGGTAGTTGTTCTGAGAGTGCAGCATCCGTGTTATCGGAAATACTGTCAGCATCATCATCATCATCGATATCTTTTTCATCGTGTGAGCAGACGACCCCAGAAAGGGAAGACGGGAAATCCTCATTGTTTATTAAAACAGTGAAAGCAGGCAACAGTCACACAACCAGTCACGTGTCGGAATGTGAAATCAGATACCCAACAAAGAAAACAGCTGGTTTAGTTATGGTCTCAGTCGGCAAGTCAGTGGTAGCATCATCACACGTTAGCAAAATCAAAACGGGTCACAACATTGCTGCAAGAAAAGGAAGTGGAGACAAGAACTCTACGACTTTCAGGAATAAAACTGAAAGTGGCGTAAGGGGAATAACTCAGCAAAAATACGCGAAAAGGTTACAAGATGATAAAATAAAGAAAACAAAGGGAAAATGTGAAACGGACATGCAAAAATTGATTAACAATGAAGAAAGTGAAACAACGGGCAATAAACAGTTGGCAAACGGCCCAGTTTTGAGTAAACGTTCGGTATTTGCTGACGACGTGAAACATAGAGTAGCGGTGGAAGAGAGTTCAGAGCGTGTGACTGAAGATTGCTCTTTGTTAATCGGGACGAAAGGCTATATTGTGTCTGACAAGGGGATGGACGTAGCTGAGGTAGAGATAATTGGAAACAGTGACACAAATATTCACAGTGTACAGTTATTGACAGAAGAAATGGGTTCAAACGTGACTGTAGCAGCAGAATATGTCCGCGGTTTAAAGCAGGCTACTGCGGGCGTTGGCTTGCAAGAATTCCATGCTTGTAACTCACGCGAGAATCGTGAAACACTAGATATGATATATGTTCAATCCCCTGCAGCGACAGTAAATCACGGTACCCCAGACCAGTTATATTTAACTGGCTCTTGTGTTGCATGTTTAAAAGATTCCGGGTTCCATGAGCCGACATTACCGCACATGCCCCCGATCCGCCAGACAGACAGGCCGCAAATAGCAGCTGAGGCCAGCAAATGTAAACAAGGGGTTTCCCAGGATACCCCTATTGAGGGCGAATCGGCTCGCGAATTGAACGCCTCAGACATTGACTCCCGCGAGAGGGCAAGGCCGAGCAGCGCACAAAGAAAGGAGGCTGGCAGTGAAGAAAAAGAAAAAGTTGAAGACACGGAAACAGCAATCAGTAACAAGCCCACGGTGCAAGACAGTTGTCTTCAGTTCATTCTCCCGGCTGATATTATTAGGTGCTGTGATCGTTGTAAATGTGTATTATATCGGGATTCCTTGTTCACATCTTCAAGTACAAACACGGATACAGTTGAAATTACAAACCAACTTGCTAGCGACGTTTCCGTTAACGGTATTCATTCATACAAAGGCATTGATGAGTGTCGATGTTTGGATATCACAGAGAATATGAGTTCTGTATCCGAGTTGTTACATTTCCAGTCCGTAAGAAACGAACTTGGATATGAATTGCTAATGGATAATTCCAGTGACATGATTCATTCTAGCCTGTGTTGTCATTGCATTTCGACTCAGAAAGCAACTGAGGCAATGGCATCTGTTCCTGGACCAGTCAGACACGGGGCTGGTAGTTTAGTGTTTGATTTGTCAACCCAGGATCAAGAGGAGCGTGGAGGAGTTAGCCACTGTGACCCTCAGAGTAATATGGGAGCTCAGCCAGCTTGTGATGAAAGTATGACAGAAGTGGACATTGTTAGTGGATATTACAAACATGAAACACAACAGCACGTCGTCAATGTGGATCTTAGTTCTTCTGCTGATCAGGTGAGTGAAAATGAACATCTTAATGACGTCACAAATGTATCTGACGACCATATCCACACGGCACCAATTTCAAACAGGCACGTCACCGTTGTTTCAGAGAGCGCTGGGGCTGTCCACACACAATCTTCCCACATTTCAGAAATACGTGATGTCAATGGTTACAACCATGATGACGTCGGTAAGGATAAAGAAACATCTAATGGCATATTAGAAACAGATAACAATAAAAGATATTTTAGAGAGTTGCCAGCATCTAACGATTTGTTTGAAACAGATAACAATAGTACATCATTCAGAGAGTTGCCAGCGCTGTCTGCTGACAGATCGGGCTCTTTCCTCCACCACAACAGTACATCACGTGATCGCAGCTCTAGCTTCAGTGAAGCAGGACGTGTCGGTGAGATGAGATATGACGTAGTGGAACGTGCTGTTGGGGAAATGGATGTTAGTTTCGACAAATTAAACCAGGATGCAGTTACTTCACTGTTAAGCACAGACGAGTCGTTCTATGCAACACCTGTTGGTCACAGCTTCCACCGAGCCCCTCACAGGCAAGAATGTAGTCACCACTCTGCGAAGCTTGAGTCTATCTTTAGCAATGTTGACGATAGTGATATTCCCGAGTACCTGGACGACTTTGACGATAAAAACGATACCGAGTCATCAGGCAGCTCAGATTCCAGTTATCAGTCGGCTACTTCTGATATCTTAACCTCCACAGAATCCAGCCCAGACAGGGAGCTAGCGGCTGCCCGACACTGCCAGGTTAATACAGCCAGTGGTGGGTTACAGTTTATAACGTTAGATTCCACGGGTGATCTAGCCGACTGTTTCCTGGACGCTGCTTCTACACCGCACCAACAATATGATTCTTACAAACAGGAGTTTAGCAGTCACAGTTTTAATTTAGATTCCGTTAATTCAGATCAAATGTCAGTGAACTCAACGCCAAGTGGATGTAATCGTTCTCAACAAAGTTGTGAAGCATCGCCTACCAAAACATCGCGTGTTTCTGATGTGTCAGTCACACGCGCTGCATGTTCTCGTGATGCCTCAGTGGTAAGTCAAACCTTCAACACCCCGTGTCTTGTGTCTTCCCATAGCGAAGCAATTACAGAAATTGGAATTCATTTAAAAGAAGTAGACATGTATAAAAATAGAGACATGAGTCTCAAAGAAAACATAGCTCGACCCACATCTTTAATAGAGAAATGGAATGATGATCAAGAGCCCCACGATATCTCTGTAAACAGAAACGCGTTTAATGAGCATAAGACCGATTCTTGCAGCAAGCTTGATACTGTTTCTAAACTGTGTGGTGTCCCAGATTCTAAGAATGATTTACTATCCTCGTTAAGTTATGTTGATGACAGCACTACAAATGTTGCATATGAAGACACTGTGCCACGTTCTAACAGGGTATATGCTTGCAGCAGTACGTCATCTTGTTCTGAGTTCTCGTCATTAGCATATTCTCCGGTCTCACAACATGCAGCCGAAAAGGCATATCGCCAAAGGCAGAACTCGGAAGAGAAAATGCCGTCGTTTCTCTCCATGCGCTCTTTGTCTATGGAAAGGAATAAATCAGGAAAAAGTAAATCAAAGTCTTTACCACGTAGTCGATCATCTTCCACTGTGACATCTTCCATTGTGACATCTTGCGCGGTGTCATCTTCCACTGTGACATGTGGAATTGTTACATCTTCCACCCTTACTTCCACCACTGTGACATCTTCACCAGTGACATCATCCACTGTGATTTCTTCCACAGTGCCATCACCCACTTCGGCACCTTCCACTAGAACATCACCTATCGTAATATCTTCCACCAAGTCATCCTCCACAGTGGCATCTCTCATCATGACAACTTCCACCATAGCGACATCCACAGCCATGTCTTCCACTGTGGCCTCTAATGCCATGGCATCTTCACCTGTGATGAGGTCATATTTGTCTGAAACACAGCAGCTTCTTAATCATGGACAGCTACAACAGCAGCAGCAGCAACAACAACACGGACAACATAAATTTAGACAACAGGAACACAGACAACCCGACATGGTGTCACATTGCCATCAGACAGTATCCACCCAGCTAAATCATGCTCAGTTACGAGAGCCAGCCAGTAAAAGACAAACATATACATCAGAAAACGAGGACAAATTAACGCTCGGGATGTCGGAATGTAGTATAGTCAAGAATCGAGAGTTGACATCCACGGACAAAGTTGATTCTGCTCAGAGAAGAAAAAATGATACTGCTGAAGAACATTCGCCACAGAAAGGCAACGCTAATGACGACAATCAACATGTCAACACACTCACTAGTCAAGACCCAAAGATGCAGCTGAAAGAATCAAGCAACCTAAAGGCAACAGCCAGCCGCCCTACTTCAATCTTCAAACCCAAAGACACGAAACTCAAAGTGGCCGGGGATACCACAAATAAAAGTACACAAGACAACACGAGCCAGGGCTGTAGAAAGTCAGATAATCAGGAGCAACACATCCAACAGTTTAAGTGTGCAAATGAACCTGACAACTTGAGGCCAAACATGCAGAATATCAATTCAAACACCCGTGAAACTTGCAGTAAGTCCAGCGAGCAGGGAAAAGACATTAAGCAGCCAAAACTGACGTCACAGAGGCACACTACCGCTGATAACACTTCCTCTCGCCAACAAGCAACGGCTATCGACCCAGAGCCTTATCTTTCATCACAAATGGAACATCCATTAACGAGCATGGAAATCAGATACAATTTTAGTAACCAAAATAGTGACGTGTCTGATGATACGTTACCAGCGAGTGAGTGCACATCCACAGAATTCTCCTTACAATCTTCGGCCGAAACCCTGGCCTTCAAATCTAGTCTCTTTGAGAGTGGGTATTCGTCAGACATAAAATCCCCGGAAGTTAAATCCCCTGGTAAAGAGTTCATGGACAGTCACAGACAGTCTGTCTATGGTAATCATAGACAAACTGTCCAGACAGTTTCAGACAATATAACATTACACCCTGAAAACGGAAATAAAATTACCATATCAGATTCGCTTTCTCCTGCGGCAGACTTGAAATACGGTATTCAGAGTAAAACAAGGGAGACAACTTTATTGGATAATAGAGTAGGAACAACTTGCAAACACTCGCTGGAAGACTTATCTCCCCTGTCTACAGCAGCCGTAGAACACGTTGAAAAGCCAGGCTGTGAAACGGCGAGGGGAGGGGAAATATCACATTTCAAATCTGAGCAATACGAAAAGGTAACTGAGGGGGATGCTAGAGAGAAGATATCAAGGGGAGGATACTTGGGAGATATACCTCATGAATTATCTACATTGTGTCGCGATAATGTAGATATTTTGGGTAAATCTGTACCCGAGGTACATAGACAGAACATTGCACCGGATCTGGACAGTAAAAACTCCAGTAATTCCTGTTCTCATGCATTAGACGGCTCGGTTAGTAATTCTGTCAATGAAGTGAGTAGCGCATACCAAGAACAACACTCCGAACTGGCTCACAACGAGTCCTTTGTTGACGCCAAGACTCAGTTGCAGAAACATGCAGCGCCATCTAGGATTGCATTCTCAGATACAATCGCCATTTCTGAGTGTCTAAAAATAGCCATGCCCAATGAATATAAACATACATCCACAAGAAGCGATGCTTCTAATTTGGCTAATGTTCTTTCCGAAACTCATGCAAGGGGGCAGAATTTAATTTCCAGTGGAACATTAACTGAAATCCAAAAAGAACCAGAAATTGTGGACGAAGAAGTGACCAAAATTGTGGATTTCAATCCCGTGAGAGGTAACCATTCGTGTTCGGAGTATTTAAATTGTGAATGTATGATTAGAAAGTGTTGTATTCATGAAGGCCAACGATGTACGTGCTCATATACAGATGATGTTTCAGTATACATGTCTATTAATACGCCGGCCGATCTTGACGACAACAACGACCATGTCTATTCACACATAACAATGTCACAACAAAGAACATCGGATGCGCAAGTCACTGCAAGTTTCAAGAACGTTTCCACGAATATGATCAGTGATCCCTCTGATTATTCAGTACATGTGAAATGTAAATTGAATTCTGTTACAGATGTTTCTGCTGGCCAGGATAAATTAAGTTCAGTTTTCATCAAGCACAATACGGCCACTGAACCACAACAGCACAGGCGCGATAAAGGCAATAAAATCTTATCTAAGACGTGGTCAAAAGCAAATACACACAGGTGTATCAGATACACAGATCGTGTGTATTTAGAGGACAATGTCCATGTTAGACACGGTGTTGACGTCAACAGAGATTCCGCGAAGGATGTTCACGCATGCGCATACACAGATGATGTTGTGAGTAGTTCATTAGTGGGCAGAGACAGCGACGTGGTTAACTACAATACACAGGTGGGTAATGTTTGTGATCTGGATAAGAGAAGTTTGTGTCCGGAACTACAGATTAGCCAATCTAGGGGCCAGGACAATGGTGACACAACCAGTAACAGTGACTATGTTCAACATGGTGGGTCGTCTCAACGTGATGTATATTTAATTTGTGAAGAGACACATTTACCTCAGCGAAGAATGCCTCATTTATCAGCACCGTTGCCACTGAAATATAACCAGAGCCTATCGGATCAAATCAGTATAGCAGACAAGGGGACCGTTGCTCATAGTGCTTTACCTGGTCCCATACATCAGAATGATACTGCATCTACCCATACTAACTATCAAGAGCTGATAACTGCTGAAAGCACAGTCAGTTGTATAGCGTCATGTAATAGTCAGGGTGAGGACAGCGCGCTGGTGTCCCATATGTCCAAGAAAACCCATTCACCTGGGAACAGCAGTGACCCAGCAGCTAACGCATCCCAGTGCGAAGATAACATCAACAGCTTGTCTATGGGATCGTCTGGAGGATCAGCCGTTGTCAGACTGTCTCTGCCCCTAGTAGATCTGAACACACGTTCACGTCAAGACAAAAGTGGGTTGCAGTCTCCCAGAAGACGTTCTCCAACATGCCGTCACGAGGGATTGTCCAAGGAAACTAGTCCTTTTATCCTTGAGAAAGTTTGTGAACTTCTAAGCAAAGCTTCAGCCAATGAGCAGCAGAATTTACTCCCCCCTAAATCTCCATTGCCTCATAAGGACATCAGCAGGGCAACCGTCTCCAAAAGTAGACCTTTGACTCCCGATAGCAAAGCTAGGGCAAGCGAAAAACGTGTGATCAAAAAATGGAAATCAGTGGTAGAAAAGTCGAAAGCTGCCCGAAATGAGAAAGCTCTCCTCAAGGAGAAAGCTTTCCCCAAGGAGAAAGATGTCAACAAGGAGAAATTGATAGCAATGACATTATTAAGCCCCAATGATACAAGTTCTCAATTGCCACCGCAGATTTCACCAACTTCTTGGAGAAAGTATAAATGGGAAAGAGGGGATTCGGGAATCTGGATGAAAGTGTATATCAGCGAAGAAGACAGCAGAGATAACCAAGTGATTGAACACATAGACAACGGAGAAGAGTGCCACGAGGTGAACACACGACACACATTTATAAATATTCCTACATCAAACATGGCTTCCGCATCCAGTATTAATAATACTAGTGCACATTCCAACAATCCGACAAGCCAAGAAATACAAGTTACTGTCATTGAAAAAACGGGTACTTCTGTATCAACTCCAACCAGGACTACCAACTATTCCAACATAAAAACACCTCAACGATCCAATGATCATTACTTGCCGTTGTCTGAACCCATGAGCAATTCTGGAGATGCAGACATTGCCCAGGAAACAATGATACTGTCCTCTACATCACTTCACAAGCCCGAAGATCACCAGAAAGATAACAATAAGCCAGTTCAGCAGACAATAGAGGATATAAGGCATAACATGAATATAGAGAATACAACGGCAACCTGTAAGTTCATGTCGTCTGGTGCTACAAAAAATGATTTGGTGGCATTCAGTCCAGAGACTAAATCGGCAGGCAACACTTGTGATGATGAACCCACCAGGCCAGCACAACGGGTTGGGAGTTTATACCAAGACAATGATGACCGTACCAAAACGAAGCCCACAACTGAAGCTGCTGATAAGTTTAAAAGAGCAGAAAAGTTAGAGCAAAAGACTAGGAAGCATATCTGGCCTACTGTCGCAGAAAGCCTGAAGCGGTTTCAGAAATCTAGAGCGGCTGTCCCTTCCTGGGAACATTTTAAGAAAGGGCAAGGTCAAGGATTTCTCGATACACATTGCAAGCATAATACTTCAGCCACAGAAAGCAACATCAAAAATGCTAACGTTGGAGAGGAACAAGCAAATGGTATTAGTGGTTTTTCTTCTGTCAATGAAAGCAAAAGTAATCTTATTATAAACATTGATGAAAACGCTACACAATTAGAGAAAACCTCGGTTGCCTCCGGTGAAGAATCGTGTTTGGTTAGAGATGAAAAATCTGCCAGCTCCGTTCAGAATATATCGTCTTCCGCACTGAAAGAACCGCCTTCAGCTGCACCAGGTTCTACAATTAGTACTACAAGGAAGACAATATCAACCACAATCACGGGAACATGTGCACGCCCTCAGACCTTAGAACCTTCAGGGCAGATATCTGCTACCTTTGAAGATTCTGTTGTAGATGCTTTACGCAAGGAGGAGAGAAGCATCAAGTCGTGCTGGACAGTGCCGTGTGCCCCAGAAAGAACGTTGCCACCGTCCCCTATCATCACACTTCCACGAGATGCTATCACTACTCGGCATTCTCCACAACGAACCTCGCCTATGAGCACTGATTCTGCAAGGTCTGCTGATCCACTTATTTTTGAGATTACTAGCAGCAGCTCAAATATAACTGACCACACCGACCTTTCGTCCTCGTCTGACGCAGATAGTGCTACTCCTGTTGTTGAGATTGTAACTCCCGCCAAGTCAGCAAGAAGCAAATCCTTCCCAGTGCTAGCGCAGCCAGAACGGAATAACAAACAGCATCACGCAGCAGCTCTCCCACAACCTGACTACAGCCAGCACAAGCTTCTACGACAAATGTCTCAACAGATAGATAAGCAGTCATCAATGGCAAATAGCTCCTATTGTATTCCAGAATTGCAAGCGACCTCAGTGGTAACAACTAATACAGACACGACAGTAACAACAGCAGTGCTGCCAGACCTGACGGAAGTAGCATTATCTCAACCAGGTGTGCGAAGACACGTGCCCAGCACTAAACTGATCAGCGTCACTATGTGGGACACTCACGATGGGGACAAGTCGCTTCGTAACGTGAGAAGACTGTGGACGTCCGAGGACAAACATGTAAGTAGGGCCATGTGTAGAAGTAGTTGTGTCTGCACTGTGTTATGATTGTTGTAAAGTAATATGGGAGATTGATTGATTGATTGATTGATTTAGGAATTGATATCACAGCATTCGGGGCTTTCCCATAAGCGCTCCGGCCCCATCCTCATTAGCCAGCGAAGAGTTCCAACACCGATAGTACCAGTAGCAATCTGATTATATGTCCGTCTCGCCTTTCCCCTGAGCGTTGAGCATCGTCCAGATCCCCTCGTCACTCCTCGTTGTCTCATTCTTGCCAGACCATGGTAATCCATTTGCTCCTCCGAGGTGTACACGTGCTCCCACAAGGCCGCAACCACGTCTGCCTTGTCATGTATCAATACCCCACCAAGTTCTGCAGAGCCAGCCAATCTGTCCTAATATGGGAGATGTGGGGGTATAGTGGATAGTGCACTCATACACCACCATGGAGCTAACCAGATTTAATCGCCAAGAAAGCATATATGTGTCTTCCGGCGTCATTTGGCTTTGGGTGACTACTCCTTGAAAAATAGAGCCTGGGTAATGTATGTTAAATGGGAAAGAAACGAACAAGGCGACTGGTCACCTTAGTATTGATACACAATGCGACGGACAATTGTTAACTATCTTTCTGCTTCTCAGTTGTTTCTCACATTACCTGATATAATATACTGTTATATTTATCATCTCATGACATATTCTACCTTTTAACCCCTTCCTCATTGCCCTCAACCATATCAAGCCTCCTATCCTTTGACGTCTCTTGTAGTTCTGGATCTATCTTCCTCATGTATTGCCCTGTATCTACGTATTTAGTTTATCTTACTGGTTACGAACTTTCTAGCTAACTACTTTTTTAAGCGTTGCCCAATCCAAGAAAATGGCCTTTCTTCACCCCTTGATTCACTCAAATGTGTAGTTATTTCCGCGAGTCTTACATTGGGTGTTTTATCCTACTATTTCAGTCCTTCTGTTATGCTCATATACTCGTCAATGGAGTACAAGGTAATCGAACATTTTTATCTGCTTCAGATGTATGTGAGGCGTTTGTGTCTTGGACCCATGTAGATCGCCACCACGCGTTTTGTCCAAGATATTTGAACAAGCTTGTATAAAACCCCATGTTTATTGCTTAGAAAGGTGACTGGGGGAGAAAGCAGTAGCATCAGATGCGAAAGCTTTCTGGTGCGCCGTGCTGAGAGAACGCTCGGGAAAGCAGTAGCAACAGATGGAACAGCTTTCCGGTGCGCCGTTCTGAGATAACTTTCTGGAAAGAACCTGCGACATGATGATGATGATAACAATGGTGATTTTTAAATAGATGTTCTCACTTTGTTTTACTTTAACGATTTACAATCACATAGCCTACATCTTGATATGTAACGCGAATAATACTTGTCCTGAGTACCTCAGATGTCGGAGTTGGTCCGTCTGATGGCGGGGGACACTGGTATAGGGAATGCAGTTCCCCACGTAAACATTAGCCCAATGTTGCCTACGCTCGAGTTAAACAGTGAACAAACGAAAAAAAAGATAAAAGGATTTAATTTACTGCATACACTTCTCTTCAGCTTCTTCTGTAGTTAAGTCTTATGGTGCATTTGTCAGAACTTGAGGGACAGTGGTCACCCACCCAATTAATAATCAATCAATCTTGCTGACTGACTGATCGACTGACTGACTGGCGTACTGTCTGTCTACCGGTTTCTAAGTTATCTGCTCGCTTTCTCTACCCATCCCCATCTTACGCTTTTAATGTAAATATATAAGCCAGGTTTTCCTGTTTTCTTCCGCTTGTTCTGTACATTATTCCCATGGTATATTTTTCAGCTGCTTGCCGAGATACGTGAACTTCCCAACTTGAGGGACCTAGTTCGACCATCCTTGCCAGCCATTCTTGGATCAGTTCATCCACCTGTCTTACTGTATGTCTTGTCTTCCATCTGTCTACTTCCAGTTATCCTACTTACTTTACATCCCTATCTCAAATCTTCCGCCATGACGTAAATGTAAACAAACATGCCCGGGTTTCTTGTGTTGTACTAACGTTGACCAGTATTCTCTTTCTATCAACTTAAATCGTGTGGTGTCCTATAATAACCACCGTGCAGACAGTAATATACATTATTTTGCCACGGACGCATAATTCGTATTGCAATATGTTCAATGATATGGTAATTTAAGTTTGCTTTACTTATGTCCCTTGTTCCCTTTATTGACTAAGCCTCTCCCTTTATTCAATGCAAGATAAACCACTAAGGAGTCGCGGTAGAGCTGTGGCTATACGTTTCGCTCTCGACCAGATGGTCATACGTTCGAGTCCCCAACGAGGAGGGTTTATACAAAACATAGGCCTGGGCTGCCAAGTCGACCCAGCGTAAAATGGCTAGCAGGAAGTGTCCTAGAAAGTGTATGCGCAATATTGACCGGAACAGCCATCAAGCTCCAGTTGGTCTATACCCCAGTGGTTCTCAACCTTTTTTGGCCCGTGCCCCCCTTCACCATATTTTCAGAACGTCATTCCCCCCTTTCATATTTCCTACCTAAAAATCCCGCCCGCCCCTACACAGTATACGTATTAATGGAAGCTAAATTTAACAGCACATACTAAAACAAGTCTAGGCGTTCACATAAAACGTGATTTGTGGGTCTACTTACTTTATAAAATGAATTTTAGAAGAGTGAGACGTACAGAACCGTACAGTAGGAAGGGAAAAACAATATCAAGTAATCGGTTCTTGTATTAACGCGATCTTGAAATAATCTTCATTCCCCCCCCCCCCTCTGGAAACCATAAAATTCCCCCCTGAAGGGGGGAATCCCCACTGGTTGAGAACCACTGGTCTATACAATATGGCATTAGCACCATATACCCAAACATCGGCTCTGTGGCGAAGGCGTTACGAATGTAATTCGTAATTCCCCTTACCACGTTCGAAACACAGCTGTGGGTGATTTGAAAGCAGATCGCCTTGCGTTGGTTTACCTAAAATGCTCTGAGTGCCGGTCATTCAGAAAGCAACGGCAAACTACTGAACGTAAACTTGCCCATGAATCACAGAGCCAAAAATGCTGGAGTTGACTGCTACGTCCTGTAAAAGATATACAACTAACCCAATAACGCCCAAGGCGTGTAAAGAGACATCTAATTTTCTTGGTAAGCACATGAAGACTGGGCCTTATGCTGCTACTGTTTGATGGTACCAAGATTCTTAATTGTTTCGTAATGCATTTCATCATCATCATCGTCATCATCATCATCATCATCATCATCATCATCATCATCATCATCATCATCATCATCATCATCATCATCATCATCATCATGTGCTCTACGAATTGACAGGCGTTCATGTCTACACAGATCTCGGTGCCAGGTGTTCTCAATCAGTTCTGTATTTCTCTCGGTCTGACTCTGCTTCTTTTCTCATTGATCTTTCCAGTCGTCATGCTGTTGTCCGGTGCCTCGCTTCTCATCACATTACCAACGAATGTTGGTTTGTCGCTCTCTTATATTTGTATATAATGTTCTACTTTCACTAACCTCAAGAGAGTCGTTGTTGGTTACTCTGACAGTCCACGGTGATCCTGCATTTAGTAAAGTATTTTTTTTTAATGGAATGGTGTTGGTCTGGGAAGGCTGAAAACAAAAGTTGGATCACTGGTAAAGGGGAACACGATGAACCAAAGACTTGTACATATAGCAAACGTACCTGGCTGGCCGATGCAGGAGACAGTAATGAACCAAAGACTTGTACATATAGCAAACGTACCTAGCTGGCCGATGCAGGGGACAGTGATGAACCAAAGACTTGTACATATAGCAAACGTACCTGGCTGGCCGATGCAGGAGACAGTGATGAACCAAAGACTCGTACATATTGCAAAAAAAAATGCTGAGGTTGACTGCGACTCCTGTAAAGGATATGCAACTAACTTCCACTCATTTTAGGTCTGTTATTGTCAATAGACTGTAACCCAAAGCCCATAGGCAAAGATGGTGATGAAACGAGTACATAGAATAACAATTCTTGGTTTTGTCCGTTGAATGAAGAGTCCTTAATATGCACGGGTTATTTCTGGTGTTCTACTTAAAAGCCACTGGCAAGGAATTTTGCTTAAGACGGCTAACACTTCACATACTAACAATTTTCACACACACACACACACACACACACACACACATACACACACATACGCACGCACTCACGCACGCACGTACACACACACACACAAATAAGCGCGCGTGCACAAACAAGCAGGCATGCACCCCCCCCCCCCCCCACACACACACATAAACACGCGTGCACAAACACGCAGACACGTAAACACTGGCAGACACACATACACACGCAGACACACACACACACACACACACACACACACACAATCATAAATATGTCTACGGTTGTTGGCAGACAGCGGGGGTTGATTGGACATGATTCTCACAAGATATCCGAAATGCTTTATTTGTTATCTTTCTATAACTTCAGTTCTACCAACGATATTTCTAAGGCCATTTCTTCAGCCATCGCATTTTATGGGCAGTCAGACTGAGAGATAAAACTTGTACAAAAGAGTTTATGCCATAACGGAGACCCAGACTTATGAAATAGTTGCCAGAGATATGAGAAAGTCAAGGTCACCCGCCTCATACTAAACATTTAAACCCCATGAGTTGTTTGGCGTTCGAATATTTGGATGTAACACCGCAACCACAGTTTGCTGTGTGCACCAGAAGCATCATTACTGTCACCATCTTCATCATCATAATCATCAGGTGACTTTCATAATTTTTTTGTTTCGCGGTTCAATTGGTTATACTTGTAAAAGCCATTTCCTTTGTAACTATGTTATTAATATTTTCAACCTGTACTTTTGAAAGAAAAATAGTGGAATAACTCACATTGAACCCCAACAATAAATAAGCACTTAAAGAGACACTAAAGTCTTACGCTCACAAAAAAATGAGAAATTTTACTTCTTCTTCCTTCTTTCCCTTATCTTTGTCTTTCTCCTTCTTCTCCTTCGCCTTATTATTGTTGTTGTTCTTCCTCCTCCTCTTTTATCTCCCAATAGAGCATAGATGCCGTCGAACTCTCTTATCCTTTGTAGTATCTTGTAGCTCGTACTCTGTCAACCAGTTATTTATTATACAGTATTATGTTAGGATTCCCTCAGTCGTTCGCCCTCTTGATCCCAGAGGAAGGACCTACACTAGGTGTATTGTTAACAAATGTTCTCAATGTGTGTCCCATGCAGCGCCAGCGTCTGTTCTTCACATTTTAATTCACTGAGATGTTTGTTAGTTTTGACCATGAACTGCACATTGGTGGTTCTATCATATCAGTTTTCCCCCTGCCCAGGCACCAAGTCATACATATGTGTGTATTTATTAGTAAACGTTGTAGTCGTCCCCCGTGCTTCTGATCCACGCAGCCGTGCTGATTCAACGTTACAGTTGAATACTCAAAGTTTGGTGCTGGCTTTAACTGTTTCTGACTTCCACAAATGTCCCAGTGTTTTGAAAGCTTCCCTTGCTTTCTATATTCGTACTTCAATGTTTCCTCATCTTTGTCTACATTGCCTTCTAAATGGGAATAAAATTGGATGGAACTGCGATAAAGCTGTGAAAATGTAAACAATACAAAATGACACAAAGTAGTGCAGCTTTACATAACAGAATTATGACACATACGGGACGTAAATAGGAGTATGATTTCTCTTTTGAAGTGAGATTTCACCAACGGTAGAATGGGTTATCATTTGCTTGATTTATTCTCATTATCTTTGTTTGTCCCATGTTAATATTTAGACCTAATGTTTGTCGTCTCACATCAATTGTATGGATTTTTGCCCTGGCCATGCGGGTGTACGGGGGAATGAATAGGCTGATAGGCTAGCAGGGAATGCACCTCTTGGTGGTATCTTGCCTATGGACAAGGGGGAGGTGGTCGTGCGATTGTGGGACCAGGTGGAGAAGGCGGAGGAACAGATTGAGAACCCATATCTGGAAATGAGATTTCGGGGGATCGGCAGGGGTTCTGGAAGAATCTAAAAACTGAGAGGGAAGACCAGGAGAACATTTTATCAGATAGCGGTGGGAAAGATTAGTAGTATGACTGTTCGCTGGCTGTTGAATGAGGGGACTGAGCACGTATGGGAATGTCCCGAGTGCAGTGATGTCGGTTCTTGACTCAACTCAACTCACCTCAAAGTCTCACATCATTCATTCGTTCAGTAGCATGTCCCTTGCAGACCTTCGCTCTCATAACAACCGTCCGGCAAATTTCTCGGTCATAAGCATGATCTCCCGCGCGCGATACACCAGTCTTGATATCATCTGTCACATCCTGCATCCACCTTCTCTTTGGCATTTCTCTTCTTCTCTTCCTGGGCATATAGCCCTCCATGATTGCTCTCCCCCAAACTGTCATGACTTCAAGTGACCAAAATATCTAAATTTCCTTGTTTTTATCGTCTTTAGTAAACAACCTTCTTCAGTATCCAGCTCTTGGCGTATGGATACATTTGTTCTTTTCTGTATTCAAGATTTCTTAGAATCCGTCTGTAACATTTATGCGCTGTTCATCATGTTTAGTGAGTAAATTTATCTTGCATCCGATTTCGTGTGCACAAGTGAGCATGCTGCCAGCAAAGTCCGAATCACCAGGCTGCTTCGGCAGAATCGACTGAATTCATGTCTGGATTCCCCCCCCCCCCCCATAATCTAATCTATAGTCCTCCGGGAAGGTTAACCCGGTCAACAAATGCCCGCAGAAGTCGGATGTGTCGGCCTAACGGCGCAAGAACGCAGCGCTGCTGTAAACAGGCACAACGCAGTCACGTCCGAAAAAACTCTCCGAATGAACGCAGAAGAAAAAGATATTTATAGTCAGCAAGTATAATAGAGGTAAGAACAGTCTCCCTGCCGCACTTGTGTCCTTATTTCAAAGATATCTACAAATTTACCTCTACACAGAATTGTACATTGCATGTCCCCATGTGTTGGTTTTATTTACTCAAGATCTTCTAGGAAATCCTATAGAGTGCCTCATCAATATTCACAGAGATTCTCTGTCAGTGTTGTTAAAAGCCTTTTTTATAGTCCAGAAATGCAATGTCAAGTGACGAACTCATTTCAGTATCTTTCTGTATTATTGCGCGTAATATGGCTGTCTTGTCAGTGCAGGATCTGTGTGGTTGGAAGCCTGCCCATTCATCTATTTGATTTGTTTGTCTGTGGCAGCTCTTCATCTCCCCGGGGTGATTCTGTTTAATATTTTCATAGAAACGGAGAGTAAACTTGGTTAGTTGTATGTCTTTTACTGGGATTCGTAATCAACCCCATTGTATATTGGCTGTTTGTGATTATTTGGGCAATTTTACGTTCAGTAGTTTGCAGTTGCTTTTAGAATGACCGACGCTCATAACACTGTGAACATCAAGGCAAGGCAATCTGCTTACAAAGTACCAGTGGCTGATTTCGAACCCTGTATGTGGGATTGTGAAGCTGCATTCACTGTCTCTGCATTTCTTCCTCTATAATATTCACACTCCTGGAGGTCTCCCTTCTATGACATCTTCACCATATATTCACACTCCTGGAGGTCTCCCTTCTATGACATCTTCACCAGATATTCACACTCTTGGAGGTCTCCTTTCTATGACATCTTCACCAGATTTCACATTCATGCAGGTCTTCTATCTTTGGCATCTTCACCAGATATTCACAGTCCTGTAGGTCTTCTATCTTTGGCATCTTCACCAGATATTCACACTCCTGTAGGTCTTCTATCTTTGGCATCTTTACCAGATATTCACACTCCTGTAGGTCTTCTATCTTTGGCATCTTCACCAGATATTTACACTCCTGTAGGTCTTCTTCTTCTTCTTCTTCTTCGTTCATCCGGAGTTTTTTTTTCGGATGTGATTGCGTTGTGCCTGTTTACAGCAGAGCTGCGTTCTTGCGCCGTTAGGCCGACACATCTGACTTCTGCGGGCATTTGTTGACCGGGTTAACCTTCCCGGAGGTTTCTTAGGACGTTTGACTCTCACTGTTGTGGTGTTATCTTCCATCCTAGCTGGCCCATATAGAACAGCCTAAGAGATCCTGGTCAACCCTCAAGGGAAGGCAGGGGCAGACCATGGGCATTCCCCGCCATCCAAGGAGGCTTCCATACTTGCAGAGCCAACACACAGCGCTCTGGTACTGGGCTCACCCAAGGAATCGTCACGTCCTGCACATGGCTGCTTAGCCTCACTTCCGTATATTGGGCCTTCCGTTCACCATAGGCTGTTCTACCGGAAACCAGAAGAATGCAGTGTGCAGATGACATCCACACAGTGAGCTTTCGATTCGGACTTTCCGCACAATGGATTTGCTATCCGAGCAATATTCCATTTCGTGCCACTAGGACACTTTTTCCACCTTTTTTGAAAGCCCACACAGTGAGCTTTTGGTTCGGACTTTCCACGTAATGGATCTCCTATCCAGCAATATTCCATTTCATGCCTCTGGGAGGCTTTTGTAACCGACATACCTGTGGTATGAAGTGTGGCAGTCTGAATACTTCTTCATACACCTTTAAATGTCAACCTGTATGTAGTTAAAGTAAGCTACGGTCAACTTGAGCTTGTTGATATCTCCATAGAGCTTGTCCTCAAATGAAGCAGGTGTGGGCCAAAATATCTTTCTCTGTTCTGCATATATTGGGCAATCCTGAAGCAAATGTTTTGCTGTCATTTTTCCAGTTCGACAATTACATTCATCGGTATCTCCTATCTTTAGTTTATTGAACAAGTGGTATTTCAGCCTGTTATGTCCTGTGCGGAGTCTGAAGATTGCTACTTGTTCTCTTCTGTCGAGTTTGTAATATGCATCATCCTTCTGGTGGCCTGGATGCTCTGATTCCCATTTGGTTCTATAGGTGCTTTTTATCAACCTCTTTGCCTCGTTATAGGTTATGTCTATGTCAGGCTGTGGTAGTCGTCCGCCCTCTTTTGCCAGTCTGTCAGCCTCTTCATTTCCAGGTATACTGCAATGTGATGGGATCCACTGTATACAACTTTTTTTGGATTTCTGGCATAGACCATGGAGTGCTGCTCTTAGGTCAGCTATTTCTGTGCTGTTTTTGCTCTTCAGTATTGAGACAGCTGACTTTGCATCTGTGAAGATAGCTATTTGCTTCTCTTTATTTTCCTCCATCAAGAGCATTTCTGCTGCAGTTTTCAGAGCCTCTACCTCCGCTTTGAAGTTACTTGAAAACTTTCCAGTTGCCACTGAATGTGTTTTTTTCACTCCATTTTTTAAATTTAGAAGAATTCCTCCTCCTCCATTCTCTATTGAATTTTTGGCTGATCCATCTGTATATGCATGGGTCCAATTGCTGCTTGGGTAATGTTCTTTTATGTAGTTTAGGGTTATTTCTCTTCTTTCGGTTTCATGCTGAGTGTTCTTTTTCTCAATACCAGGAATGTTTTCTATCATCTCAGGCAGTTGCTGCTGTCTCCAAGCTGGGACCTTGTCTGCATTGTAAATAGGTTTGACTGTTGATATGTTAAGTATGGGATCTGCCCTAATTTTTCGTTTTGCAGTTTCTACAAAGTTGCTACGCTTCAGTCGTCCCTTTCCAAAACCACTAAACCTTTTATACATAGGGTGGTCTGTCAATCTTCTAAATTTTTCTGCTTGTTGCTGGGCTCTGCTATCTCTTCTATCCTGCATTGGTTGTAAACAAGTGATCTGTTCAAGTTCATTAATAGGCGTTGTCTTCAGGCTTCCAGTTATGATTCGCATTCCTTGATTTTGGACTCTACTTATTTTGTTAAAGTTTGACTTAGCTGCTGTTGCCCAAGCTGCAATGCCATATTCCAGTACTGGCCTCACCCGTCCAGTATATAACTTCTTGAGAACTTTCTCATCTGCTCCCCATGTTGTACCAGCAAGCTTTTTCATGATTGCCATTCTTTGCCTTGCTCTTGTTCGATTTTTCTCAACCTGTGTTTACCATGTCAGGCGACGATCAAAGGTGACTCCGAGATAGTTTGGATTTTCTTCATGGCGCAATATTTTTCCATTCAATACCAGCTTAGGTTGTTGAGTTTTATTTGAGAGGGAGAACACTGTGCATGTTGTTTTCTCCTCACTTATCTTCACTAGCCATGATTTTGACCAGTCCTCTAGTGCTAATAAGGCTTGCTGTATTCTGCTGTTAGCTGTACTAATATATTCTTCAGATGTCCATATGGCTAGGTCATCTGCAAAGGATGATGTGTGTACTCTGGCTGGAAAATTTTCTGTGATGTCGTTTATATATACTAGGAATAATGTTGGTGAAAGAACTCCTCCTTGGGGGACACCTTGCTCCAACAGCATCATTTTGCTGGTTTGTCCTTGTACTTTTGTCCTGGCAGTTCTGTTCTCAAGGTAGTGGCTGATCCATTTATACATTTTTCCACAAACATGCATGTTTTGCAGTTTTACTTTCAGTCCTTCCTTCCATACTTTATCAAATGCTTTTTCTAAATCTATCCAGACTGCTAGTGTGTGCTTTTTCTCTTGGAAGGCATCCTCTATTTCCCGAGCTATATAGGTTATTTGATCTTCAGTATATCTGTACTTTCTGAATCCTGCTTGGTGTGGTGTTAAGAGTTTGTTTTCTTCCAGATGCCATGTTAGCCTGCCATTGATAATGCGTTCCATTAATTTTCCTACACAGCTAAGTAGACTGATAGGTCGATAGCCATTTGGTTCTTCCAGGTCTTTTCCTTTCTTTGGGATTGGTATTAGTATAGCTTCTTTCCATGCCTGTGGGACTATTCCCCTCTTCCAGCTGTAATTTAGGACTGCTAGTAGTTTCTTTTTTGCCTTAGTGCCTAGTCCTATTAGCATTTCATTTGTGATTCCATCCTTTCCTGGTGATTTCTTCTTTTTTAGGGTATTCATTGCCTGTTCCATTTCTTCCATTGTTAGATTTGCCATCATATATTCTGCTGCTGTCTCTGTATTTGTATGATGTATCTGTTTATCTTTGATTGCTTTCTTCTGTTCGGTTGTAATATCAATGTGGTTTGCATTTGCATAGTGTTCCATTAGTGCATTTGCAGCCTTTTTTCCTGTAAGCAAGGCATTTCCTTGTTTAATTGTTATTTGTTTGTTGCTAGGTCCTTCATTGTTCATGGCTTTCACTAGTTTCCATAGTTTGTTTCCATCCCTGTCAAAATTCAGGTTTTCTGTTTTTTTCCCTCCAACAATCTCTTGTTGTTTGATTTACTGTTCTTTTATATTTTGCTGAGATGGCTTTGAGAGAGATGTTCGCTTCAATTGTTTGTTCTCTCTCTGCTGTCTTCCTGGCATCTTCAACTTTGTCCTCCAAACTTTGTAGTTCTTCAGTCCAGTATGGTTTGTAATTTTTCCTCGCTCCTCTTGGAATGGACTCCGTGGCTGCCTGTATTATCGCTCTGTTTAGACTTTCCACCATTTGCTTCATGTTGCCATATCGTGTATTTATGTTTTCACAATATTTGTCTGTTAGTATGGCAAATCTGTCCCAATCTGCTCGTTTGTAATTCCAGCGGGGCAAGGGCTTTTGCTCCTGTGGAACATACTCCATATTCATTACAAGCTTGATTGGTCTGTGGTCACTACCTGCTAATTGGTCCAGCACATGGCGATCAATTTTGTGGAGGATGTCTCCTGTGCAGAAAGCTAATTCTGGAGTAGAAGTGGTAAGCCATCTTCTGGAGTAGAAGCTCGGTGTGTCATCCGCTTTGTTGAGTAGATGGAGATTTGAGTCTATTTCCCAGTCCTCCAATTCTTCTCCTCTTTTGTCAGTATCTGGGTATCCCCATCTTTCTGAACGGCTATTAAAGTCTCCGACAATAATGCAGTTTGTGTCAGTTATTTTCATGTTTGAGAGTGTAAGGTCCTTATCTGCTGGGCTATACAGATTGTAGATTCTTATTTTCACGTCCTTTATCATTATATCAACACCTATAATTTCCGTTTGGTTGTCAGAGATCACAGATACTTCGCTGCAAGGTATTGTATTTCGTGTAAGTATTAGAACTCCTCCTTTGTGTCCTTCACGGTCGAAACGTGTGGCCTGATATCCTCTGACTGAGAATTTGTGATTGGCGTTGAGGTGTGTCTCTTGAATGCATGCCACATCTATTCTATCTTTATGAAGACGCTGTGTTAGGGAGTCTTTCTTCTTGTAAACTCCTTCGGCATTCCACTGTAGTATGTTGAGTGTCCGGGATATTTGGTCAATAGCTCTTAACCTACTCCTCTGTGCCTTGACTCCACAGCACAGGGGAAGGTGACCACCAGTAGTCATGGGTGGACCCCCTCGAGGCAGGGGGCCCGGCACTATCGCCGCCTGATGGGACTTCACGGGATTAGCACCATAACGATTAATTTTGATTTGTGACATCATGAATTAAGTTACGTTGCACTGCTTTGTCAAGCCTGTGGCTCAGTACATCCGATTTCGACAAGCATTTATTCGGGATGCTTTCCCTAGCCTTTGACTGTCCCCAGTCTACCTACAAGGCAGCAGGTTTTACGTTGCACTGCTTTGTCAAGCCTGTGGCTCAGTACATCCGATTTCGACAAGCATTTATTCGGGATGCTTTCCCTAGCCTTTGACTGTCCCCAGTCTACCTACAAGGCAGCAGGTTTGTGTGTCTCTTCGTCTGGTCCCTCTCCCTTGACCTGTCCGACATGGGTGGCCCTACCAGTAGCTGTGCTACTGTCGGCATAGCTCTTGGGGTCATTGGGACGCACAAGCCCCTCTACCTCGTCACGGTGGACACACGGCAGAGGGGCTGTAGGTCTTCTATCTTTGGCATCTTCACCAGATATTCACATTGCTGCAGGTCTTCTATCTTTGGCATCTTCACCAGATATTCACACTCCTGTAGGTCTTCTATCTTTGGCATCTTCACCAGATTTCACATTGCTGCAGGTCTTCTATCTTTGGCATCTTCACCAGATATTTACACTCCTGTAGGTCTTCTATCTTTGGCATCTTCACCAGATATTCACATTGCTGCAGGTCTTCTATCTTTGGCATCTTCACCAGATATTCACACTCCTGTAGGTCTTCTATCTTTGGCATCTTCACCAGATTTCACATTGCTGCAGGTCTTCTATCTTTGGCATCTTCACCAGATATTCACACTCTTGGAGGTCTCCTTTCTATGACATCTTCACCAGATTTGACACTCCTGCAGGTCTTCTATCTGTGGCATCTTTACCAGATATTCACACTCTTGGAGGTCTCCTTTCTATGACATCTTCACCAGATTTCACACTCCTGCAGGTCTTCTATCTGTGGCATCTTTACCAGATATTCACACTCTTGGAGGTCTCCTTTCTATGACATCTTCACCAGATTTCACACTCCTGCAGGTCTTCTATCTTTGGCATCTTCACCAGATATTCACACTCCTGTAGGTCTTCTATCTTTGGCATCTTCACCAGATATTCACACTCCTGTAGGTCTTCTATCTTTGGCATCTTCACCAGATATTCACACTCCTGTAGGTCTTCTATCTTTGGCATCTTCACCAGATTTCACATTGCTGCAGGTCTTCTATCTTTGGCATCTTCACCAGATATTCACAATCCTGTAGGTCTTCTATCTTTTGGCATCTTCACCAGATTTCACATTGCTGCAGGTCTTCTATCTTTGGCATCTTCACCAGATATTCACACTCCTGTAGGTCTTCTATCTTTGGCATCTTCACCAGATATTCACACTCCTGTAGGTCTTCTATCTTTGGCATCTTCACCAGATATTCACATTGCTGCAGGTCTTCTATCTTTGGCATCTTCACCAGATATTCACACTCCTGTAGGTCTTCTATCTTTGGCATCTTCACCAGATTTCACATTGCTGCAGGTCTTCTATCTTTGGCATCTTTACCAGATATTCACACTCCTGTAGGTCTTCTATCTTTGGCATCTTCACCAGATATTCACATTGCTGCAGGTCTTCTATCTTTGGCATCTTCACCAGATATTCACACTCCTGTAGATCTTCTATCTTTGGCATCTTCACCAGATATTCACACTCCTGTAGGTCTTATATCTTTGGCATTGTCAGAATCTGGAATGTCTCCAACCGAGATGCAGGAACATCGTTACGCCCGCCAGGCGAATAGTTCCCAACTGGGATGCAGTAACATTGTTACGCCCACCAGGCGAGTATTAGTTACCTGCCCACAGGTTGCTGGCTGACGCAATAGCCAGCGGTCAGGCAAGGACAACGCAAGACGCACGCAGGCCTCGTGAAGCCAATCCACAGAGGGCAAGCGCTTTGCGAGAAAACAGACAGACAGCTTGGGGTACTCGGACCAGACAGGACGTATAGAGAGAGAAAGGCTTGTGTAGTTCTGTGCCCGAAAGTCGAGTGCTTGTGCATCTTGTGAGATAGACTGTAAGCTGTGGGTTGTCTGTAAGTGTATTGATGTACCATATATGTAATGTAATGATTATCACATGCCAAACTAGATCGTATTGCATGTGATCGGTAAATAAATCCATTGAACTTCGTGTCGTTGTGTCTCAAGTCCAATCATGTTGTACTTGTACTTGTCTCACATGTGTTAGGGATAACGAGCCAAGTTTAAGACTCTGACAGGCATCTTCACCAGATATTCACACTTCTGTAGGTCTTCTATCTTTGGCATCTTCACCAGATATTCACAGTCCGAAACGTATTGGGTATATGGTGCTATCCCCATATTCTATGCCAGTGGGTACATGAATATTGATGTGGTCAGTGCCACGCTGGTCGCCTTTACTTCCCACATACTGTCTTGGTACCCATTACTGGCTGGGTCAACCTGGCAGCCCAGGTCTATGAAAACAAATGTCCCCAGGAAGGGGATTCGCACCCATGACCACAGGGCCGGCAGGCAAGCGATCTAGCCACTTCGCTACCTCCATTCCCTAACACCATCAGGCCAAGGCTGATTTAAAAAAAAAAACGACGGTCATCTCTGCCTATAGTACCTTGCGGTGTAGGGCAAGGGCTTTGAGCCTGGGGAATCAGGGCCGCCTGGCTAGTGCAGTCACCACAAAATGTGAAGGTTGGGATTTTCCTTTTGCCACTGACAGAAAAAAAATTCTCACCTTACCGAGGATTTGAACCCGAGGAGAACCTGGCGTTTTAGATCCTCGGCCAGCCGCTGCTCCAAAGTTCTAAGATTTAAAATAACGCCAGTCTGGGACAGAGAATGTTAACACATTTAAACAGAACAGTGGCACGTACCAGCGGATGTCAGTACGTGCCGCATGCTAACTCCTACCCCCCCCCCCCACACACACACACACACACACACACACACACACAGAGCCCCTTTCCAGTTTCCCAGTAGAATCATGCCATATTTACGAGGGCTACAAATAATGGTCTAAGGAGTCCACCCAAACTAAACTGGCAAGAATATGGTCATTTATTACAATCGTTTCCTGTTTCATACTGTTTATGGTTAGCGCATTGCACTGACGGTTACACGATTATTCCACGTACAATATTATTTATAAAAGCTACCCACTATCGAATATTTCATAGCCTTTAATCCAGTGTTTCCCAACGTGGGGCCCACGCCCCACAGGGGGGCAATTTGACTGTTATGGGGGGCAATTCGAAAATGGAAGAAATCGGCTGAATATAACAAAACGGGGAGACTTGAGACTGAAGTTAACTAAATTGGAACCTGACATAAGATCTCTTTGCAGCAAGCATCAAGCGCAAGGATCTCACTAAATTTGAATAATAAATAATTACTAATAATTAAACTAAAGAAGAACAAACAGCAACAATTCACCTAAACGAACATCCCTTGAAACAAGTAAAGAGCTTCAAGTACCTAGGAAGTATAATATCATCAAATGGCAGATCAGAAGACGAGATCGAAAATAGGTGCAATAAGGCAAATCAACTCATTGGACAAATGGCACCAATACTAAAGAACAAACATGTATCAATAACTACTAAGAAAGCACTTTACAACACAATCTTCCTACCAACTCTGTGCTACCAATGCCAAACCTGGACAATGACAGAAAAAGAGAAAAGAAAAATCACAACAACAGAAATGAGGTTCCTGAGAAGAATACTCAACGTATCAAGAAGAGATAAGATCAGAAATGAAGAAATCAGGACTAAAGTGGGGGTTAAAGCTGCTCTAGATTTTATTAGAAAGCAGCAAGTCAAATGGTTTGGCCATGCAAGTAGGCTACCAGTCAACAGCATGCCACAACAGGCAATGACGTACAGACCAGATGGAAACAGAGGAAGAGGCCGACCACGTAAACGCTGGACGGAGGGAATAACAGAATCCATGGGAATGTCGATATACGAAGCCCATAACCGGGCACTCTCACGAAGTTTATACTTCACCTCGACACCGCAAGGTACAAGAGGAACATGATGAGATGAGATGAGACTAATAATTAAAATAATATAGAAAAATCTTTCATTAAAATTATTTTGTACTTGAATTTCAGTTCTCCATTATATGTTTTGAAAATTTACTTACTGTGTTTGCTCAATAATTACTTAGTGATTTCTTCCTAAAACCTATCATTCAAGTTTCTTTAGTGACCATTTCAATTTTTGAATATTAAAAATAATGTATTTGTTGAGGGGGGCATGGGGCGGGGGAGGGGGGCAATATGAATTTTAGAAAGGCTTAAGTGGGGCATGGTACAAAAAAGGTTGGGAAACACTGCTTTAATCTGTTAATGTGGAAAGCAAAGGGAAATCACCGAACTATTTCTCAAGAATACGTTTGTGCGCTGTCAGTAACTGGATGTCTCTGTTACAACAGTCTAAACCTGCAAACCGCGCAGACAGACAAGTCAACACGTGCAGTGGCGGACTGGCTAGTGTGTCAGCTTGCCCGATAGCAAATGAGCCCCCTGAAGAGGTGGGCTTTCCTTAAACATATGACACAATGGTATTGCTCTTTTAGTTGCTATGTCTCCGGGTAACTAATATTTTCAGAGCCAGCACACCACTGAATATGTGTATACGAAATGTGGATTATTCAGTCATAGTCTAATACACTAACAATTGTCATACATACATTTCCGTGAAATTAATATCATCTGCTTCAGATATACACGGTAATTTACACGTACCACAAATTATAACACACACACACACACACACACACACAGTGGACAAGTTATGAGTTTTCGAGAATAAATACTTCTATTTCTAGATACGTTAAATGGGTCACATGGGTAAATTAGACGTAGACACAAACTCGCCGTTGTTACAGAATCATATTTCTGGCTCTAAATGTTAGCGCTACGCACAAACATGGAGAGCCACCACATCTTCTGCCCTATGCACCGCCTTAGGCCCAAGAGGAAAGACTAGACTAGACAAAAACAGCAGAAAACCCATGCAGGAGATAAAACACAGGTGTTATATTTTCTATACTGCTGTAACTGCCACACGGCGTGACTCAACCGACTCACAAAGGACAGTCTGCTGCAGCGCCCCGTTTGAAATCTGCGGCGACATTGGGCAAAAACACAAAGCCCCACTTATCGTGTTGTTTAGAACTAACTAGCCAGGGATAATGGTTTATGAAAGGATAATTTACTGTCTGTAAGTATATTTGTTTCTTATTTTCCTAATCGAAACTGCTAATCTTGTAGTATTGTCACAATATTGAGTACTCTAGCTACATATTCGATTAGGAAACATTTTAAGAATTTCTTCAAGTATTGAATCAGTTGATTATTTTATGGGAGAGTTTATTCGCAGGGCCCTGCGAATAGACGCTTTGTTTATTCGCAGGGCCCTACACCGGGAATAATCACGTGACCAGCACATAGGGCCCTGCGAATAGACGCTTTGTTTATTCGATTTTTGACTGACTGCTTTCGACTGACTGGCCTCATGAATTAACAAATAAACAAGGAAATGCTACGCATATAAAGTGCAGGAAAACCTGGTATATGTGAAGCGGGTTGAAAAGAGAGAGGAGAGAGATAGATAATGAAGATAGTGTGCGAGACAGAGATATGAGAAAGATGTGTTGAAAGACATAAAAAAAAGTGACAAAGACAAGAAAGAGAGAGAGAGGGGGAGGGAGATAGAGAAAAAGAGAGAGAGAGAGAGAGAGAGAGATGTCTGTATGCCTCTCTATATGTCCGCCTGTCTGTATGCCTGCCTACCTGCCTACTTAACCACTTTCGTGTCTAACTACCCACCTACCTAACCAACTATGAATATTACAAAGAATTATCGCCGAAGCAACGGAGTACGTGCTTTGTGCTCAAAAATGTGTGGGTTGGGTATTGGAATTGCCGTAGTGCAAAGCAACGAGGACCAATACTGGAGAAACTGGTACTAACTAAATTAGTACTTACTAAATATAGCCGCAAACTTACGTTAAATCACGTGACCAGCCGTGCCCTGCGAATAGACGCTTTGTTTATTCGCAGCCCTGCGAATAGACACTACCATTCTTATTTGTTGTGATATCCAATTTCACTCCTGTCATTATATTTATATGCCGGCTTCCTGGCCTAGAGGTTAGCGACTTTTCTCCGTAATCTCTTATACTCTCGTAAGTAACGTGACGACGGTGAGAATCAGCAGTGGTTGGAATCGCGTCGGTAACTTATGGGGTATGTGAGCCGGCCGCTCAGAAAGCAATGGCAAACTACTGAGTAATCTTGCCAAGAAATCAACAATCAGCTGAAAGATGCTGATGTTGACAGCAATGTCCTGTAAAGGATATGCAAAAAAACACATTATATTTACAGTTGTTCAATTATTTATTGATCTCCTATGGAGGAATTTTTGTTTTTGTTATATATTGCTGAATCTTTCCTTGCTCTTCCCACGGATTATCTTTAACATGTTTTCCGTTGCAATAGGCCTTTTGCAGTGGATTTATATTCAGTTCTTGGTATTCTTTGGGGTTCACATTTATTGCACTCTATTAGATAATGTTCAACAGTAATATTGTACTTCTGGCATTTAGCACAATTGTTTTATTTTATAGTAAGATAAGCTATTCCAAACTGTAATTGTTTAAAATTAGTGTTACAAATTTCAAGTTCATTTGTTACCTAGTATGTTCTTGTTGGATCATTTAACAGTTTGTATGTATGTCTTTCTTTCAAGCAATAGCCCCAGTTTTTTATCCATTCTTCTGTTATTCAGCTATTTTTAATTGCTGATTTCATGCCATATTTACTCAGAGGTTCATGTATTTTGTTTTTATTTGCTCTGCCTTTCTTTACATCTTTGTCCACCATTTCATTACCATCAATTCCTACATGTGGTGGTATCGTTGCAATCAGAACTGAACACCCTCTGGCTTTTAGATATGTAGTAGCTAAGAAGATCTACTCTGCTATATCTGGACAATTATATATCTGGTTCCTTTTTTAGAGCCAGAACTATTGATAATGAATCTGTTGAAACCTTTAGCTTCTTAGGAGGGATATCATGTACTTTTTAGTGCTTTTATTATGATGTGTGCTAAACCGAATTATCTCTTAATTTACCAATGTGGAATCTATATTTCTAATCCTAGCTTATCTTCTCCTCCTTTTGAACCATATGTGTAAAGAGTGATTCAGTATTAACTAGCTAATATTTGTTGTATGTGACTTGTTTTCACCTTTCATTATTTCTGGAAAGAACCCTTTAGTATAATAGCTAGTTAATTGTCAAGATCATAGGTGTGCACATTTTCTTCTTCTTCTTCTTCTTCTTCTTCTTCTTCTTCTTCTTCTTCTTCTTCTTCTTCTTCTTCTTCTTCTTCTTCTTCTTCTTCTTCTTCTTCTTCTTCTTCTTCTTCTTCTTCTTCTTCTTCTTCTTCTTCTTCTTCTTCTTCTTCTTCTTCTTCTTCTTCTTCTTCAGTATTCCGAGCCATTGAGGTTCTTTGCTGCAGATACAAGCCATCTCCATTCGTCTCTCTGGTTGACCTTTTCTTGCCAGTCGTTGATTCCAAGTGCTTGTAGGTCTGTATATATATTATCTCTCCACCGTCTTCTTGGTCTACCTCGGGGTCTACGGTCATTTATTTCCTGAGTGTAAGCGAGTTTTGTTTCCCTATTATCTTCCATTCTTTCTATATGTCCCAGCCATTGCAGCCTATTAGCCTTCATGATACCAGTGATTAGCGGGGACTTAAAACAGATCATAAATGTCTTTGTTGCTTCTTCTTTTCCACTCTCCACTTTGTGTATCCTAATGCACATTTTAATTCTGGTTATTAATTTATTCAAGATTTCTCTGAATTTCTCAATTATAATATGCTATGACATGCTGTTGTGAATGTATGTTTAGTTCAGATTCTTATGTGTAGTTAAAACTTGTGTATGTTGGATGAGTATTGTCTATGATAACTTTGATTTTTTTTTTTTTTATTTATCTTATTTACAGGACATCGCTGTCAACACCAGCATTTTTACTGCTGTTGTTGATGTTTTGGCAAGTTTTACGTTCAGTAGTTTGCCATTGCTTTCTGAATGACCGTTTCCCATACCCCAACACATTAAAACCCCAGTTGGCTGCCAAATCGGAAAGAATGCAGCGTTTCGAACGCGTGGTAAGAGTCTCACGAATTGCATTCGCAAGCCTTCAGGCCACGGAGACTGGCATTATATTACTTTGATAGTGTTGTTTAATTCTAGTCTGAGAGGTAAGTGGTATTATTCTCATTGCTGTTTCTAGTAATATTGACAGTTTTATGTGCCTGCTGTTATATATAGAGCTAGGTTTTGTATTTTGTATGATTGAGACTTATTGATTTTAGCTGTTGAATCATAGATGATGCTTCCGCAGTCTATTTTCCTTCTAATTAATGGTTTACAGAACATGCACATTGTATTAGTACTAGCAGCACATATGTTATCTTTAAGATATATCAGCATATTTGGGGGTACATTACATGTTTCTACCAAGTTATCAATGTGTTCTTTTTCCCCAGTTAAGTAGTTGATCTGGTCATTCCCAGATATTTGGCTGTTTGCATTGTGTGTTTGTTATGTCCATGTAAGTGTACACAAGATGAAGAATATTCTTTGCAATTTATCTTTGTCAATCAAGATGAAGCAAAAAAGTTTGTAATAGCTATATTGAGCCCTTCCTGATGTAAGAAAGCGAATCATGGACAATTATAACAAGTATGAAATAATGTGGAAACTGCAGAGACGTGGTTTTTTAGAATGATGAGAACACCATGGAGGGATAGAAAGACTAATGAAGATATCTTGAAAAAAGTTAACTCACAAAGAGAACTGGTTACTTGCATCAGAAGAATAGAGTTGACATTCTTTGGGCATGTCATGAAAAGAAGAGAGCTCGAGTATATCAGGACAACAGGAAGATTGCAGAGAAAGAAAGACAAGGTAAGAGCAAGAGAGAAGATGCTGGACAATTTAACATTATGGCCTGGAGGAATCTCGGTATAAAAAATTATTGGCAGCACACAATATACAAGACATGATCACAAACACCACACGGCATGGACTATAAAAAGAATAAGAAGTTTATATCATTTAATCATTTTTAGACAGTTAAGCTCGTGATGCTGTGAAAAAATATTGAATAAAAATATATTATCTCTATCCATTTAAATTAATTTTTACCAGCATTCACTCAAAATGAATTCACTAAAAGTTATCACTTAGTATTACAATTAACATTTAAAAAAAAATAAAAACTTTGAATAAAGTATTCTTTGATTACATATTTCAAAACTGCTGCCTTAGATTATCTGTCTGTAGTATTTAATATAGTCTTGGATGCTGTGATATATATAACTGAATAAATTCACTAGTAAGAGCAACCTGTTCAACTAGTCATTATTTCAGTCAAATGTATCACCAATGAGGTTGTTGTAAAGCAGTAATAATTAAACAATATTTTGCCAACCAGCTTCAGAACCCCCTAATGATGACCTGCTTTTTTCATGCCAATCTCAGTTCTGGTCTAGTTTGTCCCTGGCTGACCTACAGTTTATGAGTGGCATTGCTTCTGAAATCTGGCATGCATTTAGAATGGTCTTGATAGTGTGGACTCCGCCCCTCTATAGCATTTCAAGATACTGAGACATTGAGAATGATAAAGCAGTAATGAGAAACATTACTTTCACTAAGTGATATGGCAGTGCTTATGTCTCCGAAAGAGCAGCATTGAAACCATAACTGATCATATTCTCAACATTGCTGAAGAACAACAATGGGAAATTTTAATCAAAGTAACAGGAATGAGATGTATGACTATTGATTGGTATTTTTTCTAGACAACTATGGAGAAGTCGATAAGAACATACTGGACAGAAATATAATCCATAGACATAGGAACGTCATCTGTGAAGCCATGATATCCAGCTAAAGCTGTCAGTTTGATGGTAAATAAACTCAGAGAGCGAGAACACAAACCGCAGCTGATTAGATATTATTGGGAGAGAGACAGATAGAGAGTGTGAGAGAGTGTATGCGTGAGGGAGAGGCAGAGAAGTGTGTAAGAGAGTATGTGTATGAGGGAGAGAGAGAGAGAGAGTGTGTGTGTGTTTGTGTGCGTGAGAGAGAGAGAGAGAGAGAGAGATTTGCAATCTTTCTGTTGCTAGTATGTCATCTGGTATCTTCTATCCACTTGTCTTCTTTCATTGACTGAACATTTTACCAATACATTTATTATTCTGACCACTCACTCAGCAGCATAAATATTATGCAATACAATTAAAAAAGATAGAGGAGTGTAACATCATAACTAAGTTAGTTGTCAGCAACTATACAATTGCGATCAATACGATGCCTGCGAACAATGCTACCCGTGGCTGTTCTCCCTCAATTATTATTTTTCTTTTTTAAAATAAAAGCTTTAATGCCATTGTTTTTGTTGTTGGGCCAAAGACGAATTCTCCTAAAAGAAACAGCACATCTAAGTCCGTAAAATGTATATCAGGTTGACTAAACACACAATTATCACATGAATAGTCACTACCTGTTGTGGGCATGAATTAATTTTTAGGCAACAGTGAGCTTCAGTTTTGTTTTATGGCGTGTAACAGCTACATATGCTATTATGATATGCCGGGCTCCGTGGCTAAAGGCTTGCGAACGCGGTTCGTGAGCCGCTTACCAGGCGTTCGAAACTCAGCTGCGACCGATTTGTGCAGCAGACCGTGTCGCGTTGTGTTATAACGTGTTGGTATTGGAGCCGGTCGTTCAGAAAGCAATGGCAAACTGCTGAACGTAAAACTCGCCTAGTACACCAACATCAGCTGAAAAATGCTGGTGTTGACTGCAACGTCCTGTAAGGGATATGCAACATAAAAAAAAATATTAATAGCATGTGTGTAAATAATACAAACAATGTACTTTTTGAGCATATGTTCTACACTGGCATGATATGGGAAAAGCAAAGGGTGGTCCTATAATACCCCAATCAATAGTCATATATCTCATTCCTGATACTTTGATTAAAGTTTCTAGTATCTCCTGTCTTCTTCTGTGTTTACCTATCATGCCATGAATTATTTAGCTCGTAAAGGATTGGGCCCATCGTGGCCTGACACTGCTACTGAAACTTGTTTTGTTGCGTTCTAGTCTTGTTTGTTAAACATTCCCTTTCTAAGTATGCGTAACAGCAGTATAGTTATGATTTAAAAAACTGACATTTCCACTTTTAACAGTATATGATAGCTCAAAAATAGAGGACATTCATGTGCGAGATATGCCTTCACATCTTTTAGAAGTTCATGCATTCATTAATGAATGCGTAACATTCAGATTTTATATAATAATTATCATAGTTTAGTCAATGTAGTCCAGTGGTTCTCAACCTTTTTTGGCCCATTCCCCCCTTCACCATATTTTCAGAACGCCATTCTCCCCCCCCCCCCCCTTCCTATCAAAAATTTGGCCCGTTCCCCCCTTAACCGTATTTTCAGAACGTCATTCCCCCCCCCCTTTCATATCTTTCTATCTAAAAATCCCCCCACCCCTACACAGTATACGTAAAAGTGGAAGGCAAATGTAATAGCATATACTAAAAGAAGTCTAGACATCCACATGATTTGTGGGTCTACTTACTTTATAAAATGAATTTTAGAAGGACGAGACATACATAACTGTAAAGTATGAAGGGAAAAACTATGTCAAGTAATCGGTTCTTGTATTAACACGATCTTGAAATGGTCTTCATTCCCCCCCCCCCCCCCTGGAAACCATGAAATGCCCCCCTGGGGGGAATTCCCCACCGGTTGAGAACCACTGATGTAGTCAGTTTACAGAGATACGAACGCTTAATTTTTGCCAATATGATCTCGTGTCTTTGCTGTATGAGATTAAGCTACTAATTCGTTCGTTTAAAAAAAAAAAAGAACATCTAGATGCTGATTTTATGAGAAGTTTAAAAGTATATAATTCTTACATACTAATTTACAAACCTAATCTTCCATGTTACTTGTATGATTCACAATAGCGCCTGTCTACGTGTTTCCAATTTAGAAACACATTTACTAGCTGTTATCTGTAACAAAGGTAGAACTTCCTGCGGATTGGCATAGACCCAACGCTGGCAGTGCAGATAGTTAATTAACGTGACGGTCTCTTTTTTGTTTTTCCTGCAGAAGCATCGATCGATATCGGTATCCATTCATTGGATTTGATAAGCCCTGGCCAGTCACATGTGACTTTCGTACGGTGGAAGTTTTCCCTGCTTCACTGTAGTACCAGCGCGTGCCAGTGCCCGGGCATTGTGTTATTACAGGTCGCTGTAGAATATTATTAGCTCCATCTAGAAGACACGCAAGGAGAAGGTGCGAGTTGTTCATGTGAGTTCAGTAGCTCATGGTCAGTTCTGATGTGTTTTAATTTGGAGCATTAAGGAGGACATCCCGTGTGATTTCATTTGTGTATATGTTAATACGATATACACAAATGTATTATATTAACATACCATTTGTGTATATGTTAATACGATAGGGAGTCTCCGTGGCGAAATGGTCAAGCTGTTTGATCGGAATCCGAAGGTTGTGGGTTCGATTCCGGGCCGCATCCTTTGGTTCACGAGTGAAATTTTTCGGAGACGCCTGTGGGTCGTCACTAGAGCTACGGAGTTCGTGCTTTGTGCGACGCTTTCCGCGCTGCGGAAAGAGACCGAGCCATATGGGATAAAACCCGGTGCAGTGAAGTCGACCCTGTCGACTTTTAAGCGACTTTTTTTGATAATACGATAATTTGTATACATGTTAACTTTTTTTGGTTAAGTGGTTAATTTGTAAACTTGATGGCTTCTGTATTTCGATTTAGAGACATAGAGGGGTCTCTCTCTCTCTCTCTCTCTCTCTCTCTCTCTCTCTCTCTCTCTCTCTCTCTCTCTCTCTCTCTCTCTCTCTCGCGCGCGCGCACACACACACACACACAGACCTGCTAAATGGTTTGACAAGATTTTTTGCATAGGTCGTGCAGTTATTGCATGTCGGTAATATGTGCAGTTATATTAAGAAAAGAGTGTCTGCAGTTATAGAAATGTACGCAGTTGCATAGGCAGTTTGTGCAGTTACAGAAATAAATAACGTGTACAGTTATAAAGGCAAAATGTGCAGTTACAGAAATAAATTACGTGTACAGTTATAAAGGCAGAATGTGCAGTTACGGAAAGAAATAACATGTACAGTTGTAAAGGCAGTATGTGCAAATGCAGGAATAAATAATGTGGGCAGTCGCATAGGCAGAATGTGTAGTTATAGAAAGAGTAATCTGTGCAGTTGAAGATAAGGCAATATTTTCGGTTACAGATAGATAGTGTTTGCGGGTATAGGTAGAGTTAATTCTGGCAGTTATATTTAAAGGAACAAAGGCCGCTTGTCCTGTAGTCGCTAAATTGTGTGCAGATTACAAATGGTCTGAAACCTCAAGACTTACAAGGATCGAACACATGCCCACACTGTGTAAGTCTGACATGCTGGCCCAGCACTCTTGACGTAATGTTTACAGATATGGAGATACTGTCTGTAGAAGTTTTAAAAAAAAGTTAACTGCATATCCTTTACAACATTTTTAATCCTGTTTATGATTTCTTGGCAAGTTTACGTTCAGTAGTTTACCATTGCTTTCTGAACGACCGACACCCATACCATTTTGTAAAAAAACAAAACAACGCAAGACAGTCAGCTGCCAAATTGCCCACAGCTGTGTTTCGAACGCGATATGCGGGATTACGAACTGCGTCCGTAACCACTTCGCCACGGAGCCGATGTAGACAGGCATAATGTCTGCAAATTAGATGTGATGTCTGCAGATATAGACAGACGTAATGTTTGCAGATATAGATAGACGTAATATCTGCAGATATAGATAGACGTAATGTCTGCTGTTATAGAGATATGTCTACTGATATAGATAGACGTAATTTCTGCTGATATAGAGATATTGTCTGCAGATATAGATAGACGTAATGTCTGCTGTTATAGAGGTAATGTCTGCAGATATAGATAGACGTAATTTCTGCTGATATAGATAGACGTAATGTTTGCAGATATAGATAGACGTAATGTCTGCTGTTATAGAGATAATGTCTACTGATATAGACAGACGTAATGTCTGCTGTTATAGAGATAATGTCTACAGATATAGACAGACGTAATGTCTGCTGTTATAGAGATAATGTCTACAGATATAGACAGACGTAATGTCTGCTGTTATAGAGATAATGTCTACAGATATAGACAGACGTAATGTCTGCTGTTATAGAGATAATGTCTACAGATATAGATAGACGTAATGTCTGCTGTTATAGAGATAATGTCTACAGATATAGATAGACGTAATGTCTGCTGTTATAGAGATAATGTCTACAGATATAGACAGACGTAATGTCTGCTGTTATAGAGATAATGTCTACAGATATAGACAGACGTAATGTCTGCTGTTATAGAGATAATGTCTACAGATATAGACAGACGTAATGTCTGCTGTTATAGAGATAATGTCTACAGATATAGATAGACGTAATGTCTGCTGTTATAGAGATAATGTCTACAGATATAGATAGACGTAATGTCTGCTGTTATAGAGATAATGTCTACAGATATAGACAGACGTAATGTCTGCTGTTGTAGAGATAATGTCTACAGATATAGATAGACGTAATGTCTGCTGTTATAGAGATATTGTCTACAGATATAGACAGACGTAATGTCTGCTGTTATAGAGGTAATGTCTGCAGATATAGATAGATGTAATGTCTGCAGTTATAGAGATAATGTCTGCTGATATAGATAGACGTAATGTTTGCAGATATAGATAGACGTAATGTCTGCTGTTATAGAGATCATGTCTGCTGATATAGTCAGACGTAATTTCTGCTGATATATACAGACGTAATGTTTGCAGATATAGATAGACGTAATGTTTGCAGATATAGATAGACGTAATGTCTGCTGATATAGATAGACGTAATGTCTGCTGATATAGATATAGGTAATGTCTGCTGTTATAGAGGTAATGTCTGCAGATATAGATAGACATAGTGTCTGTTGTTATAGAGATAATGTCTGCAGCTGTATATAGGTGAAATGTATGCACATGTGGATAAATATAATGTTTGCAGATATAGATAGGCATTATCTGCAGACATTCTTTATCTTATTGTCAGTGCCGTGTGGCTTTGGTGATTATGTTTATCCATAGACTTCCGTCTCTTGTGTTGTCAATCATTTCTGATAGCGACGTTCCTCCTTGCCATGATGTCAAACTGTGCAGCATCTTCTTTCTTGGTCGTCCACGCCTCCTCCTCCTCTCCACCCTTCCCGTTGTGACACGTTTCAGTGTTCCTCTTTCCATGACATTCCCAAAGAATGTGGACCGTCTTCTGATGCCATATTCAGTTCTCTTTGTGAGTTAACTTCTTTCAGGATATTTGCATTGCTTCTTCTATCTGTCCACAGTGTTCTCATCATTCTTCTATAAAACCACATCTCAACAGCTTCCCCATAATTCCTCATATCTTTGCTAATTGTCTATGATTCGCTTCCGTAAATCAGGATCGGCCCAATATAGCTCTTAAGAACTCTTTTCCTTATCTCCAATGACAAAAATGTCTGCAGATATAGATAGATATAATGTCTGTCATTTTCCTCTTATTTTTATTTCAGCTTCCCTCGCCGAATTTTTCTGCACCAAATTCTTGCATATTTCTGTTTTAGAGTACTCCGTCAGATTCCCCTCCATCCGCGGTTTATTCTGTCCTCGGCCCTTCTTATATGACACCGACGTCGGCGTTTGTCGACAGATTCATCTACATTTTGTCGACAGTTGTGTACATATTTCTGTCTGGTCTGTCAATACCGGTAATGTGAGGACTGTGTTATAAATATTTCCTTCATCGAGTCCTTTCAGTATTGATGCCTCGCCTGTCGATATCCTATCGTAGCTGTGGTGTTAATTTAGCCGAGTTCTTTCCTTCCATGTCAAGCACTCAATCACTCGGGAATTTTCTCTGGCTTATTGCGCAAGTAGATGCATAATATGAAGGAATTTCCTGAGACCATTAGTGCCACAGAAATAGAACCTGCATTGCTATAGATTGACACTCATAGAATGAGAACACATTCACATGTACTGATCGACACTTTTACAAGTAGAGGAAAGATAACAATGTAAAGCTATAGTGGTCACGCCGGGATTTGAACCTCTAACCTCTAAAAAAAGACATTGCCTCGCTGAAAGATAAGCTACTTGGATGCACATCCAACTGGCTCCCGTGTGTTACCGTGACCCCCAGATGGGAAATAAAGAATAGTAACACTGTAACCTCGTGTGCAGGTCGTAAAAGGCGACAAAAGATGGTTGTTGTGGGACTGGCTAATTCGTACCGTAACAAAAATAATCATCCAACATTCAACCACCATGAACTAGCCAACACAGGGCTTGGATTGCGTGGTTCTAGGCCTGTATTCCACTAAGAGTCAGGCAGAAGCACACGTCCAACTAGACACCTTACTAGACACGTTTTAATTAGCCATGTCTGTTATCCGACTGAGTCCAGAACTATGGAATGTGGACATAAATCGTACTCAGTTATTAACATAGCATCATAAAAACCCTGCCTGCAACATTAGCAATGGATACATTCCGTAGCGATAGGAAATTTTATTTTTACCTCACTGTGCGCGCGCGTGTGTGTGTGTGGGTGCGTGCGTGCTGGGGAGGGGGGGGGTGTAATCGTGGTATCGCAGTGACTATACACTTGCCTGCCGGCCCACTGGTCAAGTGTGCGAATCCCCCTCGATATGTGGATTTTTCACTGAATCTTACTCCCAGGTCGACCCGTTCAAAGTGTGTATAATTAATTCCCTGAGATTCAAAGCCACACGGCGTGATATTGTACACATCACCCATCAAGTGCCGACATGTGTGAAATACAGTGAAACCTCGGTTTTTGTTGCCTTCGGTTATCGGGGGGGGGGGGGGGGGAGGGGGTGTAATCGTGGTATCGCAGTGACTATACACTTGCCTGCCGGCCCACTGGTCAAGTGTGCGAATCCCCCTCGATATGTGGATTTTTCACTGAATCTTACTCCCAGGTCGACCCGTTCAAAGTGTGTATAATTAATTCCCTGAGATTCAAAGCCACACGGCGTGATATTGTACAAATCACCCATCAAGTGCCGACATGTGTGAAATACAGTGAAACCTCGGTTTTTTTTTTGCCTTCGGTTATCGTCGGGTGCCTCGGATTTCGTCGGCGTGCCCACATGACCTCGCTGCTAATTTTGCGAAAACAAAGGGACCCACACGTTCTACTGCTCAATTTGGCGTTGTTTTTCGTTGTGTGAACATCACTTGCTAATAATAAAATACGAAATCGGCCGCATGTACGGGAAGTCGCCATCCACGACAAGTTTCATTGTATCGAAAAAGGAAGATATAGAAGAGGATAATGTAGCATGTGCTAACGAAACAGTGATCACAAACAGTTGAAGATGTCGAATAGTTATTATTAATTTGGATAAATCAAAATAAGTTAGACGGCGATTCTTTTTCAGAAGCAATCATTTGTGAAAAGGCTAGACTGTTGTATGCCGATATTATTAAGAAAATGTCTCGGACGATTGCTAGTGTACTTAATAATTTTAAGGCTAGCAGAGGATGGTTTAAAAAATTCAAGAGACACTGGCATACACTGTGTTGCAAGGCATTGCGAAGGTGCGAGTTCGGTCACGTCAGCTGCCGAAAAATAGTATTAAACACTATATTTATTCTCTATAAAATGTATTATATTTTGGTATGTATTTTTGAGTTTCTAGAACGACTTAATTGGATTTACATTGATTTATATGGACATAATTGTCTCGGTTTCGGATTTCACAGATTGTTTTCGGACGGATTATCGACGAAAACCAGGTTTTACTGTATTGGACTAGCGTTATATACTCAATACCGTGAAAATCGGCCCTTTACTACGTACGCACGCACACATATAGGCCGTTGTAGACATTTTGTCATGACCAGCTGTTCCATGTGTAAGTACAATTATTTTACCAGCGAAGCGACATAGTCACTTGAATGTTGCAAGTTCGATTCCCGTGTGCCTACATCCGTTAAACTGGTCTCTATCTGGCGTGTCCTACGAACTTTCCTTTTTGTTCTCTAAGGTTGCTGCTATCCAGTACCCGTTGACTCGGTCTGTCTCCTCTAACATAAATCCCACTGTGATTACACACATTCAGTTTTCGCTCAATCCTACCATATTGATTATTATAACCATATGTTTAAGTGTCAGTTATGTCTGTTTATTACCAACGATGGTTACGTCAATGCCGTAATTACAGCTAGAAATAACTGTGTTATCTGAATGACACCTTCTATACTCTTGAGCTATTTTCAGCTGAATATTTCTCTTATTCTCACGTAGCAGTAAGTGCACCCTTCCGCAGGAGAGACACTGTTGAGAGCCATCTTTCTTTCTTGTCACAACTGTCTTCGTGTATGCATGCTTCTGGTACACGTCGTGTACGCTGCAACATTCAGCATTCCTGTATATTGTGGTTCACGAAGCTACCGTATCTCTCTCTCTCTCTCTCTCTCTCTCTCTCTCTCTCTCTCTCTCTCTCTCTATATATATATATATATATATATATATATATATATATATATATATATATATATATATAATATGTGTGTGTGTGTGTGTGTGTGTGTGGGGGTGGGCGGGCGCGCGTGTGCTTGTGCTTGTTTCTATTTAGGATGTAAGTGGATTACCAGACGAACAAGCTCATATTATTTACACTTAGTGATACTTATTTGTCTTAATATTGAATTATGTGGCGATAGTAATTACAAGCTGGCCACCGATTTCGTTACTGAAAGGTGCAGTAAGAAGAAGAAGGATCAGAAGTGGTAGTTGTCTTGATTTTGTCGTCCGTCTAAAATTTGCACTGAGGGTCTCTGTAGTACAGCAGTGGTAAAGAGACTCGACCACAGCTTAACGTTTATTGTTATGAAGCGATGTCGCTCCACTTACTAGAACAGGTAACAAGTTGCTCCTATCTTGGACATGTAATAACAGAGGATGGCAGAAGTGAAACATCAATCAAAAAGAGAATAGGAATGGCCAAAAATGATTTCAACACTATGAAATCAGTATTAACATCTAGAGACATATTAACAATACATTTTTAATAAAACAATACATCTTTTTTTTTTTTTTTTTTTTTTTACAAAATTAGAATTGTAAAATGTTATGTATATTCAACACTACTATATGGCACGGAAGCCTGAACATTAAACAAGCAATTAGAAAGTCGAATACAGGCTCTAGAGATATGGATATACAGAAGAATATGTCGTATTTCCTGGAAACAAAAACAAACAAATACAGAAGTCACCACACTAATTCACTGATATACCTCGTTCTCTGCATAATTTTAATGGGAAGTCAATTATGGTAGGTGGGACATAGCACGATAATAGCAGAATAAAGAATACGAATTTGAAAACACAGCTCAGTCATGTTAATATTATATTTCCAAATCCTACAGTTATCAGTATCTTCCCCATATGGACATGTAATAATGACCTTTAGTGACTGAGCCAGCAGGCTACATCAGATAACGGTTGTCTGTCTCTTGTAAGATATGTTATTTTATCCTAAGGCAGACGGCGCCATCACAGTTTTATTCAATACGAATACAAAACAAACAGTAAAACGAGGCTTAACATCAACTCATTCTCTAACATTGCTAGCCAGCTGTTTAACATATCTTCTAGCTTGAGAAATAGACATATAGAAGTGGAGAGCATTGGAAACATCAGATTAGCTTTCTTATCCATTGGACATTTTTCAGCGCGGTGACTTGCTCACTGATCAAGTGATGATCAGCCAGCCGACCTAGTGACAGATTAACAGAAGGTGATGAGCACGTTGATATTCAGTACACTTGTTCCTTCACTTCAGTACACTTGTTCCTTTAGCTAGGCGGTTGCGTCTTTGGTGTCAACATTTTGAAGGCATCATTTCTTTTTGTTTTGCCTAGTTAATATATTATATTTGTTAAGAAACTACGTATTTTGCCTTTGCCTTTTCGATATGTGCTTGTTTTACCCAACGAGGGAACACTTGTTTCCCCCTAAACGTCTCATGGGAAGGTTGGTTTGGCAAACGGCTCTGTTGAGGAACGCTATGCGCTGTAATATTAATCTGTAAGTTAAGCAGCGGAATCGACAGTGCATTGTTGTTCAAGCATGTACTTCATCAGACATGACGTTCGTGACATCAGAATATTCTAATGGTGGCCACCACACAGCAGGCCCAGCTGTTGGGTATTTCCCTCCAACATGAACAATAGCCTGTAATTTTTTCAGGCGAATCAAGAGGGTGTTCTGTGCCAAATGTAGAAAATCTTGAGATTATATGTTTCTGTACATCGGAGTAGAAGGAGATCCGTATAGAAAGAAACAAATATCTTAGAACATACTCTTGGCGGTTTGGTTTTATAGCGTTAGGGTGAGAATCGGTTCCTGTTTGTGACGGGATTGTTTGTCAGAGGTTTGGAGTTTGTCAGAGCAGTTATTTTTCTTGTGTGGTAGGTGGTGATATTTGTGTCCGTGTGTATTGTTGCTAATACTACGTGTTTAGATCGGGCGATGTGCAAAGATCTATACACCTACTAATGAATTTAAACACAGGAGCCACACATATTGGGCAGCACTGTTTATTGCCTGGTATGTTTAGCTGCATCTCATCTGATGCATGCTGCAGTTATATATCATAAGAAGTAAATAAATGGATTATACTTTGGTCGATATACTTGAAACACATAGCCACTGCTATTGTTCGAATCTAGAGCATTTGTTATCCCCACGGTAATCGCAAATTTAACGCGGCATTTTTCTGTCTGCACAAATGTAGTTGGTACCGCCTAATAGCTAAAGCCTCGGTATTCTTGGGCAATCGTTTATTGTTCGTCGAATACAGTAAACGCCTTTTCTTTGCAACTTTAAGGCCACAAATTAGCAGTGAAATATGCCTGGCAATAAATCTCGCAACCGGTAGTTTGTGGCTTCTGTGTTTAAATTCACTAAGGGAGTGTTGTTTTGAAATGCTAATGACACGAGATGGTGAGAGCAAGGTGATATTCTGGATATGGCAAACGTGAGGAACCCAGCTAGAAATATAGGCAATTCTTGTTCTGGAAATTACGTAGTGTGTTACAAATTCTGAGACCAAAACACACGCGCTTACACACATGGGGTGATTAGGAACACGTGTGTAATATGAAGAAGACACTGAAGACTTCAAGAATTAACACACAGAAGGTTTTATGGTCAGGAATCATGTGATTGAGAGCCTGTGCTCCGTATTTCGCTCAACAGGGTTAAGGTGAGGGATATGCAGCGTTCTGTTTATGCCGTATTTCTATTTATTTACAATTTCACTATTAATTTCCAGATGGTCACGGTCCAGTTATGCAGTATGTTATTTTTTCTTCATAGTGGTCACGTGTTATTTGCTATATGTTTAGGCGTAATGTTTTGTTGAACTGTTTCTGTTTCAGAAGGTTCAGCTATGATGTTTTTATAAGGGTATTTCCTTGTTAGGCAGCCACATGTTGCCTTTGCAGCATTTTTTTTTTTTTTAAATACGGTGGTCACATTTTGTTTAATAAGAGAGGAAGGTACAACTTGAGCTGCAAAGCAAGGTGTATTGAACTCTTATAGTCTCTTTGTTTAGCAAATGTCTTTTTACATGTATTGCATTAGCAATTCTTCCTCCTCTTTTGTCTGTCTGTTGTTTCTCTTTCTTTTCCTCTTCCTCCTCCCATAATCTCTCTCTTTCTCTCTCTCTCTCTCTCTCTCTCTCTCTCTCTCTCTCTCTCTCTCTCTCCCCCCCCCCCCACTCCCCCTCCAACTTTGCGATGCAGACATCGTCCAGGATTGAAACTGACATCATAATTCATTGAATTTCTTGTTGTTGTCTGCTGAAAGTCATTCCGGCTCAATGTTATCTAGCAATAAGTATGTTCATCACATGTTGTTGTGTATACCGTCTCTCCTAGTGTCTCAAATTGTCCATAATTTTAAGCAAGTTTCTTTACCTACAGTTAGTATTAGTTGTGTTGAGGCGTGTTGTTTTAAGTTTGTTTTTCGCTGGATCCCTTTCTCGCTAGTTTATATGCATTGTCGTTATTATTAGGGAGGAGCGGCTGGCCGAGTGGCTAGAACGCCGGACTCTCATTCGGGAGACCCGGGTTCGATCCCTCGGTAAGGTGTGGGATTTTTTGTCTGTCGGGGGCAAAAATAAACTTCTAACCTGCACAGTTCGCGGCCACTGCACTAGCCAGGCGGCCTTAATTCCTCATGCTCAAAGACCCCTCTGCCATACACCGCAAGAGATTAACTACACGATCCTTTAAACAGAAAATATAAAGGCCCAGTTTAATAAATGGGAAGACATGACACAGGAAAAGTCATCTTCACGGGGATTAATTCACTCTGTACAGAATCCTCGGCGCGAAAATAGCTTAAACCACTCCCCGATCAATTGACAACAATATAATTGAGGAATAGATAATCCGTTTAACGAAAATGTTACGGTCACATTACTACTCTATGTAAATAGTGAAAAGCTGATGCAAAGATGAATAAAAGAACACATAAGTAGAACTCAAACAATAATCTAAATTTGGAAGACAATCGCATACAAGTAAACTAAAAATAAGCTGAGAGAGAGAGGAAGGGGGCGGGGGGAAGATACTACAATGAAAGTTGTAAAAGCATCGGAAGAGTATAATGAAAGATCGCACAGAGCACGAACTCCGTAAAAAACAAATCAGGAAACAGAATGTAATTAGTGTATATATAGAACGAGGGATCTGGATATAATTATGTTAGGGCACACAGCAAAACTCCAAAAGGAGAACAAACAATAGCGCATAGAATGACATACAAGAGACTAGATTGGAAGGGTAAAAGTATTCCCATAGCAGATACTGCCGTTGTGGTGTGCAAATTTTAGGACACATGTGCTTTGGGGTGTCCAGTTTTTCTCCGCGCGTGTTTCTTTCGAGTTATTACCCAGTCGAGGGTGAACACTAGAGAGAGAGAGAGAGTGTGTGTGAGAGAGAGAGAGAGAGAGAGAGAGAGAGAGAGAGAGAGAGAGAGACTGTTATTAAAATGGACTACTAAAGGACTTGTACACTCCGTGAGGCAGATTGGATATATGGTTCTAATATGGTCCCAACCCCATATTTGTATAAACCCGTCAACACCAGATAAGGGATGTGGTCAATATCATGCTATTCGTATATACTTCGTATGATATTTCCTGGTACTTGTTTTAGACAGGGTCAATTAAACAAATTGCATCGATGGAAATAATCGAGCACCTGAGCACCGGGCTGGCAGACAACACTGCTAGCCACTGCGCTACCCAGGCTCTCTTCACTGCGCTACTGGTCTTCCATCGCGTGGCCTACGTTTATGGCAGCCGTTGCTGAGTCAAACACGTCGGTGTGTTAGATAGCGGAATCTTGCGAGCTGGCAGCTTTCAGAATTACTCATTTCGTGTCTTGCAGAAGGAACACGTAATTGCGGAAGTCGGTTTATATAAGACGTAAATGAGTCATTCTGTTTGTTAGGTTAGCGAATCTCATTAACCGTTTAACCTGTCAGTCCCCCCCCCCCCCCCCCCAGTCAATGTTTAGGGTAAAGGGGTACTCCTCTTTGTTCATTTTGTTTTTTAAAAAGTAACAAAGGCCATGTATTCTGGCTGCAGGGATACACGAATCAGAACGAAACAGGTATATTTTGATAGCACGACTTATCGTTGTGATGGTTCGATAATTGGGGCACATTTCCTCTCTTTGGGAAAGGATGTCAATTGTTTACGTCCATGCTTTGAGCCAGATAGTACTATTTCAGATGTGCACACGCAGTACATATAGACATGGACACTGGCATCACCTCCTGCTTGGTTGAGTTCCACTGGTATGTCATGTAGTCACGGCATGGAGGCTTCCCTTTCTTCAGGCTTTGTCAGACTGATCGTACTTCCTCTACTTATAATAATAGATTATAAATTGAGACAAGTCACGTGGCATATACTCGGTTTTACTGTACAGTGCCCAGGCACAGACACTTTATTACACAATTGAAAAGATATCTTAGAATTCAGATATGTAGAAGAATAGGTCGCAATTCATAGAATCAAAGGTAAAGAAATTTAAAGAACCTAAAAAACAAAACGAGAACTGATATAAAATATAAAAAAGAGACATATCGCATATTATGGTCATTTAAAAAAAAACACTGGGCACTTTTATAAAATACATACTGAAGGGAAACGTCGAAGGAGTCAATCAATAGTTAGGCAAAGATATAAGATATCAGGGGGAGATAACCAGAGACCGATAAGCAGTAGCCTATTGGAGTGTAAATTCCGAGCGAGAGACAAATAGCGATGAAGTTCCATTGCAGTCAGCCTTCATTGTGCAGAGGGGTTTGATGGATTGAGTGGCCCGGTAGATTCGTGGATAGTACCATTGATTCAAATGGAGGCGGTCCAGGTTTAGATTCAGAAACATTGACTGCCAGTGAAAAGTACAGATTACCAGCCTGAAGTTCTTGTTCCAAAGTATATACCACTGCAATTTGGAAAGATTAAGGAACACACAAGATCATCAGAATGATAAGACTTTCATAAATGTCTGGATATTAGGTAACACTCATCAGCCGTTTAGAGTTGACCAGGTGGAATTCGGTATGCCTATACTTCAGGCTAGATTCCTGGTCTGTAGTCATTGGCATTGCTAAAACCCATGGAGGAAACACTGGCAAGCTAAACCTAATGCCGTGTGCGCGAAGCTGAATCATGCCCGTTTATGTCTCGTCACATATGTGAAGTATGCCCGTTTATGTCTCGTCACATATGTGAAGTATGCCCGTTTATGTCTCGTCACATATGTGAAGTATGCCCGTTTATGTCTCGTCACATATGTGAAGTATGCCCGTTTATGTCTCGTCACATATGTGAAGTATGCCCGTTTATGTCTCGTCACATATGTGAAGTATGCCCGTTTATGTCTCGTCACATATGTGAAGTATGCCCGTTTATGTCTCGTCACATATGTGAAGTATGCCCGTTTATGTCTCGTCACATATGTGAAGTATGCCCGTTTATGTCTCGTCACATATGTGAAGTATGCCCGTTTATGTCTCGTCACATATGTGAAGTTCCAGTAGCCCTCTTGCACACCCCACGGGGTTCCTGAGCGTAGAGAGTGGATGGAATACTCCGCAACACAGTCCCCACGGAGATGGTACTTTGGTACAGGATGGGGAGGAAAATCTCTAATGTCAACCATACTCTAATAGATGCAATGAATAAATCACCAAAAAAACGAGAAGTAGATTGTGAGTTTTACTAGAACACGATTAAAAGTAACAAATGGACGTTGCGACCAAAGCCTTGGTCAGCACAGAGTTAACAAACACAAGCTGACAAAATACGTGAACAATTCTACATGAAAATATAAATATAACAGTGACTTCTCTGTGCCCTTGTTGTAGGCTAGATATGTATTCCAAACCATCAGCGCGTATGTTGACTTGTAATGGAGTGAATGAACCGGTTGTGTGGAACCGTTTTCTGTCTAATAAATGCTAGCACTTGTCGGGACTCCAACGACCAGAAAGCCAACGAATTGGGCTTTAGAGTTAGAACTCTCGTCTTCCAGAGAATTGACCAACAGCCAGCCAATCAACGAGAGTCTCAACCAACCCACTCCAAACCCTTCCTTCTATCCTGATCTATTCTATGCAGCTTCGTCCTCCCTGTCGTATTGATTTCTGTTTCTATTTATCTTCTCCATTTATTTTTACGTCTTCGTCTGTTTCTTTCCCTCTGTGGATTACAGACAAAGGCCATTCTAGTGTTACTATTGTCCGGTTTTCTGGATTCATGTCCTTAGAAGGTACTAATATTAACAGTGCAAGTAGTGTGCGGTACACGAAGAGTTAAGATATGGCACAGCCATAATTGTTATTGCTTCAACCGTTCCCTGTCCGACCTGAACATGCACGATTTACGGTTTGCGTTGATTTATTGTGTCGTGTACATGTGTGGCTGTGCTTGCCTACACTTGTTTACCAGAGTGTTGCAACCTGTAGTGTCTGCTTGAGTTGTAGCGTACCAAATTACAGCAGAAATCCGGGTCTTCTTGCACACGCGTCTCTCTCTCTCTCTCTCTCTCTCTCTCTCTCTCTCTCTCTCTCTCTCTCTCTCTCACACACACACACACACACACACACACACACACACAACATTATCCCGCTGAAAGTACGTCATCGCACACCAGATAGTGTTAACTTTCTCACGTTGATAGTGCGTTGCCGCACTCCAGATACTGTAAACTTTCTCCCGTTGATAGTACATAACAGCACGCCAGATACTGTAAACTTTCTCCCGTTGATAGTACACCACCGCACGCCAGATACTGTAAACTTTCTCCCGTTGATAGTACATCACCGCACGCCAGATACTGTAAACTTTCTCCCGTGGATAGTACACCACCGCACGCCAGATACTGTAAACTTTCTCCCGTGGATAGTACACCACCGCACGCCAGATACTGTAAACTTTCTCCCGTGGATAGTACACCACCGCACGCCAGATACTGTAAACTTTCTCCCGTTGATAGTACATCACCGCACGCCAGATACTGTAAACTTTCTCTCGTTGATAGTACGTCACCGCACGCCAGACACTGTAAACTTTCTCCCGTTGACCGCACGCCAGACACTGTAAACTTTCTCCCGTTGATAGTGAGTTACTGCTGCTGGCCGAGTGGCTAGTAAGCCGGACTCTCCTTCGGGAGACCCGGGTTCGATCCCTCGGTAAGGTGTGGGATTGTTTTCTGCCGAGAGGCAAAAAGAAAATCCTAACCTGCACAGTTCGCGGCGTCTGCCGCCCTAGCCAGGCGGCGTTAATTCCTCAGGCTCAAAGACCCCGCTGCCATACACCGCAAGGTACTATATTGGCAGTAAATGACAGTTTGACAGACAGTGCGTTACGGCAAACCAGACACTTTAAACTTTCTCCCGTTAATAGTGCGTTACCGCACACTAGGAACTATACATTTCTTTCTCTCTCCCCTCCCCCATTCCATTTATAGCATACTTCATGTATGTGCCCTTGTGCTCTGGCATCTTTTCAATTCTAAATAGTTCTTCGACGTGTTAACTCTTGCAGGACGCGAGGGATTAATATAGTTCTTTCTTTCTTTCTTTCTTTCTTTCTTTCTTTCTTTCTTTCTTTCTTTCTTTCGCTTGGAATTTGTTGCATATATCTGCAATGTTGTCTCTGGTATAAACTGCACTGTCTTTTAGTTCACGTATTTGACTTATTGGTCTCTGTAATATACCCATCACTGTTGTTTCTCTGTGCCAGAAGGTTTGCCTAGATATATCGTATTCGGGGCAGCCTTGGAGTTTATGATCTGTTGCTTGTGGCCTAATCCAGGTCTGCAGATTTGCCAATCTTGAATTGTGCGCGCGCGCGCACACACACACACACATACGCGTGTTTTTCTTATGGTAAGTCTAGTGCAAATTAAAAGCCTCACTGCCAGACCCAGCCCACCTCGCACTTTGAACACCAACTGGAATAAGCAGCAGGGACAGCCACGGTCATGTGATCGATGTACCCACTTGATTTACTGCACACATATCAACGAGATGGGCAATTCCAACGCGTGCATCCGGCAGTGAACGTCGAATTCATAAATAACTTACAGAATTCATCTGCATCCAGCGGTGGTTCCCCATCCATTTTCTGCATGCTGCCCATTTAGGCGTCTATGTCAGAGCCCCAAGGGACTCCCCCCCCCCCCCCCCCCCCCATTTCAACCTTCCTATGCACGCGCACATACACATGTTTCTGGCTCTTATATTTACCACAAATTCAAAAACTCAATCTTTCAGTAGTTTTCCCCTTCGCCACCCTACCAGGAGTGAGAGACGGCGCCTCACAGTTTGTGGACTACTGAGTTATAGTACTGTAGTACTTGATGGTTCCGTCGCCCTGCTACTGAGTGAGTGCGTGGCGCGACACTGTGAGCTGTGAGTTTCGTGTGAAATGCTTTTGAATCTGCCCGAGGTTTTTCGGAACGTGACTGCATGTTCGGAGCGATGGCGGATGGCTATGTCCCAGAGCTGACCGGTTTTTGCCTTATGCAGAAATGCGTGGCTGCCGGGCTTCTGGTTGACTGCGACTGCCATCGACGATGAACTGTATTTCGTGGACTGTGTGGGTGAACATCTAGGAAACATCCAGATGGGAAAATGACTGCAGATTCCATCAGAAATGAACTGGGTGTTTTGTGGGGGACTATTGTGTTGACATTCTGGCGGCGGCATTATGCACAGTGTATCTGTGCGGGATGTTGTTTGTCGAGACTCCTGTCTTTTCACTTTTCACATTGGGCAGTGGGGAGCGTTTTGTATGATATTCACTGGCACAAGAACGGAGCATAATGGGGAGACCCGTTGCTGTGAGGTTGGAACTGCGACTAACTAACTAACTAACTAACTAACTGATCAGTAAATGTGAGGGAACCGGGCGAATTATTTTCTGCTGATGCAGTATTGCTCGGGGCAAAAAGAAAACTCTAACCTGCACAGTTCACGGCGACTGAACTAGCCAGGCGGTCTTAAAATCCTCAGAGTCAAGGGTACTATATTGGCAGTAAACGACAGTTTGACAGCAGTATTGCTGCTTGCATGGTAGCCACCGTTTCCTCTGGCTTGGGCAATGTTTATATCTGCTGTACTTGTTTGTTGAGCGTAGCAGTGGGTAGCGCCAGCACATAAATCTACGGTGTTGGGCGTCTAGCTTTTGATGCTTCATTTGGTCCAGTAAATCAAGTCAGTGCCTTAGTTTCTCTATTTATATGAGTTAAGTTACTTACATGTACTTCTTTAGATGATGTTACAGTCAACCCCATCATCTGTTGGCTGTTTGTGATTTTTCTATGCAATTTTACATTCAGTAGTTTGCCATTGCTTGAGTAGAAAAGTAGAAATTTAGTTTCTGTGAAAAATGCATGAGCAAAGCGCTGTCGCACGAGGGATCGACGTCTGCGAGCCTCTTTTGATAAAATGAGGAAAAGATTGGCCACAACTCTGCCATGCACCCAGGCTTACAACATGGGCTGGCCCTATCACACCATAGGCCCATGGCGGTGTGTTTTACACACACACACACACACACACGCACACACGCGCGTGCACTCTCTCACGCACACACACGTGTAGAAGAAATTAGAACCCGTATCGCTGAGGTAAACATCACTAACATAAAAAGCTGTCAACTGCAGTGAGAAAAAGTGTGTGAGGTGATAATTATGAGAGAGAGAGAGAGAGAGAGAGACCTAAATTGATGTATGTCTGTAAAACGTGGACAATAATCATAATCAGACGCACGGAGAACCTCTTATCGCAGTGTAAGTGTAGTTTCTGTAAAAACTGCAGACACATCAATATCCAAATGGCTTGGCCGAATGGCGTAATCGGGACAAGAACACGGACCAGAGTCCAGCGATCGTGTGAGATAGTAAGACATTATCGCCTGCGCTTATCGGCATGGCACATGATACGTATTGTGTTTGTTCCGAGGCGGTGGACAGCCGGCGGTGATAGTGGTGTTATATAATTATATATCTAGCACCATATGCATGATATGCCTCGAGGCGTGTAAAGAGGGTCCTTTGTTAGAAATTGCCAGTTAATCCAGAGCAATGTATGTGCACCATCTTCAGCGAAGGTTTGTTTCACACTTGCAGTGATTTCAGAAAACATCACCCGTGGTACGTTCAGTTTGATTCCGGGGTCCTTTGAGGAGAAACAAATCTAGATTCTTAACTCCTACTTTTATTCGATTATTTCCTCTTCTTCTCCCCTCTTCCCTCCACACACATAGCAAATTTCTCTTATAAAGTATAATTCATATCCCAGAAGAAAGTTGGAGAAGATTATTAAACGTGTCTGTTGGTGCGTAGCAACCAGTGTATGCATGCTAGTCTTCTGTGGTTCAGTCGTATCTAGAGCTACGCGCTCACTGTCCCCACAGGCCATGTTATGTCTTTGCTGAAAGCGGTCAGATCCGTTCGTTTCTGTAAAATTGAGACTATTCAGTCAAGCGACAGTTTGAAGTGTATTTTCTCGTCAGATGACCCCATTTATTCACAAGAGTTAACAAGAATGCAAATGTTATGAGCAAGTTGCCAAAGCGCCGTCAAAGTGTTTGATTTTCAGCGTCCCATGTGTCGGAAATATGTTATATTAATGTTGAGATAGAATCCTGTCCAGATATGGTACACAAATATCACATAAAAGCCTAAAACAGTACCACTTCTACGTTATACTACACTTTATATTATGATCAGATCTGTTGGGAACCGTTCGAACCTCGCCTGTAATGGTCTCTAGAACTCCCTGTCTCTTGCCCACTTGACACAGTCTAGCAACTTCTTTCCAGTCGTTTGATGTTTGCATTCCATATATAAACCGATCTCTTCCGCTTGCATTCATTTACCCTTTCTCAGCGCAATAAACGATCTTCACCAGGGTATTATGTCTTTATTATGTGTCAAAACCATTTTATGTTTCTAACCTTGATCTCATTCAATAATTTTATTTTCGTTCGTTAGTATGTTTAGGATATTTTTTATGTCAGCATTTCCTTGATATTCACTGTACTTGTATGCCATAGACTCGCGCATTTTGATAGGTTAATTCATTCTTCCAGCCACATCCATAACTCCGCCCCATACAATAAATAAATGACTCATTTTCAGTCGATAAGATAAATTCATTTCTTTTTGTTTAAACATTATTTTACGTGTTGTGGGGTACCCCTTTTAATATTCCTCTATTCTCTTCATGATTTCTTTCTTTCTTTCGGGGGGTGGGGGGGGGGGTGCGCGCGCGCGTGCGGTATCAGTTAGTATGTAGTTTATTTGAACAACACATACACGCATTCACACACGCGCGCGCGCACGCACGCACGCACACATACACACACACACACACACACACACAAGTATAAGCAGCTGGAAGCGACGCTAAGAGACCACTGCCAGCCAGACTATCACCAAAAAGTATTTACCAAGAGCACTAGCACTTTATCACATTGCTAACAGCGACAGACGAATGGCATATCTGAGGCTGTGTATACCACGATGTATGAGATGAAACAGAAGAAAAAGCAGAGGATGCAGCAGGATATAACAATACGAATTGCAAACAATTTAATATATTTAGCTCCTGCGAAAAGAAGAGACATACTAAACACAGACACGATGTACATACCTTACAAATAACTCCATACACAGGTGAAAACAAAGTGTGACTTATCAAAAATTAGAAACAATCAATAAATATTTAATACTGAAGTATTAAAATAAAACAATAAGTATTATAGGACAACAAAACACTGCTGACGTTGCGGTTCTAGAACCTTTGTCAAGGACAGGACAACACGAACAGATAAAAAGTGAAATAAAGCACACAAAATAAAATAAAATTGAACACAGCTTCTTGTTGATAGGAGGGAAACAGGGATGGTGGTTTACACCGGTGCAGAACGGTGCTCTTGGGCTACAAAAGTTTCCGTCCTCTGGGATTCGTCTTTCTATCCATCAAGTATGTGTCTCGCCGATCTGCAACAGTATACTAATTTCTCCGTTTGCAGGTTCGTTTATCCATGGCGATATTGCGTATCATTTCGGCAACCTATTCTTTTCCGTCTGCTATTACTATTCAAGCCTTTGATTTGATGCCAATCCAATCCTTAGCCAACTAAAGTTTTCCGATATTTAAATGCACCGCCGTCTTGTCCAAATCTCCCCGCAAGTCTGCTGTTGCTATTGTCATCTCCTTGTGACGTTTTGTTGTTGTCATGTCGTCTCTTCAATTTCATAACATTTTTGGTGTAAAGGATTTCTACCTTATTTATACTACGTAATTCCGTCGCACTCGCTATTTGGCACACCGGACCCAGGAAAAATAATTTCAAATAGGACAGTAATCGGACTCCTTGAGTATTTTCAGGGGAGACAATTTCATATAAGCATCAGACTGGGAGACAGAAGGTGTCAGAATAGGTTCGAGGGAAGGAAAGAGACAGACTTCCTACGAGACAGCTTGAGAGGGGGAGTGGTGCAGTGGTTAAACCGCCGAATAAAGGGAAGGACGAGGTGTCATTTTTGGACTCCGTCATTTTTTCTCAAAACCCATTGACAGTCGTCGCTGTGGCTACGGAGCTCGTGCTGTGTGCGACAGGCCGCTCTGCGGAAAGAAGACCTAGCCATACGGGGCAGAACCCGGTGCAATGAACTCGACCCTCTCGCCTTAAACTTTAACCTTTTAAGACAGATAGGGGGAGAGGTTGTGGTGGTCAGTAAAAGAAGTGGTAATTTCCAGTATGTAGAGAAGAGAGGCCGGTCTCTCTGGCTGTGGGGCTACAACACTTTCTCTCTGTAATCCCGTTTATCACGCAGTCTCATAGCGGAGCGAGAGCTGAGGCGGTTCGACCCCCGCTCGTGACTTGCGGGATACTGAGCCGGCCGCTCAGAAAGCAATGGCAAACTACTGAGCGTAATCTTGCCAAGAGATCAACATACAGCTGAAAGATGCTGGTGTTGACAGCTAAGTCCTGTAAAAAGGATATGCAAAAAAAAAAAAAAAAAAAAAAAAAGAGAAGAGAGGCAAATGCAAGTTTATAGCTGCTGTTTATAGCTGAACTTATTCATTAGGCCCTTCATGTTTATGTTACAGTCCGTTATAATAGGTTTCCCTAGGCTGTATTTGGCCTGGTACAATTTGTGACTGGAAAGTCTCATCTCATCTCATCATGTTCCTCTTGTACCTTGCGGTGTCGAGGTGAAGTATAAACAGCGATAGAGTGCCTGCTTATGGGCTTCATGTATCGATATTCTCATGGACTATGCTATTCCCTGCGTCCATCGTTTACATGGTCGGCTTCTTCCTCTGCTTCCCTTTGGCCTGTACATCATGGTTGTTGTGGTATACTGTTAGTTGGTAACCTACTTGCATGGCCAAACCATTTGACTTGCTGCCTTCTAATAATATCTAGTGCAGATATAACCCCCACTTTAGTCTTGATTTCTTCATTTCTGATCTTATCTCTTCTTGAAGCAAAGAATAGCAACACTGTAGCCTACCACGCATGTCGTAAGAGGCGACTAAGGAGGCTTGATGGTTCCGTCGCCCCGCTACTGAGTGAGTGCGTGGCGCGACACTGTGAGCTGTGAGTTTCATGTGAAATGCTTCTGAATCTGCCCGAGGTTTTTTGGAACGTGACTGCATGTTCGGAGCGATGGCACCTGGCTATGTCCCAGAGTTGACCGGTTTTTGCCTTATGCAGAAATGCGTGGTTGCTGGGCTTCTGGTTGACTGCCACTGCCATCGACGATGAACTGTATTTTTTTTTGGTACTGTGTGGGTGAACATCTAGGAAACATCCAGACTGCCGATTCCATCAGAGATGAACTGGATGTTTCGTGGGGGACTATTGTGTTGACATTCTGGCGGCGGCATTATGCACAGTGTATCTGTGCGGGCTGCTGTTTGTCGAGACTCCTGTCTTTTCCACTTTTCACATTGGGCAGTGGGAGGCGTTTTTGTGTTATATTAACTGGCAATGGCACAGGAACGGAGCAAAATGGGGACGACCCGTTGCTGTGAGGTTGGAACCGTAACTAACTAACTAACTAACTAACTATCTCTTCTTGATACATTGAGTATTCTTCTCAGGAATCTCATTTCTGTTGTTGTGATTTTTCTTTTCTCTTCTTCTGTCATTGTCCAGGTTTGGCATTGCTAACATAGAGTTGGTAGGAAGATTGTGTTGTAAAGTGCTTTCTTAGTAGTTATTGATACATGTTTGTTCTTTAGTATTGGTGCCATTTGTCCAATGAGTTGGTTTGCCTTATTGCATCTATTTTCGATCTCGTCTTCTGATTTGCCATTTGATGATATTATACTTCCTAGGTACTTGAAACTCTTTACTTGTTTCAAGGGATGTTCGTTTAGGTGGATTGTTGTTGTTTCTTCTTCTTTAGTTATATCATTACCTCTGTTTTACTTGTGATAATTTTCATGTTATGTTCCCTACACATTTCGTTTAGACGATTCATGTGGTCTTGTAATTCAGCTTCTGATTTTGCTATTAATACTTGGTCGTCCGCAAAGAAGAGTTCTCTAATGGTGCAATTTGCAGATGGTTCTTCTTCTGTGTCCTCGTCATGCGGTGTTCTTGCGGTCTCTGTTTGGTTGGTTTCCTTACATATGTTGTCTATATATGTTATGAACAGGAGAGGGGACAGGACACATCCTTGTTGTGGAAAGTGCTGGAGTGTTTACCTTAGTACTACACATCCTGCTATATAACATGTGGATGTTTGGCATATAAAGGCTTCATGTGTGTTGTATACCTCAGCTGTGAAAGTTAGGAATGGTATATTAAATAATGGTGCATTAGTACAGCGGCTTACTATCATAGTGGCTTTCTAGTAGTCATAGGAGGTTGTTCCATTTCACATAACAAAAAGCTCACCAATTCGTGTAATGTGGGTGCTCCTAAGGGAAAATCGACAAAAAATAGGATTCATCATCTCACACTCGTAAGTCAATTTCTCTTCTTCCTCCTCCCCCTCCTCTTCTTCTTCTTCTTCTTCTTCTTCTTCTTCTTCTTCTTCTTCTTCTTCTTCTTCTTCTTCTTCTTCTTCTTCTTCTTCTTCTTCTTCTTCTTCTTCTTCTTCTTCTTCTCCTTTCTAATCTTCTTCTTTTTCCTCCTCCTCAGTTTTCTTCTTACACCTTCTTTCTTCTGCTTCCGAACTCAAGATAAGTCCTTTCCTCCTTAGTTGGATCACTGCAGCCCTCTTCCAACAGAAAGTAGTTTTTAGATGTGGCAGTTGGACTTCGGAACCAACAACAATATATCCTAGCCTACCACAAAGATCACCACTATCTCCGGTGCTGTTCAACGCCTACACTGTGAGAATCATCAGCGAGCAAATCATAGGACCGGAGAGGACATTGTCGTATGCAGACGATGTTTTAGTGTATCGTCAGGGTAAGGATATAGATCAGGTTGCCGTGGATCTATAAACTGAACTCAATCGCATAAGCACGTGGTGTGTTGAAGTTGGGGCAGTGGTCAACCCAACAAAGACAACAGTGACTTGATTCTCTTTGAATAACCATATTGTCAACACCCCAGCGCCAACTATAAATCTGGGTTCAGAGACGATGGAAAGAACTCAGGCAATGAATTACCTGGGGATACGATTTGATTGAAGCCTAGCTTATACTGAGCACGTAGACCTGGTGCTAACAAAGGAAAAACGGGGTTTGGCTGCGATGCAAGTGATGGCGGCGGCAAACTGAGCAGCGCCATCTATGTCTTCTTTCCGAGGGTCTGGTTCTTTCTGATTTTGGAGTATGCGATGGCGATCCTGACTCTCGGCCGTAAGCAAATACAAAGGATGGAAAGGATACAGAAAGAAGCTATGCACATTATTCTTGGATGTACAAGAGATAAAGCATGCAAGGCGATGCGCTACCTTCTTGATTTCCCAACCATGATTGACAGAATACAAATTTGCCAAGCACATGCCTATCTCAGAGTCAACGCAAACACAACACCCACTGCATAGCGAGATTAAGAAGGTAAAGGGCAGCAAGTTAAAAAGAGGAAAGTCGTGTATGGGTCAAACCGAAGACATTCTTCAGCAGGTGTGTTCACTTGAGGACTTAGAACCTGGCGAGTAGTGGGTACAAGTGCCAACAGAGTTCTGTACATCCTTTTCAGTGTGCATCCAACTAGACAGGAAATGCAGACAAGAAAATCCGGCTGTGGTGGAGGCGGAAGCACATGCTCTGATCTTTGAGAATTCTTTAGAGGCTGATGCTGTCATTTACACAGATGGGTCAGTTGTCCGAGGAGTGAGAAGTTCATGGGTCTTTACGGCTCAGGCCAGAGGAAAAATTGTGAAGGAAGAGTCTGGCGCTTTTGCTTTGACCACAAGCAGCCTGACTATGGAAGTCATGGCAGTAAGTAAAGCAATAACTTGGCTGGAGACACAGACATTCAATCGGGCATGTGTCCTTAGTGACTCAATGAGTATGCTCAGGAGGATAGAGATGGGGTGGGTCCGAAGATAGTGGCTGCTGTCTCTGGAGCGGTCTCGGCTGGCAAAGATTAGTTTCATCTTCGTGCCAGGGCATGCGGGTGTACAAGGGAATGAACAGACTTGCAGGAAGGGCTACTGTGGAAGGCGGACGAGCCACGGACCAGGCAGACATTCTGAATACTCTACGAGAAGTAAGTCATTTACGAGAACCAAGCGATGACTGAAAATCTACAACCATGGTAAGGCTGCGAGACCAGCAAGTTAAAAGAGGTGTGGTCAAACAAGAACACTACGCAGGACGCCAAGGAAGAGTAATAAACCAACACAGAACTGGTGTCGTGAGCCGCTACATGCTGTGGGATTTGCTGAGGAGGGGATCCGAGCACTTATGGACTGAATGGTTCGATGTGCAATGAGGATGATCTGTCGACTAACTAACTAACTAACTAACTAACTAACTAACTAACTAACTAACTAACTAACTAACTAACTAACTAACTAACTAACTTCTTCTGTTTCTTCTTCTTCTCCTTATTCTTATTCTGCCTCTTCTTCTTCATCGTCTTTTTCCTCTCCTCAGTTTTCTTCTTACAACTTCTTTCTTCTGCTTCCACCTTCTTTCTTCTGCTTCCTTTTTATGCCTTCCTCCTTCTTCATTAGCATCTTCGTTTTCTTCATTGCCTGCCCCCTCCCTCTCCCCCCTCTCTCTCTCCCGCTCTCTCTCTCTCTCTCTCTCTCTCTCTCTCTCTCTCTCTCTCTCTCTCTCTCTCTCTCTCTCTCTCTCTCTCTCTCTCTCTCTCAGGGCATCTTCTTATAATTGTCATCCACCTCATCCATTCTCTCTTATGTCTCGCAGCAACAAGTATGGAAGAACTTTCTGGACCCAGCGGCTGTGTACAAAATATTTGTCATTGCCTTTGATATACTTTGAGTTTATCACTTGTGAAGTACGCCACTTGCTTTACTGTTAGTTCATCACTTGTGAAGTCTGCCTCTTGATATACTTTCATCACTTGTGAAGTCAGCCTTTGGTATATTTTTGTCACTTGTGAAGTCTGCCTTTGATATACTTTCATCACTTATGAAGTCTGCCACTTGCGTATTACTTCATCGCTTGTGAAATTTGCCAGTTCCTGAACTGTTCATTGCTTGTAAAGTTTACCACTTCCTGTACTGTTAGTTCATTGCTTGTAAAGTTTGCCACTTCCTGTACTGTTAGTTCATTGCTTGTGAAGTTTGCCACTTCCTGTACTGTTAGTTCATTGCTTGTAAAGTTTGCCACTTCCTGAACTGTTAGTTCATTGCTTGTAAAGTTTGCCACTTCCTGTACTGTTAGTTCATTGCTTGTAAAGTTTGCCACTTCCTGAACTCTTAGTTCATTGCTTGTAAAGTTTGCCACTTCCTGTACTGTTAGTTCATTGCTTGTAAAGTTTGCCACTTCCTGTACTGTTAGTTCATTGCTTGTGAAGTTTGCCACTTCCTGTACTGTTAGTTCATTGCTTGTGAAATTTCCCAGTTCCTGTACTGTTAGTTCATTGCTTGTGAAGTTTGCCACTTCCTGTACTGTTAGTTCATTGCTTGTGAAATTTGCCAGTTCCTGAACTGTTCATTGCTTGTGAAGTTTGCCACTTCCTGTACTGTTAGTTCATTGCTTGTAAAGTTTGCCACTTCCTGTACTGTTAGTTCATTGCTTGTGAAATTTGCCAGTTCCTGAACTGTTAGTTCCTTCGCTTGTGAAATTTGCCACTTCCTGAACTGTTCATTGCTTGTGAAGTTTGCCACTTCCTGTACTGTTAGTTCATTGCTTGTGAAGTTTGCCACTTCCTGTACTGTTAGTTCATTGCTTGTGAAATTTGGTAGTTCCTGAACTGTTAGTTCATCGCTTGTGAAATTTGCCACTTCCTGAACTGTTCATTGCTTGTAAAGTTTGCCACTTCCTGTACTGTTGGTTCATTGCTTGTAAAGTTTGCCACTTCCTGTACTGTTAGTTCATTGCTTGTGAAGTTTGCCACTTCCTGTACTGTTGGTTCATTGCTTGTAAAGTTTGCCACTTCCTGTACTGTTAGTTCATTGCTTGTGAAGTTTGCCACTTCCCGAACAGTTAGTTCATTGCTTGTAAAGTTTGCCACTTCCTGTACTGTTAGTTCATTGCTTGTGAAATTTGCCAGTTCCTGAACTGTTAGTTCCTTCGCTTGTGAAATTTGCCACTTCCTGAACTGTTCATTGCTTGTGAAGTTTGCCACTTCCTGTACTGTTAGTTCATTGCTTGTGAAATTTGGCAGTTCCTGAACTGTTAGTTCATCGCTTGTGAAATTTGCCACTTCCTGAACTGTTCATTGCTTGTAAAGTTTGCCACTTCTTGTACTGTTGGTTCATTGCTTGTAAAGTTTGCCACTTCCTGTACTGTTAGTTCATTGCTTGTGAAGTTTGCCACTTCCTGTACTGTTGGTTCATTGCTTGTAAAGTTTGCCACTTCCTGTACTGTTAGTTCATTGCTTGTGAAGTTTGCCACTTCCTGAACTGTTAGTTCATTTCTTGTAAAGTTTGCCACTTCCTGTACTGTTAGTTCATTGCTTGTGAAATTTGCCAGTTCCTGAACTGTTAGTTCATCGCTTGTGATATTTGTCACTTCCTGAACTGTTAATTGCTTGTAAAGTTTGCCACTTCCTGTACTGTTAGTTCATTGCTTGTAAAGGTTGCCACTTCCTGTACTGTTAGTTCATTGCTTGTGAAATTTGCCAGTTCCTGAACTGTTAGTTCATCGCTTGTGAAATTTGCCACTTCCTGAACTGTTCATTGCTTGTAAAGTTTGCCACTTCCTGTACTGTTGGTTCTTTGCTTGTGAAGTTTGCCACTTTCTGTACTGTTAGTTCATTGCTTGTAAAGTTTGCCACTTCCTGTACTGTTAGTTCATTGCTTGTAAAGTTTGCCACTTCCTGTACTGTTGGTTCATTGCTTGTAAAGTTTGCCACTTTCTGTACTGTTGGTTCATTACTTGTGAAGTTTGCCACTTCCTGTACTGTTGGTTCATTGCTTGTAAAGTTTGCCACTTCCTGTACTGTTAGTTCATTGCTTGTAAAGTTTGCCACTTCCTGTACTGTTAGTTCATTGCTTGTGAAGTTTGCCACTTCCTGTACTGTTGGTTCATTGCTTGTAAAGTTTGCCACTTCCTGTACTGTTAGTTCATTGCTTGTGAAGTTTGCCACTTCCTGAACTGTTAGTTCATTGCTTGTAAAGTTTGCCACTTCCTGTACTGTTAGTTCATTGCTTGTGAAATTTGCCAGTTCCTGAACTGTTAGTTCATCGCTTGTGAAATTTGTCACTTCCTGAACTGTTAATTGCTTGTAAAGTTTGCCACTTCCTGTACTGTTAGTTCATTGCTTGTAAAGGTTGCCACTTCCTGTACTGTTAGTTCATTGCTTGTAAAGTTTGCCACTTCCTGAACTGATAGTTCATTGCTTGTAAAGTTTGCCACTTCCTGAACTGTTAGTTCATTGCTTGTAAAGTTTGCCACTTCCTGTACTGATAGTTCATTGGGGGTCTTTTTTAAATGATCAGAGCATCTGATTAACTTTGTTTTAATGAAATCCATTGCTGACATTGTGCCAATTGGCACCATGATGTCATCATATTTTCATGTTTTGTCACATTAAGTATTCTTCTGTCATTTCTGTTGTGAGAATTCTTATGTAATCTCTTGCTGTCATTGTCCAGGTCTGGCACTTGAAGCATAAAGTTGATATGAAGATTATGATAAATATCTGGAATTTGTTTTACCTTTTATTGTGTATTATAGAGTGCCTGTCCTAAGAAATCATAACATTATAACATTAGCTAATACTAATCACCATAACTGGCTGCAGTTTAAAATGTTAAGCTTTGTTTGTCCTCAGACACTTGCTGAAATCTCAGAAATAGAAGAAGCCCACACAGTTCATGAAAGCATTCATGGAAAGGCCAGTGGCTCTGAGACAGAGGAGTCTACCCAGCTGGAGATCAATGATGACTGCGTGGATCGTGTTCGAGCTTCAAGATCTCCTGTTTGTCCTCATGCCAAACAGAAGCCACGTCAGAGAAGAAGTTTGAGTCTTCCTTCTGGAGGCCTCTCTTATGGAGATGTCAAGATTCTCTACAAGGATGGCCACTTTGTTTTGGTTGACACATCTGTAGATAGGGCATCTAAAGCTGCTGGTGACACAACTGGTGCTTTAGATAATGTCTTTGAGGAAGCTGAAGGTACTGATCAGTCCAGCAAAGCCAACCCTCATGAAAGACATGATGATGGAAACATTAAGAGTAGAAATTACTCCGATAGTGGACTAGATGATACAGCCAAGAAGACAAAACAGACATCTTTATCCTTTGATATCTGTGATACTGGATTAAATATGAGAAGATGTGGATTAGGTGGATCTATTTTTTACTCTCTTCCACGCCGGAAGATACGCAGTCAAAATTCAAAGAGTAATGATGATGCTAAGATGTGGCGATCTCAGCAGTCCCTCATGAGTCAAACTGAAATGAATGGACTAAAACAAAGAGAGGACGAAGAGACAGCAAGCAGGTATATGTTAGGTCCAGGATTGAGACGAAATAATAGTTTTACTGAAGCTATGGGCTCCACAGTAATTCTCACGGACAAAGACAGAAAAAGGAATCATAAAGTTAAAAAACATATAGATACATTAGATAATAATAATGATGAGGATATTAACACTTACAATTCATATCAGAGGGAAGTAGTAGATGATGTCCATGACAGAAAATCTAGGTCAAAAGGTCCAGGTTTTATTCAGAGAATGCTGCAGAAGCGCAAAGGAACATCATCACTGTCGTTATCCATGTCCTCATTAAAACCACAGAATACTGACTTCTCTTCCTCATCTCTGTCACTGGCTTCATCAGTTTCATCTTCAAGTCTTCAACATACATCACCAGGGAGAAGTGACAGCAGAGATACCTCACTTGGTAGAAAGATATCTTTTCGTGGGTTTTTCAAACGGAAGAACTCGGCAGACTTGTCTACAAAGAAAAGTGCAGCATCTGATGGTTGTAGCAGTCCACCTCTGGCAGCATTTCTTAGCAACGATGACATTGGAACTACAGTTCCTTCAGCTCATAATCACACACGTTCAAAAAGGATTACTAGACACGGCAGTCTTATTACTGGTAATGGTAGTGTGAGAGAAGATGAATCATATTCCTCGTACCAGCTTCGACCTCGATCATCATCAACGCATGTGTCAGCTTCTAGTTCCCAGTGTTCTGTCTACCGCAGCCGCAGTCATGATGAAAGCGACAGATCACCAATAGCTGGTCAGAGTGATAGTGTCAGTAGACGTGCTCGAAGCTTATCAGAGAGAGCTGGTCGGGCTGGGCGAATCTTGTCAGAAGAGCAAATGTTTTCTGGCGAGTCATCTTCAGAATTTGATTTAAATTCTCCGGATCCTCACAATTCGGATGGCACTCTGACTCCAAGATCCATGTCTCCTTGTGCTGCTGATCTGTCAGGGGATCAGACATTGCTAGCAAGCCCTGTCCTCAGCCAGAAACCATCTCACATAGAGCATCACCATGTAACCTCCAACCCACCAAGAAGCAAAAGGACTAGATCCAGATGTGAGGAAACATTCCAGAGAACATGTTCTGCTCATGGAGACAGTTCATTATCCATCCTAACCCAGAGAACTGACAATGGAGAGATTATCTCCAGCAATAGCAATGATTCTGGCATACAGAAAGATTTCAGTGTGAATTCAAGTGCTGAGTCAATTCAGGTAATCTATGTATTGTCTTTTAGAGAAACATCCCTTAGATCACTTTTCATCATCATCTTCCTTATGAATGAGCCCATTAATGCTGAAGTCATGTAATTTAACAACTAGACTAAGGAAGCATGGCACATAATGAGCAAATAAGCATTATTTTTCAGTGTTTTAGCTTTCAAGGGTTCATAAAACCTCAGCTGTCTCATAATAAACCGTTGTATCCTTTTCTTGTCTCATGTTTGTTCTGTTTCTAGCCTATATTACTAAATCTCTAATTATCTTCTCTGTGTTTTTCAATCTCTCTAAATTTGTCTTATCTTGTGGCTTGCATTAAGGTACAAACAAGGCATAATAGGACAGAAGTTAAAAACTGCTTGGTGAATTTACAGATTCCAAAATTAGAAAAATAAAAATGGCCCAGACTTTTTAAACCAACAGGGGGTTAATAGCAAATATGTTTTTCAAACACAGAACAGAACATAAATATCGGGATGAACCAGCTCAAATATGAAAAGTGAAGATGAGTCTAATCTTGGATAGCAGTGGCTACAATAGATTTTCATTGGGGTGGGGGGAGGGGTGTTATAAATTAAATAACATCAATAAAGACCTCCAGTAAAGAAAAAAAATCACTGCATGTATCCGACCTATATCACTTTACTGCTCTTAAATATGGATTCAAGACTAAAGGATGGAAATACTATAGTAGCATTTTATATGTAGTACTGTCACAGAATGCAGAGAGTGAATTAGACAGAAAAATAGTTGAAGTTATTAATACAAAGTTCTTAAAGACATAGGGACAAACAGACTATTATTTAAAAATGAACACATAAGTAGTCAATCATAACTTGGTTGCAGTAACAGACTGATGTTATCTCTTATAAAAAACACTGGATGGAAAAATCCACAGGAAAAGAAATTGGGACATCCAATAAACAACCTCATCACACAGGCAATCAAGATCCCAGGGTCCACACTTATGCTGAGCTAAAGATATTTACTGGGACAATGGAGTTGTGCAATCAGATGACTTCTACACCAGTAGTTGGTCTGACTAACCTGAAGGTCATGAACGTCACCGAATAATAATACACAACTTTAGATTTTACCGATGGCAATGTTTGGGCAAAAAAAAAAGTGAGCAGACATTTTTGTAGGACTTTTGTAAGCAAGTAAATAATCAAATTTGATTAGATATTAATCATCCTCACCTTCATTGTCCACTGGCTTGCTCTGTGCAGAATTCTCTCTACCACCCTCCCCCACTCCATAACAGTCTTTTGAAATCTCTCTATCATAGGCCTGTGTGGCTGTCATGTGTAAATTGCCTATCAAATATTGAATTCTTCCACACCTACTTCCCATTGCTAGCATATGGGGGGGGGGGGGGGACACCTTTTGGCAACGTGAGTAGCCATTTAGCCCCCCAAACAGGGTAACGTGAACTGTGGTTGCAAGTGGCAGACTGAGCTTGAGAGCAACTAAAGGTAATTGTTGGTTATATTCTCAAGCTCTCGGAAGTAAACAGAATTTCTTTATTAAAAACAATGGCTGTGGTCAACAACCAGTTTTGTCACAGTCAAGAAGAACAGCAATGGCAAACTACCTTCTTTAAAGATATCTAGAAAACTATAACAAACAAAGAAACTATTAAGACAACATATATTATTATATATAAAACAAACTAAAACTGATAATTAGCGAAACAAAGGAAAGACTAAAAATGTGTATTAGATTAAATGGCGAGTTAATAGAACAAATAACAGATTTTTCTTTCAATAGATGATGGCAGAAGTGTAATAAAAAAAGAACAAAACACAAAATAACGAAAATATGCCTGGCTAAAATTACACTCAAAAACATTTAGAGAACAAACAACCTTAAATTAAAATTGAGAACAGCCCAGATATATATATATATATATATATATACTAGCTGACCCGGCCCGGCTTCGCCCAGACCCTGGTGGGGAGCATCTCATTTAATTCATATAAGTAGTCATATAAGTTCTCGTTCCCGTTACCGACTATCTGTCTGTCTGTCTGTCTATCTGTCTGTCTGTCTGTCTGACCCGGCCCGTCTTCGCCCAGACCCTGATGGGGAGCATCTCATTTAATTCATATAAGTAGTCATATAAGTTCCCGTTCCGACTATCTATCTGTCTGTCTGTCTGACCCGGCCCGGCATCGACCAACTCCTGGTGGGGAGCATCTCATTTAATTCATATAAGTAGTCATATAAGTTCCCGTTCCCGACTGTCTGTCTGTCTGTCTGTCTGTCTGTCTGTCTGTCTGTCTGTCTGTCTGTCTGTCTGTCTGTCTGTCTGTCTGTCTGTCTATCTTATCTATCTATCTGTCTTTCTGTCTGTCTGTCTGACCCGGCCCAGCCCATGGTGGAGAGCATCTCATTTAAATTATATAAGTAGTCATATAAGATCCTATTCCCGACTATCTGTCTGACTGTCTGTCTGTCTTGGGTAAATGGAGGAGGGAGGAGGAAGAGGGAGGTGGAGGAGGAAAGAGGAGGGAGGAGGAGGGAGGAGGAGGGAAGAGACAGGAGGAGTAGGGAGGAATAGGAGGGAGGAGGAGGAGGGAGGAGGAGGGAGAAGGAGGAAGGAGGGGGAGGAGGAGGAATGTGAAGGGAGGAGGAGGGAGGAGGCTAGAGGGAGGAGGAGGAGGAGGGAGGCGGAGAGAGGAGGGAGGAGGAGGAATGTGAAGGGAGGAGGGGGGAGGAGGTAGAGGGAGGAGGAGGAGGTAGAGGGAGGAGGCGGAGAGGGATGAGGAGGAAGGAGGAGGGGGAGGAGAAGGAGGAGGAGGGGGGAGGAGTGATGAGGAGGAGGGAGGAGGAGGAGGTAGAGGGAGGAGGGAGGAGGAGGGAGGAGGAGTGATGAGGAGGAGGAGGAGGGATGAGGAGGAGGAAGAGGGAGGAGGAGGAATGTGAAGGGAGGAGGAGGAGGAGGACGGAGGAGGGGGAGGAGGAGGAGGGAGGAAGAAGAAGGAGGAGGGAGAAGGAGGGATGAGGAGGAGGAGGAAGAGGGAGGAGGAGGAATGTGAAGGGAGGAGGAGAAGGCAGGGGGAGGGATGAGGAGGAGGGAGGAGGAGGAAGAGGGAGGAGGAGGAATGTGAAGGGAGGAGGAGGGAGGAGGTAGAGGGAGGAAGAGGAGGGAGGAGGTAGAGGGAGGAAGAGGAGGGAGAAGGAGGAGAGGGAGGAGGGAGGAAGAAGGAGGAGGAGGGAGAAGGAGGGATGAGGAGGAGGAGGGAGGAGGAGGAAGAGGGAGGAGGAGGAATGTGAAGGGAGGAGGAGGGATAGGGAGGAGGGGGAGGGGAAGAGGAAGAGGGTAGGAGGAAGAGTGGAGAGGAGGAGGGAGGAGCTAGAGGGAGGAGGAGGAGGGAGGAAAAGGGAGGAGGGAGGAGGTAGGAGGAGGAGGAAGAGGGAGGAGGAAGGAGAAGAAAGGAGGAGGAAGAAGGAGGAGGAGGAGGGAGAGGGAGGAGGAGGAAGAGGGAGGAGGAGGATGGAGGAGGGAGAGGGAGGAGGGGAAGAGGGTAGGAGGAGGGGAGAGGAGGAGGAGGAGGAGGGGAGAGAAAGAGGGAGGAGGCAGAGGGAGAAGAAGGAAGGAGGAGGAGGAAGGAGGGAGAATGAGGAGGGGAGGAAGGAAAGGGAGGTGGAAGAGGAGGAGGAGGGAGGAGGAAAGAGGTAGGGGGAGGAGGAGGTAGAGGGAGGAGGAGGAGGAAGAGGAGGAGGAGGTTGAGGGAGGAGGTAGGAGGAGGAGGAGGGATGAGGAGGGAGAGGGAGAAGGAGGGAAGATGAGGAGGAGGCGGAGGGAGTAGGAGGGAGGAGGTGGGGAGAGGAAGAGGGAGAAGGAGGAGAGGGATGAGAGGGAGGAGGAAGAGGTGGAGGGAGGAGGTAGAGGGAGGAGGAGAAGAGAGGAGGAGAGAGTTCGCCATTCCGAATTCATACTCGTCTAGTTCTTCCCTTCTACACGACTGTAGATAACTTCCTTACACATAAAAAGATGAATTGTTATTGATATTGCCGTGGCATGGAGGAATATCAGCAGCAGAGTTGATCCAAAAAACCAAAGACTGAGATCTACGGAGAGCCATGAACGCCTACGCCAGCCGGCACGGCACTTGATGATGATGATTGCCGTGTGACGATTCTGTGTAGTCACGTCATTTTCTTCCCTTTCCCTAGCGTTTTGGTTCGGGGATTCTTTCATCATCATCATCATATATTTACGTACGTATTTTGGGAGGGGGAGGAGGGAGGAGGAGGAAGAAGAAAAAAAAACTATGACAGTTGACAGCTCTGGAATGAAAGGAAGGCGTGTAGAAAATTTCATCTCAATCGGATGGGCCGTTCGCGAACAAATAAAGGACATACATATTTACATACATATATACATACACTTTGTTTTATATATATATATATATATATATATATATATATATATATATATATATATATATATATATATATATATATATATAGTGTGTGTGTGTGTGTGAGAGAGAGAGAGAGAGAGAAAGAGAGAGAGAGAGAGAGAGAGAGAGAGAGAGTAGTCACACATAGTTGTGCCTGCCCAACATCTGTCTGTCTGCATGATGTATGTGCATGTCTCTGTATGTCTGCATCTGCACACATCTGTAAATACGTGTATCTGCATCTGTGTCTGTCTGCATTCCTGCATGCATGCTGCTGCTGTAAAACTGGTGAATGTTCCTTCATCTTTCATTGTAAGCTGGTCATACTATTGGTCCATTATCTCTCATTGTAGACTGCTGCAGTAAAACTGCGTGAGTCCCATTCACCATCACCTACATCAGAGCGACCAAAATCAGACAGCACAGTTCGATGGGCTGACTGGATGGAGCATGCAGTGCAGCCATGGAGCGTTCAGCATTTAGAAGAGACCAACAAGCAACATAAACTTCCTCGAGCTACCTCAGAGACAGGTAAGAGAGCAACAGTATTCTTTCAAGTTTCTCCTGAAGTTTTTAACTGTTTAATATGACTCTTGCTTGCAGTGTCAATGATTTGGGTTCAATCCTCAGCAGATGCATGATTATGTTTTCTGACCAGTACTGCCCTGGAATCTGCCCAGCATCATAAAATTGGCAGCAGATGATTTTCAAAATATTCTGGGAATTGTCTGGGAGGGAAACGTGATGAGGACGGGAACTGGTCACTCACCTCATATCATTCCTGAAAATATCAGAAATCCTGAAACTTTACACACCAACTGCAGTATCTGCTGTGGGATGACCTTTATCTTTTTAGATATGACACACACACACGCACTCAGATGACAGCATGACACACTTACACAGGCACAAACACACTCATTAACAAGACATGAAACCTGAGCAGGCTCATACACATTCAAAGCTATACTAATAGATACACATTCATTAACATACATGCAGAAATAGATAAACACTGACACACAGAGAAAATGCACAGAAATACATACAGACAGATATCAAACATAAAGGCAGACATGCACTCAATCATGCCATGCACGCACACACACACAAGCGTGCGCACGCATGCACACGCACACACACACACACACACACGTAGTGTCCATTAAAAATGACAATTACTGTTTGCTCTTTTCTAGTATTGTATGTGTTCTGGTGTCTAATATAATGTTAGCATTACCTTTTGCTGTTCTCCAATATTGTACATATTCTGGTGTCTAATATAATGTTATCATTACCCCCTTGCTGTTCTCCAATATTGTACATATTATGGTGTCTAATATGATGTTATCATTACCCCTTGCTGTTCCTCAATATTGTATGTGTTGTGGTGTTCAATTAAAACATGACCATTACCTTTTACTGTACATGTATGTTGACTCGTAGTGGTGGTAATCATAATCAGTGCATTTTTCTCCAGTTGATGAAAATTTTGTTGATAATGGATCAGAGAATGAGAGAAATGAAGATAATGTGGATAAGTGGAATGAAGTGGAGGAGAGCAGTGAAGGTATATTTTTCCTCTTGCATGCCTGGGAGAGATAGTTTTCCAATGCTTGAATACATGTGACCAGTGTTGTCCTAACAACACAGCATGCCTTTCCAATGTTTTAATACACTTAACCAGTGGTTTCCAAATGGTACAGCATGCCACACAGACATGGTTTCGTCAACATAAATAGGGGGTATTTTTCTATTAACCATGGTTTTATGTAGCTCTTTCATGTTATCTCAAGTCATAACATTCAGTTATTGTATTCTGTATTATGAGAAGTCAATAGAAATGTCTTAGGGAAGTAACTAAGCAAGTCAAAGTCAAGTAAGGGACTGTAAGGTGTGAAATTATTAGACTAGGAGATACCCATTGAAATCCCAGTAGGGAGGGGCTATCTTCCAAATATGCCTTCTCTAAGTAGCCTGGAATTAGCTCGTTGTCCCCCACGTGAGGTTCCCTGCTACAAAGTAAGTTCCCTTCACAAAAAATAATAATAAAGATAGTAAATGTAGGTTCCCTTGGAAGGCGGGGGGATCAAGGAATTTTACTACTGGCCCCAGGGACTGAACTACCCTATGGAATATTGATCAAGTTGGGCCAATATGTAGGTCTCCTCCCTCACAAATAACCCCACTGTCTCTCAAATTATGTATGTACCAGACATCTAGGGACTGACAGGACATACATAGACATTATTGAACAACAACTGTAGGTACATAACAAACAATATTGTCATATAACATGGTGTACTGTGTATGCATAACAACCAGCTTTGTCACGTAACAATGTATACTTTATGTATATAACAAACATGATTGTCACTGAACAAGGTGTAAACAAAGAATCAATCGGTTTTATTTTTGATTTATTTAGGTATATCCAACAAGGGGGTTGCATGGTCTCGAGGTATGGTGTCCGCCTCGAGTGCTGGAGGTCCCGGGTTCAAGCCCCGGTGAGGACCGGGATTTTTTTCATGTGGACTTCTAGTAATAAAATTTCCCCGGGTCTCTGGGTAGTGAGATCGGACGCCCGTGCGTATTGTTGCGCACATAAAATATCCCCTGGCAGTTGGAAATCGAAGAAGAGTAGCCTAATGGCGCTGCCCGGGCAAAATTTTGAGTTAAAAATCTACCCAAAGTATTTCAGGTTCCTTGCCGGTGCTACAGAATTTGTGCACTGAACTGAGTTTCTCCAGACTCAGGTTGAGTTAGGAGGAGAACGGAGCACTTATGGGTTACACCCGTGTGCCGTGATGTTGATCCATCTGCTAAACTAAACTAAGCATATCCAACAACAGTTTACAAAGCCTGGCAGGGGTAATTGCAAATCATTCCTTCAACAATCACATGACATGATCAAATACAGCAAGTGATCCATTATAACATGATCCTGATGGCAACCACATAAATAGATAGAATAATATCTGATACTATGAGTGGCTGTGGCGGTAAAAAATGGTCACTGTTAGTAATATTGCAATATTGTAATATGGCAAAAACTGCTGCATTGGTCCAGGTTTCTCTTTTTGGATGGTACCATCCCAGGGTAGGTGGAAAAACACCTTGCTTCTCTAGCTGACTTGATATTTTTCTGGCAATTAAGTTCTCCAGCAGCTTGCCTATTGTTTTCTGCATGGTTATTACTCGATATCCCTGAATTTTTGTGTGGTCTTTGCCAGGCTTAGGCAAGGGAACCAGATAGCTGTGTAACCACTCCTCCTTGATGCTAGCACTCCCTATACTGTTGTTGTACATGTCTGCTAGTTTCTCTAGCTCATTGTCGGAAAACCTATTGATGTCGTCGTATCTTATGCCATCTGGCCCTGGAGCGCTGTTTTTTGATCGTTGAAGCACAGCCCTGATTTCTTTCACTGTCACTGTGATTTCATCCGAAATGTTCTGGGCCTTGCACCTGTCTGAAGTGACCTCCTTGGCAAGATTTCGGCCTCTCATGTCTGTCTGGTTGCTCAGCTCTAGATATCGTTCGAATAGAACTTTGCCTTTGTTCTCGTCAGTCCTCTGCCAGATGAGGTCAGCACCTTGGAAGTCAGAAATTCTCTTATTCTTGACTAACCCGCTCATGCTTTTATGTAGTCGCCAGAACAATTTTAGTGACTTGTCTGTGCTTACTCTTTGACACACTTCTGCCCATTTTTCACTTTTAATCACCTTAACTCTTTCACTACCAAACAAAAACTGGGCTGTGACCAAACAGACATTTATGGCAGAAAATTGGAACTAGGGGTGTGTTACAATAATGCTTTTAAAATGGTTAAGGTGGTAGAAGACCTATTGTATTACATATCAAATTAAAGAGGATTGCACAAGGAACATGACAGTGTTAATAATTAATTGATAGGTTACAAATATTATGACAATAATGAGAGGTTTAATAATAACAAATGAAATTAAAGAGGTAAAAATTATTTAAAAAACTGCACATATAAGGTGTTTTCTACACTCCTATACTGCTAATCATGTTTAATTTACTGAATAATCAAACAAACACCACTTGTCTTCAAGAATATAAACAGTATTGCGCATTAAAGTAACCCAAAAAGAAGTTTTGGTGCATATTCTGAACCATGTATTTTTCACAAATAATGACAAAAAATAATGGCTGAAATCTTGAAGGTGGGGTCTGTCACAGTAAAGTTATGAAAATGGTTACAATTGTAGCAGAAATGTTGTATTATATATCAAAATAAAGGGGATTGCACAAGGAATATGTTGGTAGGAGAATGTTTGCTTTAGGTTGTAAATAAAATAAAAATAATAATATAATTTGTAAAATAATTGGACAAAAGTAGGTAAAAATAATGTAAACATTGCATTTAGAATGTGTTTTCTACACTCCTATACTGCTAATCATGTTTAATTTACTGAATAATCAAACAAACACCACTTGTCTTCAAGAATATAAACAGTATTGCTCATTTAAATCACCCAAAAGGAAGTTTTGGTGCATATTCTGAACCATGTCTTTTTCACACAAATGAAAAAAACTAATGGCCGAAATCTGGAAATTGGTGTATGTCGCAATAATGTTATGAAAATGGTTAACATTGTAGCAGAAATGTTGTATTATATATCAAAATAAAGGAGATAGCACAAGGAATATGTTGGTAGGAGAATTTTTGCTGTATGTTGTAAATAAAATACAAATAATAATATAACTTCTAAAATAATTTGTTAAAAAGAGGTAAAAATAATGTAAACATTGTACTTACCGAGGGGGCGTTGTTATCCAATATCCTGATCACTGCTAATCCAATTGAATTTACTGAACAAACAACACTATTCTAAACTATAAACACCATTGCTTCCAATCAACCATCCGAAAAGAAGTTTCGCCGCAGATTCTGAATCATGTATTTTTTTTTTGTCAGACAAAAATTAGGACAACACTTGGCAGATTTACATTTAATTGTCATGTCTGTTTGTTTTTATTTACTATATGTGGCAGTCTATTTGTGATAGGCTGCAACGCAAACTTTGGCGCACAAGTCTGGTCTATTAGTGCAGCCGGAGCAAACAAAATATGATATGTGTCGTTTAGTTCGAGTGCTGCAAAAACACAGTCTCTATTGACACCGACAAATTCTATTAAATGCTTGGCTCATGTAAATCTTTCGGCATAATTTCCTGCAACAGACTGAAATTCTTCGGCAGGCAGAGTGTCAAACTTTCAGGAATACTCTGAGCTACTTCGCGATGTGCACTTTCCTTTACTTGAAATCCTTCTATAACAATTTTTTTCCCTCCTTTCTCTGTTTGCCATATGGAATGTAGGATGTGAGCATTGATCTGTGCAATTTCAAAGATCTAGTAGTAGATATTCTTCCACCACGTAATGGTTTTCCTATCATGGATATTATAATATCCAACCATTTGGTCCATTCTGTCGCAGCCATTCATCGCCGTGTTATTTTCATGGAGACCATCTTCAGCTTGCTTTGCGGTTTTCGCAATCCGCTCTCAACAGTTCTAACTACAGACTTGGTAGAGACAACAATGCATGGTTTTTTTTAGCTTTGTTTAGCCCTTCCACCAAATAATCATATCATCAATGGACACATTTTCAAATGGGTAAAATGCTTCCTGGATATTCTTCAGAGTCAACAAGAGGATAAATTTTTTTTTTTTTGGGGTACCCTCAGGTTGACATACATGAAACATGGTGTGATAAATATATTATAATTTTCTAATTGATTACTGGGAAACGTAGTGGCAGTGCCACATACCAAGGAGTATATAAATGTGCACTTGTACACCGGTAGTCTTTGATACATGGTCTTGGATCAAGTCCCATAGCAATAATGACAGACGTAAACTTCAGCCATTCGTGCTTCATTGTCAAACACTCAGCTGTTGACGAACATTCACTGGTTTTTCTTTATCACCACGTGCTAAAACTTTAGACACAACTAAAACTACTTTCTAAATATTCACATTCACATATTATTATAAACAATAATCTAGCTTGATCTCTAGTCATACTACGTGGACGCAAACTGGTGGGCGTTTCCATTGTGAAAAACCAAAACAAACAAATTAACACTACCTTAAAACTAAAAATTCACAAGAATCCAAAATTAGAAAAAGATTGACCGCTCAAAGATGGCGTAGAGATCTTTCGGCTGTACTACTTTTTAGTTTACTGTAACTTAAAATTCCGAAACGGAGCAGAAATATGTGAAATAAACCACTGATCATTTTGTGGGACGAAAAGGGCGGACTGCCATTACAGCAAATCCATTCTGTCCACAGATGGGCGCACGGTAGCGAAAGAGTTAACCAGTAAAAATGTCTTAGAGAAGTGGAGTCATCTGTAACTAAACAAGCCAAAGTCATGTAAGGGATCCTTTCAGTAGAAATGTCTTAGAGAAGTGGAGTCATGTAAGGGATCCTTTCAGTAGAAATGTCTTAGAGAAGTGGAGTCATGTAAGGGATCCTTTCAGTAGAAATGTCTTAGAGAAGTGGAGTCATGTAAGGGATCCTTTCAGTAGAAATGTCTTAGAGAAGTGGAGTCATGTAAGAGATCCTTTCAGTAGAAATATCTTAGAGAAGTGGAGTCATCTGTAACTAAACAAGCCAAAGTCATGTAAGGGATCCTTTCAGTAGAAATGTCTTAGAGAAGTGGAGTCATGTAAGAGATCCTTTCAGTAGAAATGTCTTAGAGAAGTGGAGTCATGTAAGGGATCCTTTCAGTAGAAATATCTTAAAGAAGTGGAGTCATGTAAGGGATCCTTTCAGTAGAAATGTCTTAGAGAAGTGGAGTCATCTGTAACTAAACAAGCCAAAGTCATGTAAGGATCCTTTCAGTAGAAATATCTTAGAGAAGTGGAGTCATCTGTAACTAAACAAGCCAAAGTCATGTAAGGGATCCTTTCAGTAGAAATATCTTAGAGAAGTGGAGTCATCTGTAACTAAACAAGCCAAAGTCATGTAAGGAATCCTTATTATTCACATTGAGATCATTAGGCATATGATGTTAGCCCCATACTTGTATAGACGAGTCAGCACTCAAGAGTTGGTATGACACTTGTGCTCAGATAACTTTATGACACACTCATGAACAAGACATGAAACTTGAACATACACATACTCATTCATAGCCACAAACACAGACCTACATACTGATTGACACACATTCTTAAACATGCACAAACACGGACACACACACACAATCACATGCGCAGATTCATAAGCAGGTGGACATAGACACCCACTGACACACAGAGCAGGCATAGATGAACAGAAATACATACAGACAGACATACATACATAAAGTCAGGCAGACCCACAAACAAACACATGCACAATTACACGCACATGGACACAAACATGTGCTCACTCATGCACAGTCAGTAAGCGGGATATAAATGACTTATACACATTAGTTATCTATAACTCAAAAAGTAAATGTCAAGTAAGGACCCTTTTTTATATACGTTGAGGTGTATCAGGCATATTGTGCCAGCCCATATTTATATAGACCAATCAGCACTCTAGAATTTGTACGGTTATCATCTCCCTGGCCACCTTTTCACCCCAAGACACTTCCTGGTACCCATTTTAGGCTGGGTTAACCTGGGAACCCAGATAAGTTTTAGAAACCCACTTCAGTGCAAAATTCGAACCCATGACCATTAGGCCTGCAGGCGAACAGAATAAGTGCTGGGTCTGAAACTTCTGGATAATGTTTACAAACCAAAAAACTTGGGGACATCTTAAAGAATAGGCTGTAATTGGCCACTTCCAGTGCAAATGTCCTCGCAAATATAAGATGCCCACAATAAATATGTATGTAGCATATGTGGATGAGAAACCCGAGTGAAAACCACATTAATTTCTCAAGAATACTTTTATAGAAGTCCACACAGCTTGATTTATGATGGAGTGATGTGTTAGGAAAAAAAAATTGAACACCATTCTTCTGAATGAATAACTGATACATGCTATGAATAGGTTGCGGCTTACAATTAAATTTCAAGGAATGAAAAACCAGATAATTTAGCTTTAAAAAAAAGGCAATAACCATGAGAATATAATCTCGATGTCCAGTAGCGAAGCTGGAACAATATACCTAATTTAAATAATGGATAAATACACATCCAGGATACCACAACAATCCATATCACCACCTTCACTGACAAGAACAGGTGTTAGCACATAGCACCGTGACATTTTCAGTAAGTCAGATACTGGGGCTGTTAGTGACTGTCCATCAGACAGGAACAAAACAATATCTACCCACATTCTACAACACTGCCCTATGTACCAGAGACAACAAAACTATACGTTCCCACATACTACAGGACTGCCCTGTGTACCAGAGACAGGACAAAATTATACGTTCCCACATTCTACAAGACTGCCCTGTGTACCAGAGACAACAAAACTATACATGACCACATACTACAGGACTGCCCTGTGTACCAGAGACAGGACAAAATTATACGTTCCCACATTCTACAAGACTGCCCTGTGTACCAGAGACAGGACAAAACTATACATGACCACATACTACAGGACTGCCCTGTGTACCCGGAGACAACAAAACTATATGTGCCCACATACTACAGGACTGCCCTGTGTACCAGAGACAACAAAACTATACGTGACCACACACTACAGGACTGCCCTGTGTACAAGAGTTATGAACAAAATATGGGACCACATACTACAGGATTGCCCTGTATACCAGAGACAACAAAACTATACGTGACCACATACTGCAGGTCTGCCCTGTGTACAAGAGTCATGAACAGAATATGGGACCACATACTACAGGATTGCCCTGTGTACAAGAGTTATGAACAGAATATTGGACCACATACTACAGGACTGCCCTATGTACAAGAGACAAAACTTTGTGACCACATACTACAGGACTGCCCTGTGTACAAGAGTTATGAACAAAATATGGGACCACATACTACAGGACTGCCCTGTGTACAAGAGTTATGAACAAAATATGGGACCACATACTACAGGACTGCCCTGTGTACAAGAGTCATGAACAGAATATGGGAGCACACACTAAGGACTACCTTGTGTACAAGTGTCATGAACAAAATATGGGACCACACACTACAGGACTGCCCTGTGTTCATGAGTCATGAACATAATATGGGACCACACACTACAGGACTGTACAGTGTACCAGAGACAGGAATAAAATATAAGATTTCGTGTGTCATGTTCACGTTTTTATACCTACGAATGCAGCTACAGCCAAAAGAACGTATTTGGAAACCATTGCATGTGTTATTCTGTGGGTGCAAATCATGCAGAACTTAACTTGTCTGTAATGATTTCTAGTCTGCATGCTTTATATGCTATTTGGTGGCAGAACTAGGTTCTCATGTAATGATTAGAATATGCATGTTTGATACGTTTTTGGTAGCATGGATCCTACAGATCTGCATGTTCTTGTCATCGCTTCACGTTCTAATCTATAATATTCAACTGGAATAAGCCGTATAGTTCACTTTATCTGTCTCAGTCCGTTGTCTCTAGAGGCTATAACTGACTAGGACGAAGGCGTTAAAATAATAACTGTGGATGGGGTTGGTTGTGTGGCAGTCCACAGGAAGACTCGAGTTTTCACTCCGATGCCTTGGCACCAGTCAGATGGGCCCTGAAAAGGGCGCAAATAAATCAGGGTGAGGTTGGTGTACAGATTTCCTCCCAACTGGTACCAAAGTACCACCTCCACCAGAACTACTCTAAGGCTGTCATTCCCCGCTCAGTCTTAGAGACCAGCACTGGGACGTGGCACCTGCACTGAGGCATGTTGGGATGTAACCGTGTCATGGTTCAGCACAGCACACAGGGACGGCTGGTTGGTCATGTTTCCTAGGTGTAGGTATATCTAGGGTGGTGGTCCAGTGATTTAGCACAGCACACAGGGACGGCTGGTTGGTCATGTTTCCTAGGTGTAGGTATATCTAGGGTGGTAGTCCAGTGATTTAGCACAGCACACAGGGACGGCTGGTTGGTCATGTTTCCTAGGTGTAGATATATCTAGGGTGGTAGTCCAGTGATTTAGCACAGCACACAGGGACGGCTGGTTGGTCATGTTTCCTAGGTGTAGGTATATCTAGGGTGGTAGTCCAGTGATTCAGTATAGCACACAGGGATGGCTGGTTGGTCATGTTTCCTAGGTGTAGGTATATCTTGGGTGGTAGTCCAGTGATTCAGCACAGCACACAGGGACGGCTGGTTGGTCATGTTTCCTACAGGACTGTAGATATATCTAGGGTGGTGGTCCAGTGATTCAGCACAGCACACAGGGACGGCTGGTTGGTCATGTTTCCTAGGTGTAGGTATATCTTGGGTGGTAGTCCAGTGATTCAGCACAGCACACAGGGACGGCTGGTTGGTCATGTTTCCTACAGGACTGTAGATATATCTAGGGTGGTGGTCCAGTGATTCAGCACAGCACACAGGGACGGCTGGTTGGTCATGTTTCCTAGGTGTAGGTATATCTTGGGTGGTAGTCCAGTGATTCAGCACAGCACACAGGGACGGCTGGTTGGTCATGTTTCCTACAGGACTGTAGATATATCTAGGGTGGTAGTCCAGTGATTCAGCACAGCACACAGGGACGGCTGGTTGGTCATGTTTCCTAGGTGTAGGTATATCTAGGGTGGTAGTCCAGTGATTCAGTACAGCACACAGGGACGGCTGGTTGGTCATGTTTCCTACAGGACTGTAGATATATCTAGGGTGGTAGTCCAGTGATTCAGCACAGCACACGGACGGCTGGTTGGTCTTGTTTCCTAGGTGTAGGTATATCTAGGGTGGTAGTCCAGTGATTCAGCACAGCACACAGGGACGGCTGGTTGGTCATGTTTCCTACAGGACTGTAGATATATCTAGGGTGGTAGTCCAGTGATTCAGCACAGCACACAGGGACGGCTGGTTGGTCATGTTTCCTAGGTGTAGGTATATCTAGGGTCGTAGTCCAGTGATTCAGCACAGCACACAGGGGCGGCTGGTTGGTCATGTTTCCTAGGTGTAGGTATATCTAGGGTCGTAGTCCAGTGATTCAGCACAGCACACAGGGACGGCTGGTTGGTCATGTTTCCTACAGGACTGTAGATATATCTAGGGTGGTAGTCCAGTGATTCAGCACAGCACACAGGGATGGCTGGTTGGTCATGTTTCCTAGGTGTAGGTATATCTAGGGTGGTAGTCCAGTGATTTAGCACATCACACGGACGGCTGGTTGGTCTTGTTTCCTAGGTGTAGGCGTATCTAGGGTGGTAGTCCAGTGATTCAGCACAGCACACAGGGACGGCTGGTTGGTCATGTTTCCTAGGTGTAGGTATATCTAGGGTCGTAGTCCAGTGATTCAGCACAGCACACAGGGGCGGCTGGTTGGTCATGTTTCCTAGGTGTAGGTATATCTAGGGTCGTAGTCCAGTGATTCAGCACAGCACACAGGGACGGCTGGTTGGTCATGTTTCCTACAGGACTGTAGATATATCTAGGGTGGTAGCCCAGTGATTCAGCACAGCACACAGGGATGGCTGGTTGGTCATGTTTCCTAGGTGTAGGTATATCTAGGGTGGTAGTCCAGTGATTTAGCACAGCTGGTTGGTCATGTTTCCTAGGTGTAGGCGTATCTAGGGTGGTAGTCCAGTGATTCAGCACAGCTGGTTGGTCATGTTTCCTAGGTGTAGATATATCTAGGGTGGTGGTCCAGTGATTCAGCACAGCACACAGGGACGGCTGGTTGGCCATGTTTCCTACAGGACTGTAGATATATCTAGGGTGGTAGCCCAGTGATTCAGCACAGCACACAGGGATGGCTGGTTGGTCATGTTTCCTAGGTGTAGGTATATCTAGGGTGGTAGTCCAGTGATTTAGCACAGCTGGTTGGTCATGTTTCCTAGGTGTAGGCGTATCTAGGGTGGTAGTCCAGTGATTCAGCACAGCTGGTTGGTCATGTTTCCTAGGTGTAGATATATCTAGGGTGGTGGTCCAGTGATTCAGCACAGCACACAGGGACGGCTGGTTGGCCATGTTTCCTACAGGACTGTAGATATATCTAGGGTGGTAGCCCAGTGATTCAGCACAGCACACAGGGATGGCTGGTTGGTCATGTTTCCTAGGTGTAGGTATATCTAGGGTGGTAGTCCAGTGATTTAGCACAGCTGGTTGGTCATGTTTCCTAGGTGTAGGCGTATCTAGGGTGGTAGTCCAGTGATTCAGCACAGCTGGTTGGTCATGTTTCCTAGGTGTAGATATATCTAGGGTGGTGGTCCAGTGATTCAGCACAGCACACAGGGACGGCTGGTTGGCCATGTTTCCTAGGTGTAGGTATATCTAGGGTGGTGGTCCAGTGATTCAGTCCCAAGACAGACATGAAAATCTCACTCCTCCATTCATTTATGCTGGTATCCCCCATGAATAGCACATCCACGAGAGTGGTCTTTGCTTACCAAAGCGGTTTCCCCATGTCCGGACAAGTGATACCCTTCTCTGCCCAGTTACAGAATTGTCCACTTATTCCTGTGGATAGTCTTGTAAAGTGCGTTAACCTCGCTCTTGTGCGTTGTCCGTCCGCTACAACCAAGAGACATGCAGTTGGTAATTTTCGTTCATCGATCACTATGATATTTCTCACTCTCCCGTTACTTTATAGGTCATTCTATGAGTAGAAGTTGAAATAATAATTATTTAGAGCAAGAGTTGAAGTAACAACCAGACACAGTAAAATAATGTAACAACTCTCTGGATCAGAACACCTCAAGTTGAATTAAGCATCTGGTAGGCTCATATTGTCAGCAACAAAGAGACCAACATGCGAGTTAAATGCTTGGGTTACACTGACTGCTATTCAGAAAGGAAATACAATATTTCTAGTGCCCATTTATGAGACTAGGTTGGCTCTCAATAACTGGTGTTTGAGCCTGAAGCTTATGTAGGAATACTACTGTAACTGCCTGATTTCGTTCCTTCTCCCATTACCTAGGAGATCGGCGGGATCCTGTCTGAATATTATCATTGTTGTGACTGTTACTTTGCTATGCATAGTTTTGTGTTATGTTTGCTAGAAGCCGGTGATACAAGTATGGACTTGCATGTTCCGTAGCTGTTTAATGGTTGGACATTTGATGTACGTTTACGGTGTTCAATTTACGCAGTATGCTAAACAATTGGGGTTCAGGAGGCGCATGATCATACACACCATTTGGCATGACACGTGATGGTAATGATTATTAAGACAGTCATAAATTACTGAAGTGTTGCCCTCCCTCCTCCCCCCCCCCTCTCTCTCTCTCTCTCTCTCTCTCTCTCTCTCTCTCTCTCTCATGGTTGTATGTGCGTGCGAGGTAATATGTTGTTGTGTTTATATGGATGTGTTGCTGGATTAGGGTGCTACCTTATATGTGTTTGCGTGTGTGTGTTTATGTCGGAGCTGTTCATGTAAATATCAGAAGGAGTTAAAGCAATAACTGGGTTAGGGGTAAAGTAAAAGGATGAGCATATTATGATAATGGTAACTGGTTGCATGACAGGAGGTTAAAGTAAACGTTTAGCGTTGCACGAGTTGTGTGCTGTCTGAAGCTGGCCGTTAATGTAATAATCAGAGTAGAGTATGTTAATTGTAGCTGGAACAAAAGGAATTATAGTAATTAGTATGTAAACTTAACAGCTGCCGGGGCATAATTGGAATGGCACATTGCCATCTTGGCAGAAGATAGTTCGTTACATTGTGCTTAAAAAATGCATAATAACTACAACCCATGGCGGTAACGAATGTCACTGTTCAGACTAATTCGCGCGGTAAATATCGTCCACAATGGATGCATGTGAACACATGGTCATTTTCATCATCACGCACCATCTGACTTCTCTCACGTTCAGTGTTTGACCTATCTGCAATCATTTTCTCCCTTGTCCTTATTCCATTCTTGATCTGTACACTTCACGCAACGCGGTAGGCGGCGAATTGTTCCCAATGTACGATATATATCATCGCCTGTATGAACCATCTCCCGCTTACGCTCACCTTTGTACCCTTGTAGAGGCCGACCAAGAGATATTTTACACATCTGTAATTCACGGAAAATTATGTCATTTGGTATTTTACCATGGTCCATCCTCCTAATGTGTCCCGTCCATCTAAATCTACGAAGACTGCGCATGGAACAAACAGTCACACCGCCAGATCTTTCCTATACTTCGCTATTTGTGATCTATCTTGCCACTTAATACAAAGTATTATTCGCAGACACAGCATATGTAAGCAATTTAAACGTTTCTCTTGGTGTGAGTAAGTTGACCAATTTGCTGCCATGAAGACGAGTATTAAGGACACGTGCTTGATAGAGCAAGACTATTGTTTTGGCAGTAAGCTGTCTGTTTTCCTAGACTCTTTGTAAACCTGTTCACTGTCGTTGCTGCCTTACCAATCCCGGTGTTGATTTCTCGATCAAGGGATAATTTATTGTTTACCTTCGATCCTAGATATGTGGAATGGTCAACTATCCCCAGCTCTGCGTTGTCAATAAAGATTGATGACACCCCATTTGCAAATTGCGTCATAATTTGTGTCTTCTTTTTGCTAATTATTAAACCTAATTCAGAACAAGCATTAGAGAATACAGATAGTAGGCCTTGTAATTCTTCCTCAGAATGGGTTGTAATTGCAGAATCACCTGCAAAAAGCAATTCTCTGATCAGTGATCTCCTAATTTTTGTCTTGGATTTAATCTGTGAGCATTGTAGATGCCGCTATCTGAGTGTGAATGAATGTATATACCACCACCGTGATCACGAAAGGCATATTTCAATAGAAGTGAAAAGTCTATTCCAAAGAGGGTGAAAACAAGCACACAACCTTGCTAAATTCCACTTTTGATTTCAAACTTTTATGAAGGTGCACCATCTAACTTGAATATACCCTTCATGCTTGTGGAACGATTTCACGCTATACAGAAGAGTTAACGGACAGCCGATCTTCTTTAGCGCCTTGAACACACCCCAACTACTGACCAAATCGAATGCCTTTGTGAGATCAATGAAAGCAATAAACAGCGGTTAATTCTGTTCACGACATTTTTCTGGCAGCTGTCGCAATGAGAATATCATATCAATGGTGGACCGGTTCCTCAAAAGTCACACAGTGATTCGGAGTAGACTTGATTTCCTAATACTTGAAGTCTGTGCAGAAAAATGCTGGCAAATATTTTCCCAATGATACATAGAAGTGAAGAACCCCTATATTTGTTGCGAGGAATACTGTTAATAAGGAAAGCTAATCCACACGCAAAATTCAGTGCAGCACTACTTTAAGTTGTGTGTAAGGACCTCTTTGTATGGACCGCTCTTGAGTTCAAAGCGAGCGAGCGCAAAAAAAATAAAGACAAACACTACTATACCCATTGTTCTTGTACAGTGTTAAGAGGCTTAAATCTTTGAAATCATTTGCGGCCTGTCTTTTTCGCTAGCATAACTCTGTTAGCTGGTGGATGTGTAGAGTAAGTGTGTCTTGTCCACTCTTGATAAGGTCCTAATCCGAATCCTTGCCAGAAGCAAGTTTATTAAGATTACATTTAACTTCTGTTATGGTGGGAAGTATACCCAGATATGTGAAGAGTTGACAGAGCCACTATGACGTTGAGGGCGTGTAGCAGGGTCTTTTAATGGAGAGAGAAACCCTCACACATAAAGCAGAAGAAAAAATACTGACCCTTGGGAAAGTCTAACCACTGCAGGAAAAGAAGACCAAGTCGGCTGGTTAGATTAGGGTGTATAGATTTAAGCCCCAGAAGAAAGTCAACTCTGCACAGGCACTAGAAGGTAAAACTTTAAGCTGAACAATTGGGAAAAGACAGCAGTTTTAGGTTTCTGGGCTACGATTGCCTGTGATAGAATTACAGCACTCAGAGAATTTTCGTCCACACAGACAATAGATTTCCAAAGTATATAACACCTGTATTACCTTCACTCTAATATATTTTAGTTTATTTATAACAGAAAAGTCTAAGATCAAAGTTTTACGTTTATGAAATTAAAGTGTTTTTTAGTGTTACAAAATGCTGAAAACATAACAAAGAACTGCTCATAGAGCTATCGGAGTCGCCTCAAACTTTCTGGCCTCAGATTATTGTTTTGCTGTAAGCCTCGGTTCAAAATTGGGGCATAAGTAGTGGGTGGATCGGGCAAGGATTCAGTGCACCTTTAACTCTAAGTGCTGCCTTCCTGGACTGATCCTGTAGGGTCTTTCACGCATCCCTTCTCACTCAGGTCCTGGCTGGTAATGGCTCTGCACTGTGTTCCGCCTGGTGGCATCGACACCTTATTAGCACCGGTTTGGGCTAGTATTCTGTTGTAGTGTGCAATCAAGGGTCTTATAGCACGTTGTTAGAAGCGTGGTGGTACAATATGTGATCTCTGGTAGCCTATCAAGCTAACGATAAAAAGACACTGTCATTAGTTTCTGTCGGCGATTTACTCATCAACCTTCCCTACATGTGTTTCGGCACTCTATTCCGATATAACCGCAATCATCAGGTGAATACCAATCTGATACAGAAATCGGTTTTCTGGCTTTGTGATATGACTAGCTGACGTTTAGTACTAGGCAAAGGAATAGACACAGATCCTGTCCCAACACAACCGTTGAGCCTTCATAGAAGTTGAGTCAAATCATATCATGAGTGAGAGCTAGTCTGTATGAGATTAATATTTGTAACTATCTACTAAAATCAGCATGTATCAGAAACACTCATGTCGCAACCTAAATCCCTCCTGACAATGGAAGTATACTATGATTAACTTATGTTGATCCCTGCGATCATGACACTCTAATCCTGGCAGTTCTAGCAATCATGACTTTATGAACCCAGAAGTGTAACAACCAATCAATAATTCTATTCCGACTACGAATTCTAAGCAATCAAGAATTTGCTATGAACCTAGGATTCTGAACAACCAAACAAGAACTCTAATCAGACAAGAATTTGATTCACACTACGAATTCCAAACAATCAATTTGATTCAGACTATGAATTCTAAACAATCAAGAACTCTCCTCGACCAACGATTCTAATCAACCCAACAAGAATTATAATCACTGAGATTCCTAATAGAACCAAGAAATATAATACACAAGCGTTTGTACTCCTGTCCGGGTATATTCACTGCCGTCATCGTAAATTCATTGCTTGTGCCCTAGCTAGGTTATAACAACACGTGTGTTACTCTGTCTTGATGACCCTTGTCATCCATGTGGCTAGAATTGTTTATGTTCTATAATTTCAACAATTCTATTGCGTGGGTAATCCATCCTAACATATATTAACACTTATAATCCTTCACTAACTATCGTGACTGTAATCACCATCATGGTAAACAAGCTTCTGTATTACTGCCTAATGATGTCACTGCAGCCATCGTACAGGCATTGCTTGTGTTTTATCTAGGTTATAATAACACAGTTCAAGGAAACTGTCAATGTTAGCGACCTTGGCTTGCATCATCGCATTGTTACGCTATTTATGTATGCCTCTGGACAAATGAATCTTCTCCGACAGTACATCAATGCTATAAGGAAATTATGTCAATGTTAGCAAGTATGGCTTGCATCATCACATTAAGTTATTTAGTTATGCCTCTGGACAAATGAATCTTTTCCGACAGTACATAAATCCTATATGGAAATTATGTCTATGTTTATGAGCTTCCATATTCATCTGAATACATGTCTCCTGCTACTATATGTCTTGTCTGACGCAGTCCTAAGGTATTAACATGCATTTTTTTCATTTCCCTCTTGATATTTTCCGGTTGACCAACGTGCATGAATGTTTTCATCTTCCACGTCACAATAGCAAATGCACTACTTCTTGATTTTCCTACAGAAGTTGGTCTTTGAACACCCTTTAACGTTGTTCGTGTTGAATAAATTGTGTGCAGACAAGATATGCGAGATATCTGAAAAGAAGGTAGTTTGCCATTACTTTCCCTGTTATTAGTGTCCACACTGGTCGGTGACCTTGCCATCGCCTATATAAAGATATCCTCTGCCTATCGTTGTGAAACTTGAGACAGTAGCGAACAAATGTGCGTCGGCTGTTCCCCAACTCCATCTGCTCCCATGGTTTCACGTGACCCTGATTAAAGAGCTAAAGAGTAATCCACTTTGTCCTGTAGGCTAACGGAGGGAAGGAGGCGCGTGTTACTTCGCTTTTGATATGGGATACCCCTACCCCGCCACACGGATTCTATATCTAGAGCAGGGTTGTCAAACTCAATCTCACAGCGGGCCAAAACTCAAATTACACGTAAGGTTGCGGGCCGGACAGGATAAACATTTAGTAAGCCGAAAATTAAACCTTTTTTAAACATTAATATAAATTAAAACAGAAATAAACTTTTAATACTAAAACATCATTGGTATAAACATTTTCACTCTTATGTCAGTTTGTCAGAGCACGATGTTTGGCATCTTTTCTTGGCTACAAGTTCGTTTATGTTGGGAGTAATGTTTTGTGTCGTTAAGACTCTCATGATGGACTGTAAGTGTTCATCAGTGAGACGCTTCCTGTGTGATGTTTTTTTAACCTTTATCACAGAAAACAGCTGCTGAGTTTGTCTCAAGGCAATTTCATGTTGGTTAAACTTTGACATTTGTTGTCAACAATGTCTTTTACTGTCGTTGTCCCATGCATGGATTTCATGTCTAATATTTCTTCTATAACATTCAAACTGGAGTCCACTCCACGGATGAAGATGGCGAGCTGTGCATTGTCAGTCGTGTCATTACTTTCATCGACAGCAAGGGAGAATGCAACAAAGTCTTTGCCTTTTTCGATCAGCTGTGTTTTCACATCAGTGGCCATCTCACAAACCCGATCAACAACAGTATTTATGCTAAGGCTTACCTTTGCAAACATCTGATTTTTGTCTGAACACAAGACTTCACACACTTTCATCATGCAGCGCTGCAGAACTCTCCTTCTGTAAATGATAGGCCTGATTTTGCGATCTGCTCTGACACAATAAAACTTGCTTTGACTGCAGCATCAGTTTGTGATTTTACTTTGGTGAAAACATCTGCTGTGATGTTAGATGCCTCTTCAATTCTTCTACATTCTGTAGCTTCTGCTCTGCATTCAGGCTGTTTAACTTGTCTTGATGTTTAGTCTCGTTGTGCCGTCTCAGATTATATTATTTGATCACAGCCACATTTTTTTTTTTTTTTTTTTTTTTTTTTTTTTTTTTTTTTGCGTATCCTTTTACAGGACTTAGCTGTCAACAGCAGCATCTTTCAGCTGTCTGTTGATCTCTTGGCAAGATTACGCTCAGTAGTTTGCCATTGCTTTCTGAGCGGCCGGCTCAGTATCCGCAAGTCACGAGCGGGGGTCGAACCACCTCAGTTCTCACTCCGCTGCGAGACTCTGCGTGATAAACGGGATTACAGAGAGAAAGTGTTGTAACCCCACAGCCAGAGAGACCGGCACAGCCACATTATCTCCACAAATTAGCACACAGGTTGTTTACCACCAATATCAGTTAACATATACTCAGCCTCCCAGCGACTTTGAAAGGCTCTGTTTTCAGAATCAACTTTCCTCTTGCACAATTTAAAGGCTAGCTTTGATTTTAAAAAAATTGTGCACCTACCAACAGACACTTGATTGATATTAGGTTAGCCGTAGCGGGAAAAGGTGATGTAATATACGGGCATTACACTATTTTCATATTTTATGCGCCAATCCAAAACGACCATCTGATCGTTGCTAGGTAACTATAACGACGAACACTAACTCATTACACAACTTTTATTTTCGCCTATTCTGATAGAAGCGATAACGCTCTCAGGTAGCCTATCATTCAGAAGGCTGCTAATTAGGGAATTTGATTTGCACTTTACATCGTGACCATAAACAAAATTGCCTAAAATTCTCTCTTGGGCCGAATATATTTGTACGTCGGTTGAGACCTCTCGGGTCTGATATGATTGTACGGCGGGCCGGATGTGGCCCGCGGACCTTGAGTTTGACACATGTGATCTAGAGCAAAGCTGCAACTAAAGGTATTATATTTAAGAGATATTCTAAACCTAAAGCAAATATGTAACTAGAGGTATTGTATATCAGAGGAAGTCTGTTCCTGGAGTGAATGTATATCTGTAGGTATTGTATATCAGAGGAATTCGGCACTTTGGGCGAATCTGTAATTATAGTGACAAAGAAACGCTACCAGATTCTGCTTGTAGGGTGTGACGTGTTAGACCTTCACATAGTCTAGGTCACGACCTATAAGTTGGTGTGACCAGTTCCCTTCCTTGACATCTGTCTTTCCCAGAACATTTTCAGAACATTCTAAAAATTGTCTGGTACCTCATTTTTACGAGTCGGGTCGACCCCAGAACCGTACGGGTTGGAAACTATAATCCTGACTGTGCTGGGGATTGAGCCCGAGCAATGATCTTGGCAGACACGCTCAGTGTGTAACCACGGATATTATATATCAGAAATTCAACTAGAGCAAACCTGGAACTACTGGCAGTCTGTACTTTGACGAATGCTGTCAAAGACTCGACCGCATCCCCTCCGCCAGGGAGAGCGGTCAACCCTGAAGAGACCAGGAGGAGATACGGTGCCCGGAGGCAAGGGCAGGGGAGATGAGGTAATAGGAGAGGGTTAGCCACTCCCTCATGAGACACGCAGGCGGTGTTCAGAGAGTTAGCACTCTAATCACGATAGTACCACACCTCGTGAAGCCATAGCACAGTTGAGTAGACACTCAACAGGCCACGTTTGCCAGTAGAGTGCGATGTAGGTAACACGCACGAAGGTGAAGGTCACCCCGCGTGGTGGGGAACCACGGGAGAGAGGTTAGGGAGACGGGAGACTGGACTTGAGGCGTTCACATCGTTTATAATAGCGTTAGGAGTTTTGTGTTCACTAATAGATAGAACTAGCATAGGGTTAGCAGTTTGTGTTAGATAATTCTGTGGCTGTATATTGTGTATTGCATTAGCGACTGTTTACCGCTTGTAAGCGAGCCAACGGCAATAAAATGGACCATACATTTTGCCTCCCACACGACTTGCAAGTTGTCTTGTATGGGTGTGTGAGAAGTACCCGTTGAGGCCTGTCAGTTGAGTTGTTGACAGGCCAGGGTAATTGTGGTGTCAGAAAGTGGTGCTTGGACGAAAGCGCCAAGCTAATACCCACAGTAAAAGGGTAATTGTGGTGTCAAGAAGTGAAGCTTGAACGAAAAGTTCAAGCTAATCCACTCATCCACGGGCTCCAGACTAGGGATTAATTTTTGTAGTAACGATAATTTGTGCAGACAGGAGAATTTGCGAGCTAGAAATATGCCTATCGTGACAAAATAGTGTTTAATTGTGTTTATGATATATTTATTGAATGAAATCATGTATTCTTCGAAGCTGTAAGTATTAATATTCTTATTTTCTTATATTTATTCATATATTTACCAATTTATTCTTGAATAAGCACCAAACATGATTCACGGCGCAGGAATACACAGGCAGCCGACAATATTGATTTTTGAGATCTAAAAAATAGCGCTGCGCGATGACGTAGAGTGATTGACAGACAGTTGTTCTGCGTCATTAGCATAAAGCAGTCGAGTGTTTACAAGATCGCTTAGCGGCGGCCCGCCTGAATCTGTGCTGTATATTGTTTATTATTTACTTATTTAAGTTACTAAATGAATATATTTATTTATTGACACATTATTATGTTATTTTGATTTCTTTACAAGCATTTATTCATTTTTGGGTCTATTTTCTCTTTGCTTATCGTCACGATGGAACTATTTTCGGGCTAAGCATCTGATACTTAGCTGCACAACGTTTACAGAAATTAACTAGGTTAGTAACGAAAGGCAATTATTGTTTAAAACAAAGACAGGACATTGACATTAAAATTAATTAATACATATTCTAGGTGTTCGTAAGTCTGTCATTGTCTAAGTCATTGTCCTTAGTTGTCGAGTAAATCATATCGTTTGGTAGGCGTGTTTACTGCTGCCCTATATATCAGAGGGCAAACAACAGCTGTGCACATACACCTGTGGGCCAAATACCGTGTGCTACGTACGAAACGTGTCGCCACCCCAGTGTACCAAACAAGGTGACCTGTGTCAAAGGAGCTTCGTTCCCACATTAAGCTGAGTACACTTATATATTTTGTCATGCAATTTGATTAATAGTGCATCTCTTTTTCAGCGTGTAACGCGTTGACATATTTGTATACTCTGTTTTTCTGCAAGATAAATCTGGGCAGGGTAAAAACAGAAAGCACAACTGATAGTGATCAGATAAGAACAAACATAACATTTCAAAGATAAATAACTGATTAAAGTCATCATTGCCTATCACTGTTAGCCAAGTACTAAATTAAGATGGCAACTTTATCAGATTTCATAAAAGCAGGCAAAGAACTAGAATTAACAGGAAAAGAACTACAACAATATGCTGATCAGAAATTTAAAGAAACAAAAGAGGAACAAACACGAAAAGAGAATGCGGAAAGGGACGAACGCGCACGAGAAAGAGAACATGATAAGGAGATGAAACAAAAACAATTAGATCAAGAGAAAGAATTAAAACAAAAGGAATTAGATCTAAAGCAAAAAGAGATAGATGAAATGGCAAGAGTTAAAGAAAAACAAATTCAAGTAGAATCAGAGACACAATTAAAGATGAAAAGCATGGATGTAGACTCACACGCAGAGATCTCTGCCACTAAACTAAGAAGTCAACAAGAGGAAAATAAGTTCAACAAATACAAAAATATTATCAAACCATATTGTAAAGAGGACTCCATATCTGCCTGGACAGAGAATGTAGAGTTTCAATTTAAATATCACCAAGTTCCTTTAGATATGTGGGCTCCGATTTACATGAAGAATCTAAGTGGTGAGCCCCTTAAAGTAATAGAGTCTATTCCTATTGAACTTAGATCTAGCTATCAATACATCCATGATAGGATTATGCAGCACTTTTTACTTGATGCCCCTGGGTATCAGGTTCAGTTCTCAAATTTAAAACCTAAACCTAGTGAAACTTTTATAGATTATTTTTCAAATGTGCAGAGTGTACTAAACAGGTGGCTTAAAGCAGCTAACATAGGAAAAGACTTTGATAGATTAAAAAACCTAATAGCTATGGACAAGTGTATATCTACTATACCTTCTCCTTTTGCTAAGTTTTTGCAGCAGTCAGACATTGAAAACATCGAGCAATTCAAAAAAAAAAGGCTCAGCATATTTTTCTTCTAACAGAGAGATTTTTAAGACCTCAAGTGACTCTGAGATAGTTTCCTTTGTCAAAGACCAATCAAAAAACTTTCAAGGTAACAGAAAACCTTTTCAGAAGTATGATAAGAAAGACAGAAAAGTTTCCAAATGCATGTACTGTCAACTAATGCACGACACTTATGCTATGTGCGACAAATCGCCGAATTATCCGGCGCATCTTGAAAATGTGATCAAGAAGCAGCAAAGCAAACGGTCTGCATACAGGCGTGCAATCAAATGTTTTTTTTTGTTCCTCTTATGGCCATTATTCTAATAAGTGCCTTGGCCGCCAACGTTTGAAAGCTAACAACGCTATGTTGATTGACACCTCTTCAGATAGTGGTAGTGAGAATGAGTGTGAGATTGAAAGTGACTTACCAACTAACCAAGCAGAGGATGTGTGTGCTGCTAACGATATGTTAAGCTTTGACAGCTGTGAACGATGTCACCAATTCCATGCAGACGGAATACTAGAGTGTGGACATACAGTACCATGCTCATCTGTGAGTGTGAATGCAGCATTAGCCTCCAGAGGCAAGTTAGTGTTCCACAATGCAATGGTCAATGATGTACCATGTCAATGTTTGCTGGACAGCGGCAGCACCCTTATCGGTCTTCGGAAAGAACTAGTGAGTCCGGGTGATTACACAGGTGACACTGTGAAATGCCGAACCTTTTCGGGTAACGTTGAAATTTACCCTTTGGCAAAAGCCCATATTGATTCTCCTTTTCTTTCCGGTACCTTTACTTGTGCAATACTTAACAACCCTTGTACAGATTTAATTTTGGGGTGCTTACCTCAACTGAAACAATGTACTAGTGAAGAAATAGTTGCATGGGAGAAATTAAATGCAGCTAAGGCAACAACCAGAGTTGACACTTCAAAACATCATGACCCATTGCAAAATGAGACACTACTAATGCTTTTTCCAACCAGCACAGATGACAAAAACACACAAAAACTTATACACCAGCAGAAATCTGATTTTAATGTGTCTCCATACTTAAAATTGTTAAAAGGCAAAGCCAAAATGACCAAGAATGCATCTTGGTTCGTTAGACGTAATAATGGCATTTCAACTACATGTCATATTACTAGTAACCATGAACAGGTGTTACTTGAACAACATCAGTTAGGTGTGCTAAACAATGCACACAAAACACCATGTGCAGGTCATCGTGCATACAGCAATGCCAGGCCAAGTTTTTTCAATAACATAAAATTATCTTGTCATGATCTATTTGCTGGTAATGGCTGTCATCAATTGATACAAAAGTTGAAGGGTAAACATCCTACAGCTGAAATACAACCCTCTACACTGGCACCCAAGCCATTTGATAGAGGAAGGGTCAGTTCTACCACAAGCACACAAACAAATGTGCGAAAACAAGTAATCTGGAACTTGATCAAGACAGATTTAGGCTACTTCCATACAAACGAAATGGCAAGGACCATTCAAAGTAACACATAACCATGGTACATGTTGACTATGAAATATCGATAAACAGACACTTAGAGATATTCCATGTCAACATGCGAAAACCTCACTTTTCAAGACAAGAGACAGAAGTAGTGACAGACGAACAGATTGCACCAACACCAAGTGATCAGACGACAGACATACACAACGCAACTACACTAGTTAGTGAGACTGGCAAATCCGACGAGGGGCATACATGTAGTGAACTTATAGAATACACATGAATAAATCAGAATACTGATGACTGGACAATACACCTACTGAAACTGAGACATGCCTTTGACAGAGTGCGACGCTTCGGTCTCACTGTCAAACCGAGCAAAGTCGAATTAGGCCTAAAAGAAATTGAATTTTTGGGTCATGTCATCTCTCAAGGTCAACTGAAGACTGACAATAGGATTATTACAAAAATTATGAATCTAACCATGCCTACTACGAAAAAGCAGGTTAGAAGTCTTTTGGGATTAGTTAATTACTATAGTAAATTTATTCCAAACCTAGCTGAAATAACTAGTGTGTTTTCGAATGTATTAAAAGCATCAGTAAAATTGGATGTGAAAGATGCATTATTAATTTCTGCATTGTCAAAATTGAAAATTCTTTTTAGTAATGTTCCCATCCTCCGCTTGCCTAACCCTGGGCTCGTTTATTATCTTAGGACAGATGCCAGCAGGATCTCCATCGCTGCAGTCCTAGGCCAATTTTATGAGGGCATCTTCCATCCGATTTGCTACGTGAGCCGTAAGATCACACCTACCGAGTCCAGATATTCGATAGCAGAACTGGAGGCCCTGAGCGTCATCTACTCAGTGAGAAAGCTCCACCGCTTTCTGGCGGGTGTGCACTTCATTATCCAGACCGACAATTCTCCCATTACGGTCATTCAGACTGGTGTGCACCGAAACGACAGGATATACAGGTGGTCTCTTATCCTTCAAAACTATACGTTCAGTATAGAGCATATTAAGGGGAAAGACAACACCCTAGCTGATACCCTTAGTAGACCATCTGGGGTAGAAATACCTGAAATCCAACAGTTAAATGTATAGTGATGGTTGGTACATGGGTATCTGATAATATAAGATGTAAAATAGCTTACATACATATCCACATTATTGGCGTAATCATGTACCAAAACACTGAACTATCATGTGTCCGTAGACATCAGATTAAGAACTGTGCTGCTATACTTAGATACCACCGTGTGAACTAGGACAGCTCATTTCCAACTAAGCTCCATTCCGGTGTATCATATATATGAACCGCAGAAAACAGTGTCAGAACAGTGCTTAATTACGGACACGAAAAGACAGAGCTACGACACCAGCGAACTCTACACGTGCACTACCGAGAGAACATTAAGATGACTGTGTAATGTATTTCAGATACCCAGGCAAAGTGTGTGGTTATATTATGCCTATACAACCATTGCACATACATGAAGGCAACTACTAACCTGTGTAAACCAAATACTATGTATATAAACTTATTGTGATATGTAATATAATATTTTAAGATAGTGATAAATTAGATGTAGGTTAGGAACTATAACAGTTCTCATTTATTTTAATAATGTAGTTAGTACAGTAATTAACCCATTAAAATTAGATTAGAATATTAGTTTAGACATAAAAATAGTTTATTACAAGTTAAATTAAATTTATGATATGAATAGTACCATTTAGATTGTTATATTTCACTTAGTTTCATTGTAGTTAGTTTATTCCATCTTAATGAAACCATACCATCTTTCAAATATTACCATTTATTAGTATCATCATTTTACATCATAATAGATTAAAAAGAGTAGATAAGGTAACATACAGCATTTACACCAGTTAGATTAAGAACATCACTCATATAATTCCTTTGTGCATTTAAAAACATTATTTAGCATAGTATTTAGAAAAGTACATAAATTGTGGTCACATAATCCATTTAATTAAGGTACATAACTCACATCACAACAATTGCATTTAAATAGTTAGATTACATCACTTAGATTAGGAAAAAATAAGAAGTAATATAATCATATCATATAATTAACATAACAAATTTAATAAATTTAGGTAACACATTAAATACTTAGTTATAGAATTAGAATGGTATGTTAGAATGTAAAGTTTTCGTTAGTGAAATTGTGTTAGTGTGAATGTGTTGTCTGTAATATAGTTTAGAACTTAGATTACAGTATTTTGGGTTTCATAACAAGTGAATGTAGTCACGAATTAGTGTTATACACCTGTTTGTGGCCACATTGAACCAAATTATGACACTCAAAAAACTAACATACATACACATAGAATTTATAAATAGAGGATAGAAATTAGATTAGTAGATTTATTACATCCAAACACACAAACAAACAGAAAAACAAACATATAAATTGCATACACTATTTGTAGATCAAAGACAGATAACTATGGGGCCAGGGGACATAATAGACAACGAAGAACTAAATTAACAGTGAAATAAAGTCTTACGCGCGGAAGCGAGGGAGGTAAAGCCTGTCGCACACACTCTTGTAGAATGGTTGTTAAATATTATATGGGGGACATGAAATAATTCATGTGTTGACCCTAAGAAAGTCAACTTTGTATGGGTAGTAAGTTAATTTACTATGTGAGGGCAGGTCTTATAAGACAACGGTCCGGTTCAGACATACCTCTGATAAATATAATATAGCATGTGAGAAGGGGCTCACGCCAACTAGTCAAGTTTGTGGCGATTGCCAGTAGCCAAGTAAGGCTTTGCTACATTGTGACAATAGTTATTAATAGTCTATTGGAATGCCCAAAGCCAGGTTATCTAGAGTCTTTGACAAAAATTAGAGACACTAATTTTTTGTTTGGGAACCTCTTGCGTCACAACCAATGAGTGAAAGTTGATGACGCAACACAAGAGGGGTGGGTGTGTGTCAAAGACTCGACCGCATCCCCTCCGCCAGGGAGAGCGGTCAACCCTGAAGAGACCAGGAGGAGATACGGTGCCCGGAGGCAAGGGCAGGGGAGATGAGGTAATAGGAGAGGGTTAGCCACTCCCTCATGAGACACGCAGGCGGTGTTCAGAGAGTTAGCACTCTAATCACGATAGTACCACACCTCGTGAAGCCATAGCACAGTTGAGTAGACACTCAACAGGCCACGTTTGCCAGTAGAGTGCGATGTAGGTAACACGCACGAAGGTGAAGGTCACCCCGCGTGGTGGGGAACCACGGGAGAGAGGTTAGGGAGACGGGAGACTGGACTTGAGGCGTTCACATCGTTTATAATAGCGTTAGGAGTTTTGTGTTCACTAATAGATAGAACTAGCATAGGGTTAGCAGTTTGTGTTAGATAATTCTGTGGCTGTATATTGTGTATTGCATTAGCGACTGTTTACCGCTTGTAAGCGAGCCAACGGCAATAAAATGGACCATACATTTTGCCTCCCACACGACTTGCAAGTTGTCTTGTATGGGTGTGTGAGAAGTACCCGTTGAGGCCTGTCAGTTGAGTTGTTGACAAATGCCAAGGCTGAATTACTTGTTTTGAGTAGTAAATGTAGAAATATGTTTAGAGAAAAAGAGTGTTGAAGTGCTACATAGAACCTGTACTTTTTTCGGGTGACAGGGTGAAAAACATTTGATGGCTGTGGAAATGTGGTTTGTGAGGAAAATGCAAAGAATACCATGGACAGACAGAAAAACTAATGACCAAGTCCCACAAGACACAAATGAAAACCGCAAACTTATTAGAGAAATTAAACGTAGACAGTCACAACTTTTTGGCCACGTTATGAGAATCTATCAGTTGAAAACTTTGCGACAACTGGCAAGATCGAGGGGAAGGCAGAGAAGTAAATACCTGGATGTCTTGGCCACGTGGTATGGTCGAGACAAGAACACTGAGCTAATCCACGACTCTGGTGATCGCGTGCGATGGTGAAACATGACCGCCCACGCTTATCGGCATGGCACATGATGATGTTGAGAATAATAATGTACCTAGACAAATCATGCATATTTCCTAGAGACAGCCTGTAGCCAGAAGAATTATGTGCTTGCTAGCATTGGAGCATCGAACTGGTAAAACTGAGTGTTCTCTGGTTGCATGGCTTGCCAAGTTGCAATGACAATAAGGGAGATAAAGCATAACTGACGATGTATATAGTTAGCAAGTGTTGTCTCCCTGTTTCGTGAAACCCGCAGCTTACACGCTAACGGCAGTCATAGACTCACAGCGTTACAATCTAAAGACCGCAGAAGATAACCAAATGTGATTGGGATCTACTTCAGTCTACCAGTGCCATGTTATCGAAATGATAACAGCCCAGTACACGTAATACAGTTATTCTATCCGCCATTAACCACGCAGTTCTTTCTTTCTTTCTTTCTTTCTTTCTTTTTCTTTTATTCGCCTATCGGTGGCGATATTCTTCTATTTGTTTCATTCTTTCTTTCTGTTGTTCGCTCCTCTTTCTGTCGTGTGGCGTTGGTGATCATGACCGTCCACATCCATCTGGCTCGTGTACTGCCAATAATTTCTAATACTGATGTTCCTCTTTGCCATGATGTGAAACGTTCAGCATCTTATTTCATGGTTCCCCACCCCACCCTTCCAACTTTCCCACTGTAACGACATACTCCTGTCCTTTTTCCATTTCATGACATGTTGATTGTCTCTTTTGATGTGAGCAACCAGTTCTCTTTGTGAGTTAACTTCTGTCAAGATATATTCGTCTCTCCTACCTGAAATTATTTCTGATTATGTCTTTCGTCTATCCTTTCTTGATTCTTTACCTTTTACTTTCTTTTCTTTCCTTTTATGTTTCACTGAGTTTTGTTTCTTATTGTTATCTGTTATTTCTTCGTGTTTTCTTTCTCCCCCGTCTGCTGGTATTTCTTGCTTTATTTACTTCTTTATTATTTTTTTCTTTCTTTCACACATTGTTTTATTATTTTGTTTCTATCATATTTTTTTTTAATAACTTAGTGTTTCTTCCCCGCATATGTCCTATAAATTTATTGTTTGGTCTTTAATATTTGTCTCTTCTTACGTCTGTTATGATGTCTGTCTAACCATCAGTCTTTAACCATTCACTACTTTCTTTTATTCATTCGTTCATCCACCTATCCGTATTGAGTGTGTGACAACTGCACATTTAATATGCTCATTTGGTTTCAAAATTCACACGATTATTAATTACACCAGTTTAGCGTGTGTTTTTTTTTTTTTTTTTTTTTTTTTTTTTTTTTTTTTTTTAGAATCTCGATTTTGTTTTATTTTATTTGTGTTCCACTGCCATTATTAAAGAAATATATGTTAATGAGGAAAAAATGAAGGTGGCGGACAATTTTGAATATCTTGGGTCATTGATTATCAACAACGGTGACACAGTGAAAGAAATTAAACGACTATTAATTGCTCTTCAAAGACTAAAACAACTGAATAAATTATGGAGTGGGACAGACAGAACTACAAAATTTTGATTTTTAAGAGCATGCATCTTTCCCATTGCAACATACGCCTGCGAGACCTGGACACTTACTAAACAAGCTGAACAGCCTATAAATACCTTTGAATATAAATGTTATAGACGAGTTCTAAGAATATCTTGGGTAAAGAAAAGAACAAATGCATCCATGCTTCAAAAGCTGAATATTGAAGACGGTTGGCTATTAAAGACGATAAAACAAAGAAAATTGAAATAGTTTGGTCACTTGAAACGTCACGAAAGTTTGGAGGAAACAATAATAGAGGGGAATATGCCTGGAAAGCGAGGAAGAGGAAGGCCAAAGAGAAGATGGGTGCAGGATGTGGCTGATGATCTTCAGATGGGTGTATCGGACGCGGGGCATCTTGCTTGTGGTCGAGAGGTTTTCCGGAAGGTTGTTATGGGAGCGAGGTTCTGAAAAAGACATGCTACTGAATGAATGAATGAACTTCCATTATTATTCTTAGAAGACAGGCATAATGAAACAGTTTTATAAAATCACTTGTGTTCCGTTGTTTAGTCCAGAATGCTTGTTATAGCAATGACTTATATGGCGTGCATTAAGTTCATGTGATAAATTTTCATATTGTGCTTTTTAAAGGTGGAATTTATATGACGGAGCATCGGCGGAACGCAATGCTCAATGCCAGGAGCCTAGGAAACATCACCAATACATCATTTACAGCAACAGGTGTCAGATCCGTGTCCTGCTGCTCCACCAGCAGCAACACCAGTGAGGTGAGGGCGTTGATGCAATCCAGGGAGTCGCTGATGAATCTTGTCGAGCTGAGGAGACCATCCAGAGATGCTACTTCAGCTAAACTAGCCAAGTTACGACGGGTAAGTCTGCTTATGCCCTCCTGTCTAAACATCCAGTTGCTTCATTACTTGCCAGTCTGCTTGATTATGTGCCAGCTTAAAGAGCATCCTTCCTTCCAGCCATCTAACTGTCTGTTTACCTGTCGGTCTGTTTGTGTGCAAGCTTAATCAATCTGTTCATTGTTCTGTGTATCCATCTGTAGCTGCCCACGAAGAGCGGGATGTCTAATTCCCAACTTTGTGAAAATACGTGGTTTCTGCGTGTCTATCTGTCAGCAGAATGCACGTGTTCGTTCTTCGGTGTCTTATTACATGTTAGGAGCAGCAGGCGTTAAATTAACAACAATGAATAGGTGAGTTATGTAACAATTGTCTGGAAGGGGATTGTGTTAAATGGAAGAAACGTGAGCAATAAAGTAGGTAAATAAAGAACGCGGGGGAGGAGAGGGGGAGAGAGGACGAAATAAAAATTAATTGGTCGAAAATGAAGACAGAAAAATGCTGTATGTAGTTGGAGAACGCTTGCCGACAGACTATCATGTGTATATTTTCTGCACGCAGTATTAGGCAAGATCATGATATCCTGGTAACGCCAGTCACGTGTGTATAAATAATACAGCTGTCACTTCCGTTGATGGATTTGTTGAGTTCGTGCGACGTGCTCTTCGTCTCTGTGTGCGTTGAGACGGCGGCCGCGGCGGCGGAATGGTTACCTTGTATGTGTAAGCTAGTCGTGTTTGTGACACACTGAAGGCAACTGTGGCCACATTGCATGGTTAGTTTCAGCTATTTCCACTGGCAATCACATTAAGGTACAGAACGCTTGTCCACGTCTTGAGATTTGTTGGCTGTATGTTGCTAGTCCCGTTGTTTTATAGACAATTTCGCACTCGATGAGTGATGTGGTCAGTGCCACGCCGGCCGCTTTCACTTTCCGAAACATTTTCTGATACCTGTTTTAGGCTAGGTTGAGCTGAGAGCTCAGGTCAGCTTTGAAAACAATCTACACCTGGATGGGGATTCGAATACATGACCACCTTGCTGGCACGTCAGCGGGCTGGCCTTGGGCTACCGCCGCCCCAGGCACTGATGTTAACTTGTGTTCAAGTAGTTTTAACAGTCCCGGGGATTAGTGTTTCTTTCTGTGTCGTTGGCCTTTTCTTGTAATTTAACTCGGCCTGACGTTTATTTTCATTCCCAGTGCTAACATTAGTTTTACCCCCCTTTTTTCAAAACGGGGAGCACGCTGCAACTGACATTCGTTTTAAACTGTCATTGACGTTACTTTTAACGGTTTGAACCGTCGCTGTTATGTAGAATTGCTCTCGCGGTTTTCAGTTGACTGACATCAGTTGTGAAGGATTTACTGTCACTGACGTTCGCATCACCAATGTTTCAACTGTGTATGTCAGTTTTAACTGTCACTACGATCATCCGCTGATGTAAGTGTTAACTGTCATTACGATCACATGTTCAGTTTAGCTTTAACTGTCACTACGACCACTCGTTGATGTTTTAACTGTTTACTACGATCACACGTTGTTATTAGTTTTAACTGTTACTACGATCACCTGTTGTTGTTAGTTTTAACTGTTACCAGGATCGCATGTTGATGTTTTCACTGTCACAACAATGATTCGTTGATGTTTTCACTGTCACAACAATGACTCGTTGATGTTTTCACTGTCACAACAATGACTCGTTGATGTTTTCACTGTCACAACAATGACTCGTTGATGTTTTCACTGTCATTACGATCATACGTTATTGTTTTAACTGTCCTTACGATCATACGGTGTTGTTTTAGTCATAAAACTTCACTTCTACTGACGATTGCTATAACTTATTTACCGGCATAACTAGTTTCACTGACCTGTGTTATAATACGTGTTACCTCGACGGGCAGTTAGTCACATTAGTTATAGTATAGCAAGTTTCCATGTCAGTCATATTAGTTATAGTAAGTTTCCCTCTCAGTCATATTAGTTATAGTAAGTTTCCTTGTCAGTCATGTTAGTTATAGTAAGTTTCCCTGTCAGTCATATTAGTTATAGTAAGTTTCCCTGTCAGTCATGTTAGTTATAGTAAGTTTCCCTGTCAGTCATATTAGTTATAGTAAGTTTCCTTGTCAGTCATATTAGTTGTAGTAAGTTTCCCTGTCAGACATATTAGTTATAGTAAGTTTCCATGTCAGTCATGTTAGTTATAGTAAGTTTCCCTGTCAGTCATATTAGTTATAGTAAGTTTCCCTGTCAGTCATGTTAGTTATAGTAAGTTTCTCTGTCAGTCATATTATAGTAAGTTTCCTTGTCAGTCATATTAGTTATAGTAAATTTCCCTGTCAGTCATATAAGTTATAGTAAGTTTCCTTGTCAGTCATATTAGTTATAGTAAGTTTCCCTGTCGGTCATATTAGTTATAGTAAGTTTCCCTGTCAGTCATATTAGTTATAGTAAGTTTCCATGTCAGTCATGTTAGTTATAGTAAGTTTCCCTGTCAGACATATTAGGTATAGTAAGTTTCCCTGTCAGTCATATTAGTTATAGCAAGTTTCCCTGTCAGTCATATTAGTTATAGTAAGTTTCCCTGTCAGTCATATTAGTTATAGTAAGTTTCCCTGTCAGTCATATTAGTTATAGTAAGTTTCCCTGTCAGTCGTGTTGGTTATAGTAAGTTTCCTTGTCAGTCATATTAGTTATAGTAAATTTCCCTGTCAGTCATATTAGTTATAGCAAGTTTCCTTGTCAGTCATATTAGTTATAGTAAGTTTCCCTGTCAGTCATATTAGTTATAGTAAGTTTCCCTGTCAGTCACATTAGTTATAGTATAGTAAGTTTCCCTGTCAGTCACATTAGTTATAGTATAGTAAGTTTCCCTGTCAGTCACATTAGTTATAGTATAGTAAGTTTCCCTGTCAGTCATATTAGTTATAGTATAGTAAGTTTCCCTGTCAGTCATATTAGTTATAGTATAGCAAGTTTCCCTGTCAGTCACATTAGTTATAGTATAGTAAGTTTCCCTGTCAGTCATATTAGTTATAGTATAGCAAGTTTCCCTGTCAGTCATATTAGTTATAGTATAGCAAGTTTCCCTGTCGGTCATATTAGTTATAGTAAGTTTGCCTGTCAGTCACATTAGTTATAGTATAGTAAGTTTCCCTGTCAGTCATATTAGTTATAGCAAGTTTCACGGTCAGTCATATTAGTTATAGTAAGTTTCCCTGTCAGTCATATTAGTTATAGCAAGTTTCACGGTCAGTCACATTAGTTATATTATAGCGAGTTTCCCCGTATTATCAGTGACATTATGTATAGCATGTTCTATTCACTGGCATCGATTGTAATGGTGTTACTGCCATTGACGTCATTTGTAGTGGTTTTACTGTCACGGACACCTGTTGTGGTTGTTTTACTGTCACTGATACCTGTTGTGGTTGTTTTACTGTCACTGATACTTGTTGTAGCTGTTTTACTGATACCGACACATGTTGAAGCTGTTTTATTGTCGCTGGCATCAACTGTAATGGTTTTACTGTCATTAAAACCATTTATAATGCTTTATATTGTCACTGGCATTAACTGTAATAGCTCTACTGTCACTGACAGCTGTAGCTGTTTGGTGTCACTGACATTAGTTTTAAGGTTAATGGTCACTGACTTATTTTACTGTTGCCACTGTGTCGTCAGAACGCTGCTATGGGTGTCCGGTTTAAGTGTTTTGTAACACACCTGGCTTCCTGTAGAGGTAACATGATATTGAAACACCGTCCGACATAGTGAAGCAATTCAGCATATGGCTCTCTTCGGTGACATCAAGCACATCTCATCTAGTGATCAGTTGGTCACTGCGGCTAATACAGCTGCCAATAAATGGTTTTTTTTTTTTTTTAATAACACGTTTACAACGTTACTAACATCATATCATTGTCAGCTGATGTGTAGCCTTGTTGGTATGTAAATTGTTAGTGGTAAACCTTGATTCTGTTGTGACTGGCGTAGTTTGCACATCTGATTGCAGAGCATCGAATAGAATTTTTGTAGTGTGTCTAGGTTTGTGTGTTTACAGAGCGTGGAATGGGATCCATGTGCGTTTGTGTGTGTATGCAGAGCGTGAAATGGGATGTCCGTAAACGTAGCCTGCAATTTCTTTGAGGCTGTAGCGCCGTGGAATGCAGACTGTTATAGTATAGAGAATAGAGGAGGGAGGTAGGCGAACATGTGCTACGGACTGTTTCCCGGCTGGCTTTACAAAAATGTTTTTCTTCTTTGTCGCACCTCTGCCGTGTTGTAGAAAACATGCCGTTAAATGGTGTGTGGGTGTAGACACACTCACATATTTAAGAATGATTCAAAATGTTTTGTAAAATGTGCTTGTGTGTGTATGTGGGGGTGGGGTGGGAGACGGAAGTCTCTGCGCACACACATCAGAAGGAAACACTCAAGAGAAGACAAAGATGGGCATACATTGTTACAACTGGTGACATTACTGGACAGAAGAGAAAATATAGAGAATGACAAAGAAAGAAAAATGCTGTTTTGCAGTAGTATGGCCCGCCCATACTACTGCAAAACAGCATTTTTCTTTCTTTATGTCATATTATATTCTTTATTTCTTTATATCTTTCTCTATATCAGCGTATGACATCAAAGCTAGCACTATAGAGATGTTGTTCTAGATATATCTCGCACGCCAGTTGACAGTGCACACACATAAGTGGATACACTTGTGTGGGTGTGGTGTGTGCATATATAAACATACGGCTACATTGAAACCGCCAAATATGGTTCGCACATTAACATTTTACATTAGACTGAATCTGTCAAATGAGATCGTGTTTGCTGCGTGAGCCATTGAGACCGACGACGTAGCAGAGTAGAAGAAACGCAGTCGAGTGCTCATGATAAGATTGTTTTCATCAAGGAACCAGAGCAGGTCAACACTATTCTACCTCAAAGTGGTTGTCCTGATAATAATCACTTCAGTCTGGCCTAGAGAATAGGGGTCGAAGCGGGAAGGCAAAGCCAGTCCAACATACTCACTCGCTGAAGTCGGATGTGTCGGCCAGAAGGCGCGCATATTGTGTAAACGAATAAAATGCAACCAATGTTTTCTTAGAGCTTGAGGCTAAACGGGCATGAAGATGACATCAGAATATGTCTGTCTGGTTCGTTTTGCTATATGGTTATGGGTCACTTTAATGGATATCTCCGTATGTGTTTCAGTATCTTCTCATAGATCATACAAGGGGAATCTCAACGCGGTGCACCCACTCTGTATCACGTGCATGCACATGCGCGCGCACAGAGAGAGAGAGAGAGAGAGAGATTGAGAGATCGTAATAGCAGACTGCTATAAATATTATTTTCTGAATAATTTTCTAATTGTGTCATTTTACCTGGGTAATGGTAGCCGTGGCTAAGGGCTTGCGAACGCGGTTTGTGAGCCCGTATACCCGGGTTCGAAACACACGCGGTGCTGGTTTTTTCGCAAAAAAGGTATAGGTGCCGGTCGTTCAGAAAGCAATGGCAAACTACTGAACGTAACATTTTCCCAGGAATCACGAACAGCAAAAAATGCTGGAGTTGACTGCTACGTCCTGTGAAGGACGTGCAACTAAAAAAAAATGGTCAGTTCGACATGCTCTTTGTGATTTCCAACACCCGAGGAATTTGTAATATGCATAACATGTGCAGGGGGCCTTGGAGTTGTTCACCCTTATTTGCTAGATGTGTAATCCAGTACTCCGGGGTCAGAGGGCGAGTATGCTACACTTTTCTTATTAAACAAAACACACACAACAACAAAAACAACGACAACAACAACAAAATCTCCACATCATGAGTCTAACCAAATCTGCTTTTGTTCTAGGAGAGCCAGCTCGGCCTCTATCGTGTCTATCACTAATTCGAATGTATAGTAATACAAGTACACTTTTACAGGTGATCCTATGATATATACTCCTGTTGTAAGTGATAGGTCTTCGCTTATTCTAGACTCCAGCATAAAGAGGTGGCGTGACCAGTTTCTATCCTCGCCGCCATTCCTTCCCAGAAACTTCTGAAATGTCGGCACCTATTATCAAACCGGGTCAAACCCGGAGACGAAATGTGCCGAAGAAAGAATCGGCACCACTTCTCATTGGACTAGCCTTACTGTAGCAGATCAGGACAGCGTATTTGTTTTCATGTCAAATATATTTTTAGACGGATAGCAGTTTCAGCACAATGGTCAGCTGTGTCTTATCAAACAGTGGTCCAGCGTTCATTCCCCGGCCACCTGTGGTACGTTTAGGCAAATTTTAACGACTCTTAAGGTTTATACAGCCTTATAACGCGACACCGCAAAATGATCGGCGTTTCCCTGGAAGGAAAGGCGGCAATGAAATGTAAGGTCGCCCCGGATTATAATATGGTGAACGTCCGACCAACAGTTGATATCCCTACCACAGTAACTGTCATACACACCTATACCCTCCATATTTATTACTGTTATATCCTTGGGTATACTCTGATCTTATCAAACCGTAGCCCTATTTGTGGAGTGTTTATGTCATTAGAAAAGTGTCCACACAGTCCTTCATAATTCCCTAAAACTGGCTAGGAACGTATAACTGCAGAAGCACCTTGGCTAGCCCATTCTTTGATTCTCTTCGCTCAGGATTTTCGTTGCGCTTCTCTTCTTCTTTGCCTTCAACTGCCCTCCAGAGAACCGTGTTTTAAGAAGTGGCAGTTTAGTGGCTATGTTCTCTGCGTATTCGACTAACAACAAAAGAATGCTGATAATTGTTGAAGCTTCCGCCATTAGATGTTTGAAACCCACACGGTGTAAGCAGAAAGACTTGCTAGTGAATCTACGATTACCTTGGTAATACACGCTTTACTTCCGAGTAGTATCAGTAACTTATGTGGTAGGTATTTCAGGTATAAAGGACTCACCTATCCACTGTATATTATATCTAACAATGTAGTATGCGCCTGGTGTAATGTAGCGAAATATGCCAGGCAACACATTGTGCAAACTATTGTTTGTGTTCTCTATATCAGATGTGCATAATTCTTCTATAAAATGCGTATTGGAAAGCCAAGTATTTCGTTCTCTGTCAGAGGTGTGTCTCCAGCTCTCACATCCATACAGAATATAGAACAGAACAGAGTAGAATTTCAGGCTCAAAGATAGTCGGCTTTGACTGTATTAGTGCCAGATACTCAAGACTACAGGTATATTTCTGTATTAATGCCAATTATTCAAAACTGGGTACTGTTTCTGTATTAGTGCCAGTTATTCCAAACGCAGATATAATACCACCTTACGTCTGAGAAGAATACTGAATAGCAAAGCCCGACAAAAACATGTATGTTTACAATAATTATTCGTACCAATATGTCACTTCTAGCGCCTGTGTCTACACCTTAAGAGAGGAGATCCATCGCATGCGAATGAAACGCTTGAGATTTGCGGTCTCTTATTTTACTAGAAGTTACATAATTATAAATGGTCACATATAAATCCCACTTCCTGCTTGGGATTTATAGTAAATGAAGTTGTTGCACCGGTCACCTGGTGACCATGGGCCCATTCGACTATCGCTGTATACCAGCAACAGGTCAGCTCTGGCTGTGGATCTAGATCTAGAGGAAGCCCAAGGGTCAAATGGGATAGACTCCATGACTGGTATATTACGTCAACACAAACTCAAGGCCACACATTTGGCTAAGATCAAACATCTCTCCCAAAGGCACGACACAGTTTTGTTCCAATATCTGTATAAAAACGGTCAGTTGCATGTCTTTACCAGACTTTGCAATACACCTCAGCATTGTTTAGATGTTTGTGATTTACTGGGAAAGTTTAATTCAACAGTTCATTGCTTTCTGAACGACCGACGTTTCACACCATCCAATAGCTAGAGAAATAACACACAGCGGGAATTGTGTCTTTCATACATCTAAACTAGGATACCAGGTTGCATGCACACACATTCTCTTTCTCTCTCTCTCACTCTCTCTTTTTTTTTTCTCTCTCTCTCTCTCTCTCTTTTCTCTCTCTCTCTCTCTCTCTCTCTCTCTCTCTCTCTCTCTCTCTCTGGTGTGTGTGAGAGAGAGAGAGAGTTAATTAGTTAGTTAGTTAGTTAGTTAATGTGTTAATATTTGTGGTAACACGTAGCTCGCGAGCTTGTGTTGTGTTCTTATACCCGGAAAGTGCTGGACGTGTCAACTACGCTTTCAAGCCTTCTGTTCAGGATTGCTATTTGTTCATTGTGATTGCGCGCATTTTCATGTCCGTCTGCTGAGTCATTAATGAGTGTTCTTATTCATTTACCGAACGGACTAGTCAGCGTGACTTTTAAATAAGCCTAGTTCAGTAAACATGTGAAAATAGGTCTTTGTCCACATGAAAGTCATATATATTATTTGTGACGCATAGGGCAGCAACTACGACACATTACATACGAATATGTACATATACACACACGCCTGCATAAGTATAAGCACAGTTAACGCGCGCACACACTGTTGTTCGTCCTTTTAGCTAAGATCAAAGCGCATTAATATGTGGAGATCTGCCATTACGACCGGGAAAACGAAACACGGAAAACCACTTGCAAATGGGCCTCGGTGGACCACATTGGGCCGATAGTCTCCTATGTGAGACTAAGCGGCTCGAAAAATAAAAATACAGGCGTGTGCATGCTTGCGAACACATGCGTGCGTACATACACATTGTCACATATACACTCACTGCACTCCGGGTGCGCACATAAGCGCCCAGTCTCTCTCAGCAGATATCTGTATACATTTACATGCTTGCATGAATGAACACATACATACACGGGAACATTCAGAGATATACAGTATATATATGTCATCACCACACGAAGCCACACTGTTATGTAAAAAAAAATGGCATTGAATAGGCGAGTGTTGACAGGGCAGTGTAAAGCACATGAAGGTGGCTTTCATGTCATTGAAAGTATCTAGAAGTCAAGTGTAGGCCAGGTCCCTGCCTCATGCCTTGTATATGTTGACTAGATCAAGGGTTCTTCAACTGTTTTGGAAAACAGGGCCTGGGTCTTTCTGATTTAAATATGTCATAAAGGTAATCCCAAATAAAGACATACACGAGTGGGATGACACCCGTCCCACTCACGTATTCCCTACAGAGCTGTAAATTAAATTTAGCATAAGATTACACTTTCCCCATTGTGTTACTTCAGTCAGCTGGAAAATCTTTATTACTGTTCTTCGTTTAAATTTGATTTTGTGTTGACTGGTCTGTGACAGTGATATTCTCTAATAACTTAGTCAACATCACACACCACAATCATCATCTATTAATAATAGGATCTGTTATGAAGTACTGTGCCAACTGGTATGAGGGATGATCCTTTTCCACCATTGTCAATCAGAATGTTTTATTTCATGTGCTAGTAACTTTACATGTCACTGTTCAAGACAGCCAAGAGTTCTCTCCCTGGGCTTTCCCCTGTGCTTCCCCCCCCCCCCCCCAGTGTTTCTCTAGTCACGATGTGGTCAGAAATATTGAGTCCTCTTCCTAATATGTGTAATAAGTCATCTTTGTATCATGGTTACCTTTATTACATTTGGATTATTCATTTTGGCAGACCATGGTATTTTTCATATTCTTCTGTAAAACTACATTTCTGTGGTTTCAAAGACTATCTGCAATTAAAATCATAGAAATGAGATCCTGTTATCAGTAATTAGTTCACTTAGGTGCTCCATGGAACTTGCTGACCTAGGCAGGCCTTTTGACTTAAAGACTTAGGTGCTCCATGGAACTTGCTGACCCAGGCCTTTTGACTTAAAGACTTAGGTGCTTCATGTGGCACACTCACTTTAGTGCTCCATGTGACTTGCTCACTTAGGTGCTTCTTGTAAGTTGCTCCTTATGGATGGCTTACTCTCGTAGGTGCTTATTGTGACATGCTTACTTGGGTGCTGCTTGTGACTTGCTCCTACCTAGGAGCGCCTTGCTCTTACCTAGGAGCGCCTTGTTACTGCTCACTTAAGTGCTCATTGTTACTTGCTCATTTGAGTGCTTCTGGTGATTTTCTTATTTAGTTTCTCATTGTGACTTACTCACTTAGGTGCTGTTTGTGACTTACTGACTTAAGTGCTTATTGTGACCTGCTCACTTTAGGTGCTATTTGTGACTTGTTCACTTAAGTGCAACTTGTGACTTTCTGTGTGACTTGCTCACTTAGGAGTTCCTTGTTCCTTCCTCATTTAAGTCATTCTAGTGCTGCTCTTTGCTACTTTGTCAAAATAGAGCCATAGTGGAACTAAAACATAATAACTTTTTACATTTTCATAATATGAGGGGAAGTCAATAAGTAAGTCACAAATGGCTGTAGAAATATAATTAAATATGATAACAACTTGAAACCAGTTTATTTTTATACATGCATTGTCCCTTTATTTCTCAACATAATTCCACCAACATTAATGCACTTATCCCACCATTTTATCAGTCCTCCAAAACCAGCTGCATAGAACTGCGTGCTCTGATTTCTAAACCACGTTTTCTCTTCACATTTAACATCGACGTCATTCACGAAATATATCCCACCAAGGCGGGTTTTCAGTGGACTTAGCCACTAGCAGTTTCCACATTTTTGGTTCACTGAAAACCCACCTTGGCGGGAGACATTTTGCGAATGATGCCGAAGTTGAATGTGAAATGAAAACGGGGTTTAGAAAACAGAGCACGCAGCTCTATGCAGGCGTTTTGGGAGGACTGATAAAACGATGGGATAAGAGAATCAATGTTTATGGAAATTATGTTGAGAAATAAAGGGACAATGCATGTATAAAAATAAACTGGTTTCAAGTTGTTATAATATTTGGTTATTTTTCTACAGCCATTTGTGATTTACTTATTGACTTCCCCTCATATAACATTCTATCCTTATTATAACAAACTATCCTTATTGTAACAAACTACTGGTTGTCCATTATATGTCAATGATATTGGCTTATGCTATAATAATTTGGAAAACCCAGAAGTAAAGCATAGTCATTACAGAACATTATAAAAAGGCCCTGTCAGTGAATAGATACATTGACATTTTACTGTGCTGCTATAGGGGTGGAAGTAATATAAATGGTGACAAGAATATACATGGACATTTGTTAGAGATATGTGTTGACTAGAGAAAGGCATGGTTGAAGTGGAAATAGATGTCACCAACTGAGCCCTTGCTGTGTTATAATATATTAGGTAACTGGAAGTATTAGAAGTGTATAACAACTAGGTGCCACAAAACAAGTATCCAGGTCCAATCTCCAGCAGGAGGAGGTCAGCATGGCTGAATAGGTAAGAATGCATATTCTTACACATCCGGTGGGCAGGTGCCGAGGTAATGGGTTCAACCCCTACCCGGACAGTTGGACTAAAATGCTGTCTTCTCATCCTTGACGTGAGGGCGTCAATTACAAGTACCTGAAAGGTCGGAGTGGGTTTGTCTGATAGCAAGGGACACTGGTAATAGTCCAGTGCTACTAGAAGTAGTGTGTTTACACTTGAGTTCCAAGCGAGCGAGCGCTAACATCTCCAGCAGTGGCAGGTAAGTAGCTGTAGGGCCAACTCAGAATCATCAAATGTCTATCAAACAATTGGAAGGTTCTGGGGAATTATCTAGGGCAGCATGGAAGATAACTGGCCACCCCACTCCAGTAGCCATGGCCTAGAATATGTGAAAGCCCCAGTGGCAGTATGAACCTTGAGATTACCTGAACCGCTAACTATACTCCATCATAGGCGGTTGTAGACTGATTTTCTCTTCTTGCAGTTATCCACGCCGCAGCCAATCACTGCTCGAACTGAGAAGCCCAGAGCTCGGCCACCAAAAGCTCCTCATGTAGCTACAGTGTTGACGCATGCACACAGCATGCCTGATAACTTGGACAAGCTGACACGCAAGAAGAACTATTTCAGTCTCATAGGTATATGTCATCATCGTCGTCGTCGTCATCATCATCATCATCATCATCATCATCATCATCATCATCACCATCATCATCATCATCACCATCATCATACACATATAATTATCTCTTTGACAGTACGTGCACATTTACAGGATTTTGCTCGTCATTTACAATTTGGTATATTTACATTAAGACAGTAAAACGATAAGAAAGAGACAAACAGCTTTCATTGATCATGTGATGAGAAGAGACTTATTTGAGAACATCATGATGACTGGAAAGATCGAGGGGAAGAGAGGCCGAGGCCGACCAAGAGAAAAGATGCTGGACGGATGGAGACGGTGTCATGGAGGAATATCAGCAGCAGAGTTGATCCAGAACACCAAAGACAAGATCTGTGGAGAGTCATGAATGCCTACGCCAGCTGCCAGGGCACTTGATGGTGATATTTACATTTAATTGTGTGTTGTTAATGTGTACACTTACACTTGTTTGTTGTATATACATTTACATTTGCTTCTTGTATATGTATTAAAGATGTTTTGTACAGATGTCTGCTTTCAAAACAGTTAATCATATTATAAGAGCATGTACATAACATCTGTCTGTCCCATGGGAGAGCTAAACCAAAATGGTCACAAGCAAAATAGCTGGATCATCCTACCCTCTAGAACAGTGGTTCTCAACCTTTTTTTGGCCCATGCACCCCTTCACCATATGTTCAGAATGTCATACTCGCCACTCGCCCCCCCCCCCCCCCTTTTTTTGGGATGGGGGGTATTTCCTCCCTATAAACCTCCCCCGCCCCTACACAGTATACATAAAAATGGAAGCTAAATTTAATAACTTACTAAAACAATGATTCATCTACATAGGCCAATTTTGTGTAAACAGAAAGACATGGTAGTCAATTTAAAATTACCATGTTAAACAATTGATATTACTCTGCGAACATGTGTATATTTCAGCTTGAACGATGATTCTAGTTATTTTACTCTACATTGTGTGACTTCTGCAGTATGTACCTGATGAGATGCAGCGAAATATGAAAGGCAATAAATCATACAATCTATGGTTTGTGTCTTCATTATGATTTACTAAAACAAGTCTAGACGTCTACATAAAATGTTATAAAATGAATTTCAGAAGGACGAGAAGTACAGAACTGTAAAGTATGGAGGGGAAAAAAATATCAAGTAATCAGTTCTTGTATTAACGCGATCTTGAAACAATCTTAATCATCATCATCACCCCCCCCCCCCCTCTCCTGGCAACCCTATAAATTCCCCTCTAGGGGGGAATTCCCTACCGGTTGAGAACCACTGCTCTAGAAGCGTGAATGCAAATATCTGTTAGCAGTCTGCAACCAGAGCAGCAATGACAGGAGGCGCACAAGTTTTATGTGACCCACCCAGATAAAGTGAACAAATCTGCCTGTTCATCAACTGAAATCTTATGCAAAAGAATGCTGCTCTGCTGATGTACAGGCATTATTTATTGTTGTAGAAATGATAAATAACACCACAAGCCACTGCCAGCCCATTGTATATCTTGCACTTTACAGACATGTCTAAGTATGTCAGTCTCTAAGCTCTCAAGAGTGAAGTAAACATTCATCACTAATAGAAGGTTAGCACTACAATGGGACATTTAGTTGCCTGTAAGAAAACACTAGGACACTTCCAGTAAGACAACACTGGGACATTTAGTTGCCTGTAAGAAAACACTAGGACACTTCCAGTAAGACAACACTGGGACATTTAGTTTCCAGTAAGAAAACATCAGGCCACTTTGTTTTCAATAGGAAAGCACTGGGCCACTTAGTTTTCAGCAAGAAGATACTGGAAACACATGAAGGTTTGTTTCCTATAAAGAGAAACAGGAACATTTAATTTCCTGTGAGGTGAAGGTGTCAAATTGACCTAATTACCTATTTATTTCAGATTCAGACTCCCAGAGTATCACCAGCCAGCAGAGTATTTGTGACAATTCCTCAGATGAGTCTGAATATTCCATGGACTACCACGCTGAGCAGTCACTGAGTACAAGGTCGTCACATGTTATGCTAGCTACCATTGATCAGGTAGGGGGGATGTTTGTACAAATGGTAGATTATTAACCAGTGTTGCTGCTACTGCTGTCCCAACTCTACTGTGTTGTCCACCATGGTGGCCCAGAGCCATGCCACTTGCAGGTTCTTCCTGGTTTTTAATATGGAGGATCTTTTGTGGAAAAGCCGGTCTCCGTGGCCAAAGACTTGTGAATGCGGTTCGTGAGCCGGGTACCAGGTGTTCGAAGCTCAGCTGCGACCGATTTGTGCAGCAGACCGTGTCACGTTGTGTTATAACGTGCTGGTATGGGAGCCGGTCATTCAGAAAGCAATGGCAAACTACTGAATGTAACACTTGCCTAGTACATCAATAGCAGCTGAAAAATGCTGGTGTTGACTGCAACGTCCCGTAAGGGATACACAACAAATTTATATTTATTTGTGGAAAAGAAGTTAGTTGTTTACTTTCTATCAAAGCAAAGTCTGTTCAGGAGTTATGTTTGTGTTGATATGGATTTAATGGTTGTGGATTCTGTTTGTATTGTGTTAGAAAATAGTCTGTTAGTGAAGTCAGTTATAAGGATTTGTTAAAATCTTTTGCTCGCTTTGAACTCAACGTAGTCCGTATATGTGCTACTACTTGTTAGTGCACTCGGCTGATTTTTGCATGTTGATTAGCTTTCCCTATTAGTGGTGTCCCTCGCCATCAGGTGAACCCACTCGGACTTCAGAGGTACTTGTAATTTACATCCCCAAGTCAAGGACGAGAAGTCAACATTTTAGTTCATCTGACCCATGTAGGGGTTGAACTGGTTACCTCAGCATTGGCACACATGGGTGTTTAAGAAATAGTGCTCTCATCCATTCGGCCATGCTGACCTCCATGCTAAGGATGTAACATCTACTATCTCATGGAGTTATTCAGTGGGATTCTTTCCTCATGAACCTTTTCTTTCCTATCCTAGCACAGGGCCTTGTACCTATTCCATGGCTGAGTGTATCGAAACAGTTGTATGGCTTCTACCTATTCTGTAATTAGCTGCACCAAGACAAGTCTATGACTTGCAGCTATTCCATGAGTAAGTGCTTAAATGCAGTTATATGGCTTCTATCTATTCCTTGACTAGGTGGATCAGAGCAATTGTATAATGTATTGTGCCAATTCCATGAATGAGTCACCAAATCAAGCCTATGGCTTGTACCAGTTCCCTACTAGGTGCATCAAAACACTTCTGTGGGTTGTACTATTCTCTGATTGGTTGCATAAAAGCTATTCAATGACTTATTCCTGTTCCATGACTAGGTGCATTAAAGCAATTCTGGGACTTGGTTTCAAACTTATTTACAAGTAGTCACCAGTCCTTCCCTCATGTGAATTCTGCACAACTGCACATGCATAGTGGCTAAATGCTCACATTGTCATGGATTTGAATCTGCATTCATACATGTTTTAAAAGTAGACTTGTCCGCCAGGTCGATGTAGCCTAGAATAGGTGCTTGGAGAAGTCAAACGTGCCGACTGGTTTATAAAAATATGGGTATATATGCCCAGTGTGCCTTAAGACATGTAAAGGGGTCCTGAACTGAACTTACTTGACTTACATCCAGCAGTAGTGAATATATGCTAGCGCTGTTCTACTATAATCTCTCTCCAGGTTAGTAAAATAATATAAAATAGGAAACAAAATCATATTACAAACACAACTTACATACATAACTTCATTATAATTCACATGGTCAACCTTCTGCAGACCCGTGTTGAAGCATGGTACCAGCGTTTGCAATCCTTTGTTAAAGTTAGCACCACCAGGGTACCCAGCCAAGTGCTGATTCTATTCATACACTCTTTGTTGGTTTAACGTGCTGGGTGTTCAGCCAGATCCTCACCTTGCTGAAGAGATCGTGATCACTTGGTGCCAAAATTGACTTTCAAGAGGGTTGTTGACAAATCCTGCTTGGACTGCTCAAGTAAAGACTTTGTGCAGGGCCATGTAATAGATTGATGCCCATGGTGATGTCTGACACTTCCTTAGCATTTCATGATACACTTATGATGTTGTTGTGATTCCTGGTGTCATGGGGTGTGTCACCGGGGTGTGCAAGACTGGTACTGGGACTTCACATCTGCATATAGTTAGATAGATATAGAATGTAACCAGGTAACGACTGAGCGCAGCACGTAAGGACTGGCTGGCATTAGGCCTGCGCCTGTAATGTACCCTCCATGGCTGTAGGTATTTCATGGTCAGCAGACTTCAACATAATGTCCAGAAGGAGAATAGACAATATTTAACAGTTGTAAGAAACTTTTAAACAAGTAGTCAAATAATTGACATTTAGCTAATGAATTTTATAACAAGTCAAAATATAATAATTATCTCAAGATGGACTTTATATCAATTATAAAATATTAAAAACATAATTAATTGTCACCAAACTAGCAAATCAACAAAATATTAACTAAAATTTCTAAGAAACATATATACTTAATGATCTTAGAAACTATCATTTAAATATTATTTTCTGTAAGACACTTCGGCATATGAATTAGGCATTTACTAAAGCTATTCAAAAACTTTAACTAAGAAAACAACTAAATACTTTTTTTCTACATTATTTTACCATTAATGATGTTTGGTGGGAGGATTTGTTAAGGATTTGGGTTTTAAAGATGTGCTTGATTGGGCAGTCGCAAATTAACCTGCAAGATTTCTTGACTTAGCAGCAATCAGTATTGAGTTAAAGGTTATGCCATCTAACTCTCGCTCTGAAGGATACAAGTGTGTGTTGAGTTGAGTTAAGAACTGCCATAATTGCACTCAAGACATTCCCATACATGCATAGTCCCCTCGTTAAACAGCCAGCGAAGAGTCACACTACTAATCGTTTCCACCGCTATCTGATTAAAAGTTCTCCTGGTCTTCTCTCTCAGTTTTGAGATTCTTCCAGAACCCCTGCTGATCCCCCGCAATCTCATTCTTTCCACATATGGGTTCTCAATCTGTTCCTCTGCCTTCTCCACCTGGTCCCACAAGCGCACGACCACCTCCCCCTTGTCCATAGGCAAAATACCACCAAAAGGTGCATTCCTTGGTAGCCTATCAGCCTGTTCATTCCCCTGTACACCCGCATGGCCAGGGCAAAATATCCATACAATTCTCACAATCTGTGACCTCTGAAGCAGCGAGAGCGATTCCACATGAAACATTCCTTTCTCCACCTTGCTAAGCATACTCTAGGTCACAGGTGTGTTCCCTGGACTGCATCGTTCAGACCACAAGTGCATTGTTTTTGGAGACTTCTGGGGGTCATCCTAGGAGCTACAGAATTAGTGCTTTGTGCAATACTCTCGGCGAGTGGCTTGCCACTTTGCAAAGGGAGGCTGAGCCCAATGGGATCATAGCCAGCGCTGTGAAGTCGTGTATCTTTCAAGGATCAATATTTTATATTTTGAAAGATTACAAATTATTTGAGAGACAGTTCACATTTTTGACACATTTTGAGAAGTTGAGAAGGGAAAAATTGTAGTGCATTGTGACAGCAGGCAAGTTGGAGAGGAAAAGATGCAGAGAGAGGCTGATAAAGAAGATGCTAAACTGTTTGACACCATGGCATGAAGAAGCATTGGTATCAGAAATGGCTGGCAGTACACAAGACGGAAGACTGTTAATGGACATTATAATCAGCCCACATATCCGTATATAAGAAGACTATAATATAACCGTATATAAGAAGACTGGGGACTAGTATTAGTATTGTGATAACAATTATATATTACTGCGAATGAGAGAATTTATCTCCTGCTGTGCCAAACCAGTATCCTAATCTTGCAATTACAGCTTGCATACATTTTTATGAATTAATGAAGTTGTTTTTGCATTTTCTGCAAGATGCTTGGACATGAGAATTTGACTCTTGCTGAAGCTCTTTGGGACCACGTGACAATGGATCCTGATGAGCTGGCATTCAGAGCTGGGGATCTGATTAGTGTCACAGATGGGACGGACAAACACTGGTGGTTTGGTGTGCTGGATGGCAACGAAGGCTGGTTTCCAGCCACCTTTGTCAGGGTGAGGTTTGCTGGCATATTAGATCAAATTAATGTATGGATACTTATTGACATTCATAGAAGAGAAAGGGTAAGAAGTAGTTTAAGAGGACATATTAAATAACGGTTTTTAGCTATAGGCAAACTGGATTCAGACTGTTGTCTTCCAGTAGTCACCTTGCTGAAGAAGCAAGAATATTTTTATGCTTGAGCAGTTAAACCTGTTTGTTGCTGTTATTGATCCTGGGCTTTCCTCTTTAGTACCATGTAGTGATACATGTGTGTGTTCATCAGCTGTTGTGTTGCTCCATGTCAAGTGTTCCTTTACCGTGTGTCACGAGTTAACTCGTCATAAAAATTGTTGGCTTTAACCGTGCATCACGAGTTAACTCGTCATCAGATGTAAAAGTCTTCTGTGTGCCGTGCGTCCCGAGTAAACTCGTGTTAATACAAAAATAGCATAGGAAATGCATAGGGCGGCTAATCCAACAGCCAGTTCAACAGCGGAAGATAAAAGTAGGTCATCACGTGATGCCAAAAGTGAAAGTGGACAGTAAACAAGAAAAAAAAGGTACGAAAGAACAAAAAACTTTTTATTGTGATTTTATTATGATTATAATTTATAACTTTGTAGTATGATTATAATTTATGCATAGTATAGCTTGTGTAGATGTATGCGTACATACATGTATCCTATGGGCATGTATTTGCATAGTTTTTATTAGCAAGCTTGGAATCTACAGAGTACGGGCTTGAACAACTTGGCTGGGTTTTCATATTTTTTTTTTTTTTTTCAGATTTTTTCAAATTTCGTAAAGAGACACGATACTACTGTCCGGAGTGTGACACAGCACTATGTGCAGCTCCATGTTTTGGTGTTTACCACACCAAGTATAATTACTAAAAACAATTGACATCTAATATACGTATCAGTTTAGTTCGTTATTGAACAGTACCATTTAGTACAGAACATTTCTTATTTTCCTCACAATTTCTAAAAGACAACTCATTTTCACTTAAAAAAACATTTTATTTTGCCAGGACAACATAACATATCAAATTATGAAAGAAAAAAAATACACAGTTTGCATAACAAAAAAAAATTTTTTTTCCCACGGTAAAAAGAGGTTAAACAGAGGTTAAAAGAGGTTAAAAGGTTAAACAAAGCTCAGGTGAAATTAAGTTTCATATCTGTAAGATCTGGACATTTAAAGAAGGTGATGTGTGAGTCTCGTAAGGATGTTTACAAAGCAGACATTTGAAGTGATTTGTGGTTGGAGTCTTGATTGGGTGCATATGAAGTGATATATGTTGTGTTCAGTCTGAAGATTTTGCTAAGGTCCTTGCCAGATGGTTTATGTTGACTTTTGAGGTCAGGATTGAGCATAATTTCTATACCATCCTTCAGTGTTTCTATTGATCAATCTGGTTAACCTTTATTGACAGTTCTTAAAAGCTGCTCTACCTGTCGCTGTACACACGACTGTTCTTGTCTACAACCTGTCTTTGCTAGTCTGCCTGCCATGGAAATTTAACATGCCCTGCATGCACCTAGCTCCTCTAAATTTAATGGTAACCAGACATCTGATCTACTATCCTTGCATCAGGGGGGAGTGTCACATTTTGGGGTTTTGTATTTTGTAACATTCACATTGTGGTTCGTGTCCAGTATTCTGATGTTAGAGGCTGAACCAGATCTATAAGCCACTCTACCTTCACAAATTCAAATATTTTATATTGCCACATACTGCTGCCATCACTGTCTTGTCAGGTTTCCTGGACATGAGATGGTTAGGCCACACAACACAAGAAGACAACATTATTTGTCAGATTTACTGCACTTGAAGTAGTTTAGCTACACAACACCAGAAGACAACAAATGCAGACATAAAAAAGTCCATTGAATTATATGAGGTTTGTCAGAAACTTTCCAAGAGCCACAGAAGTGGGATTTTACAGATGTTTAAAATACCATGGACATCCCAATGAAGAAATCTAAATTAAAGATTTGAAAACACAAATAATTTGTCACAGACACCAGAATGTGGTAGTGAACATTCTGTGGCCACATTATAACAGAAATGCTGGAACATACTGTCACAGCAGGTCAGATTAATGACAGAAGATATTGAGAAAGCAGGGAGAGAAGATCCTGGACAGTCTATCATCATGATCTGGAGAGATTTCAGCACATGAGTTGATACACTGGAGAAGTGTGAGCTGGGGAAAGCCATGATAGCCCGTGCCAATTGGCCTCTGCACTTGACAATGATTATAAAAGTATATTGTTATTAGACCATGGCTGGTCTTCTTTTCTGTTACATTTTTTTCATTGCCTAATATGATGATAATTTGTCTCCTATTTGGCAGTTGAGGGTTAACCAGGATGTGGTGGAGGAGGACCTGACTTTCCTTCTAGCCAGTGATGAAGCCTTGATTATGTCTGAAGCCATAATCAGGTCAGAACATGCTGGGAAAGCTGTGACATCCACTGGCTACCAGGGCATGCAGCAGGCCAGAGCCAATGTGGTCAATGAGATCATCAATGCTGAACGAGAGTATGTCAAACATCTCCATGATGTCATTGAGGTAGATCTTTTACATTATTTTTGTGCTGTAATAAAATAATTGTTTTTAAATTTAAAGTGTGGTCGTGACATCATTAGATTTAGGTTTGGATTTAGATGAGCATGCAACTTTCATTTTTTTGGTTAAATACCTAGTGTATTCTCTGTCGGTCTCCCTGGCGAAGGGGTTATTGACTTTCTCCATAATCCCATATATCCACGTGGGGTAACGCAGCTGCGTGAGATTCGGCAGCAGATCACGTCGCGTTGGTTCTTTACGGGGGTATGTGAGTCGGTCGCTCAGAAAGCAGTGGCAAACTACTGAGCGTAATCTTGCCAAGAAATCAACAACAGCTGTAAAATGCTGGTGTTGACAGTGGTTGTTATGATGTAAATAGGATATGCGAGAAAATAAAAGTGTATTCTCTGGTATATGTGTTACTGGGACCCACAAGGGATGCAAAGAATATTCACATTGTAACCTATCATGCATGTTGTCAGGCCACTAAGGAGGGTTGGCGTGGGACTATCAGCCTTATCCTGTAGAAAACTAAAGCTGCACTATCCAGCTAATTATGAACAAATCTGTAGAAAAGAGAAGAAAACCTCTGTTATAGGGAGGGCATGGAAGGACTTGCAGGAGATAAGGGAGTTGCTTGATGGCCTAAGCTGCATTGGCTGATAAACACTGAAGAAGTGTTTCCTCTTATTTCTACTTCTGAGTGTTCTATGAGTACCCATCAGTACCTGTGAATGTATAATATATAAATTAGACTCACCTGCCTTGCATCACCTAACTAGACTCACCTGCCTTGCATCACCTAACTAGACTCACCTCCCTTGCATCACCTAACTAGATTCACCTCCCTTAACTAGACACACAACACCCCCCCCCCCCTTGCATCACCTAACTAGACTCACCTCTGTCATTTATTAACTAGACCTCAACTCACCTTCTTGTCAACTAACCAGACCACATATTCTGACTGTCAACTAACTGGACATATCTCCTGACTGAACACATCTCTTGACTGTCAACTAACTGGACACATCTCCTGACTGTCAACTAACTGGACATATCTCCTGACTGTCAACTAACTGGACATATCTCCTGACTGTCAACTAACTGGACATATCTCCTGACTGAACTCATCTCTAGACTGTCAACTAACTGGACACATCTCCTGACTGTCAACTAACTGGACATATCTCCTGACTGTCAACTAGCTGGACATATCTCCTGACTGTCAACTAACTGGACATATCTCCTGACTGAACACATCTCCTGACTGTCAACTAACTGGACATATCTCCTGACTGAACACATCTCTTGACTGTCAACTAACTGGACACATCTCCTGACTGTCAGCTAACGCTAAGTGGATACATCTCCTGACCCTGACTGTCAGCTAAGTGGATACATCTTTTAGCTATCATCTAACTGAATACATCTCCTGGCTGTCAACTGACTAAACACATCTCTTGACTGGACACATATTTTGGCTGTTAACTATCCAAAGAAATCGCTAGGTTGTCAATTAAATGAACTCACTGTATGTTCTATTTACATGCCAATAATCTAGTTTCTCCTCCAAGCTATCAGTAAATTTCTATCAACTCACCTCACAGCCTTTAGTAAATTTCTATCAACTTACCTCACAGCCATCAGTAAATTTCTATCAACTCACCTCACAGCCATCAGTAAATTTCTATCAACTCATCTCACAGCCTTCAGTAAATTTCTATCAACTCACCTCGCAGCCATCAGTAAATTTCTATCAACTCACCTCACAGCCATCAGTACATTTCTATCAACTCACCTCGCAGCCATCAATTAACTAGATTCACTCTCCAGCCATGGTTAGCAATGAAACTGTTGTTTCATCAGTAAGTTTTCAATTCTCAACCGTATATCAATCCAGACTGCGTAGCCATGTCAAGCAGCCTTTGTAACAGGTCTGCCCCATAAAGCCTTGATAAGATAACTTCATACGCTTTATAAACAGTCAGCCTCATAAAGCCAGCCTCATACAGTTGTAATAGACACGCTTTATTTAACTAATAGACTAGTCGCATAAAGATATACAGAGCTAGGTATGTAGCAGCAGAGCCAACTTAAATTCTCAACCTTATTCTGATACAGTGACCCAGGTATCACAGCCGTAACATGCCAACACCCAAGTTTCTAATCTTAATGGATATCATGATATAGGCCGCTTAACTATCATAAACCAGGCATGTATCACATGTGCTGAATGCATGTTATTCTGAATTTATTTGTTTATTGTTTTACACAGCCTGTAAAGAAGCATGTCAGAACTTCTACAGAACATCCTAAAGAGCATATGCATGCTAATTTTTCAGGGTTATGTCAAGCAGACGAGGAAGAGACCTGAGATGTTTCCCATTGAGAAAGTCACTGTCATTTTCAGCAACATTGAGGACATATACCTCTTTGCCACAGAACTACTGGCAGAGCTGGATAAATCCATCATCCCTGACCAACCTCATCTCAGTGAGCTGGGCCACTGCTTTCTAGATAAAGTATGTGCTTATGTGATGATTTCTTTTTAAATTAAACGTTTGTGTCAGTAACTTAAAATGAATAAACATACCAGTCTGATGGTTGGAAAATTCAGTCAGATAATTACCAGGATAAGAAAGTCATGATTTTCCACCAGGTTATGAGAAAAGGTCATGAGGTCATGAAAACTGGCAAAATTAAGGGTATTAAAGACTGAGTGAGAAAATGTTGAACTGGTTGCAGTGGCATGGAAGATGATCAGTGGTTGAGCTAATCAAGAATGTAGACAGACAGTTGTCAAGGAATATGGTCACTTCTGCTGCCCTGTAGGGAAGCACATTGACCACTAGAATACCACACCAACTCCTTGTAAGCTGTATATTTGACTAATTGAAAGCTCACAGTGTAGTACAGCTGATGCCATGGTGTTTGTGCACTGTGTTGAGAAACTCATTGTAAGATCTGTGGAAGGAAACTGGAGCACTTGGAGAGGTATTGATGAGCAGTGCAGGTTGTCTTTTACAAACCACCCATAGTATTATAGCCATGTTTATATGCCATTTAATCCATCCAAGCCAGTCAGTTGTTACTTTCAAGCAATAGTCTGCTATATAAGGAGTTAAAGTAATATCTGAAATAGATTAGGCTCAAGTACCAGCTGATAAATGTATAATGGGCTAAAGTAGTAAGCAGAGCAGTGTGAATTCATATAATGACTTTCCACAGCAGAAGTTAAGATTATGGTGTTGGCTCTATATTTTTAATTGCTAAAAGGCACATGGGATGATGTAGTCAGTTATATAGACTTCCCATAATTCTCCAGAGAAATCTGTAGTATCAAGTTTATGAGGCTTGGTTAATCTTGTGGCTATATTAGCCTGAAAGAACTTGGCTATTGGAGCCGTGGTAGTGCAGTGGCTTATCTGCTGGCCTGGTGATCGTGTGTTTAAATTCCCATCAAGGCAGATGTGTAAACATTGACCTGGGCCCAGGTCAGCTCAGCCTAGCATGGATACCAGGACATGTCCAGGGAAGTAAGGCAGCCGGCATGATGTTGACCACATCTCTGTTCGTGTGCTGATTGGTCAATACAAATATGGGGCTAGTACCATTGGACCACCATGGGACGTGTGTGAAGTGTTACTCCTTCACATACACTTCGTCACAGCTGTAGTGGAGCATGCAGTTGGGGTAGCAGCTCAGTTTCTTTGTTAGGGCATATTTCATTATATTTGACACTTTTTTCAAAATATTATTGTCGGTTACCATGAGTTATTAGAATCTCTTTCTATTTTCATAACGTGACGCTTGTAGGAACTGCAATGGCATAATGGTCAGTGCACTGGCCTGTCCAGACAGTGGGCCAGATGTGGTTCCCCCAGTAATGGCAGTATTTGTTCATGATCAGTCCCACTCTGGGGTCACCCCAGCCTCAGGGTTTCTGATATTTTCCTCAGAATTGTCTAGATGGCGAGGAGGCGAACTGGACACCCCACCTCATGATGCTATGAAGGTCTAATACTTCACACCTCAGTGGCAGCCTGTGCCATGGGACCACCTGTACCCTACTATTGGATATTGTTTGCCTCTAACAGTTGTATTTGCTATTGCTGTATTACATCTGTGTGGCAGGTCAGTGGCTAGCAGGCCCAGTGCTCATGTGTTTGAATCGCCATCAAGGCCAGGGTTTAGGTCAAGTTGGCTTGGACCTCCAGGTCGACCCAGCCTAAAATGGTGTCCGGAAAATGTGGGAAGTAAAGGTGGCTTAATATCGGTCACATCACCCAGCGAGTACTGGATAGTCCATAGCAGTATCAGACCAACACCATATACCCAATGTGTGTGAAGGTGTGGTGCAGGGTCCTTTGCTTCCTTATTATGTCTTGGTAGATTTTATATTTTGTTTACTTATGCAATTGCTCAGTGTCTTTAAAAGTGTAAATTTACATTAGTAAACAGTGCAGGTCATAAAATACTGTATTACTAGCCACTATCTGTAATGTTGTTCACAGAAGTAAATGAGGCTCAGAAATGGGCCTTAAGCAAAAACAAAACATGAAAGGTTGAGAGCCCCAGACATTACCCTTGCACTCAAACAGGTCCACAAGTTTGAAGGTGAAACACCAGTTTGTTGCAGCATGTGGGATGTGATTAAATGATCTGTCACCTCTCTTTTAGAAACATCTTTGGTACCACTTTCTACATTTACAGAGACAACAAATCAAGTGATTCTGACATTGTTTGAGAAAGAAGCCTTATCTTCTTATGCCTTGTTTCTATTTTTGAGAAAGTATCCTTTTTTTCTTATGCCTTGTTTCTATGTTTGAGAATGGAGCCCTATCTTCTTATGCCTTGTTTCTATGTTTGAGAATGAAGTCCTATCTTCTTATGCCTTGTGTCAATGTTTAAGAATGAATCCATATCTTCTTATGCCTTGTGTCAATGTTTGAAAATGAAGCCCTATATTCTTATGCCTTGATACTACAGCCAAAGCAACTAATTAGTTAGTTAGATAGTCGACAGATCATCCTCATTTTACATTGAACCATTCAGTCCATAAGTGCTCAGATCCCCTCCTCAGCAAACCCCGCAGCGTATAGCGGCTCACGATACTTCTGTATTGGTTTATTAGTCTTCTTTGGCTTCCCACATAGTATTCTTGTTTGGCCACTCCTCTTTTAACTAGATGTTCTCACAGTCTGACCATGGTTATAGATTCACAGTCATCACTTGGTTCTCGCAAACGACTTACTTCTTGTAGAGCATTCAGTATATCAGCCTTGTCCATGGCTCGTCCGCCCTCCACAGTAGCCTTACCTGCAAGCCTGTCAGCCCGCTCATTTCCTTGGACTCCCGCATGCCCTGGCACAAATATGAAACTAATCTTTGCCAGTTGTGACTGCTCCAGAGACAACTACCACTGTCTTTGGGCCCATCACATCGCTATCTTCCTGAACATACTCACTGAGCCACTAAGGAAACATGGCAGAGTGAATGTCTGTGTCTCGAGCTATGTTATTGCTTTACTTACTGCCATGACTTCCATAGTAAGGCTACTTGTGGTCAAAGCAAAAGCACCAGAATCTTCCTTCACAATTCTCCCTCCAGCTTGAGCTGTAAGGGCCCATGAACTTCCCACAAAACTGACCCAACTGTGTAAATCTCCCATGGGAGACAAGGAATCAGTGTAATCATTTCTGTCACTGGTGTACTATACAGACACAAACTTAATATACTCCGGAAAACACATTCAGCTCAGGATTGAAAAATTCAGTGTTCTATACCCACATGCAAATGTCATTATCACCGAGTCATTGTGCAAATGAGTACAGATAATAGATAGTTTCCAAGTTTACCCAGTCTAAAATGGACGCCAGGAAAGGGAAGTGAAGATGACTGATGTAATATTCACCACACCACCCTGGAGTGGTGACTGCTCTATACAAATGGACACCAGGAAAGGGAAGTGAAGACGACTGATGTAATATTCACCACACCACCCTGGAGTGGTGACTGCTCTGTACAAATATAGGACTAGCACCATATACCTTAAGGCCTGGAAAAAAGAAAGTTCATTAACTTACCCTTTTAAATAAATCAAATACATATATTCAAGATTGTGTTTGTTTTCTAGCCTTTGTAGACAAGAACGACAACTTGGAGGACCTGTGTGCACGTTGCACATGTTAAAAATTTCTCAAAGATTGGGAATCTAAAAGTAGGCCAAAAGGTGCTGCCCAGACTACATGTCACAGTGAGAAAACCTGCCCACAAAATAATAGTTGTAGTATGTATGGCTGTGGTATACGCACATTTGCATCATCACCAGTGCAGTGGAGTTTATGTACAGTGCTGGGATTCTCCTAGTGTGATCTGCTGGACTTACAGAGATGTCTGTGAGCTGTGACAGATATTCTTGACCATTGTCCACCTAAATGTTTGTTAAATGTAGGTTTTTGTTCTGCCTGCATTCTGGTACAGGTGAGAAAGTTTGAGATGTACTCTGATTACTGCAACAACCACTCGGCAGCCTGTGAGGAGCTGAGGGAGTTGTACCGCAACAAAAGATACAGGCATTTTTTCGAGGTCAGTTTGCTGTTCTACTTTGTATATGTGTATTTCTCTGTCTATCTCTATTATATGTCTGACTGTATTTCTGTGTTTATTTGTATGCCTTTGTGACTGCTTGGCAATCTCTCTCTCTCTCTCTCTTTGTATATGTGTACTCATTTCTGTGTGTGGTTGGGTGGGGTTGAGGGTGTTAATGATAAGTCTGACAGAAGAAAGCTGATAGAGAGATTGTTGAATAACTAGCAATAGAAAAAAGCTTCATTGATGTTTTTGTTTGGCTCTTCTTGTTTATTTACAGCAATATGTTTTTCAGTTTAGCTCCAGTATTTGTGTGTGTCACAGTAGATGTCACAATTAGCATAAAATTTAGAGTCATTTGTGAAATAGTCAACCTGCAACAGATGAGAACTGCACAGTTGTACATTGACAGTTGCTAATATCAGATTGGATATAAGCTGACGTATACCCAATGTCCTTGTGTTTCCTTGAAGTTTTATGATGTCAGTTTTATTCACACAATATGTTAACAAAGCAGTTAAAACACAGTTGTTTTAAAATGAAATAAATTGAATTTTTAATGCAGCACATTCCACACTTTTGTTTTAATCTTGGGTCTCCTGTTTTTGAGAAAATTGCAAATAACATTTTTGGGGATTTTAACTGTTTATGATGAAGCCCCATATTAACTTAAATTGAGTATGATGAACCAAGATGTTGAATATATGTTGTTTTATCAACCTGACTACTTCCTAGCATCCTTGTACATTATCTGGTGGGTTTTACACTAAATAGTTATAAAATAGGGTAGACCTGCTGGTTCTGCCTAATATCTCTTAATGGAGCATAGGCCATCGACTATCTCATACCATGGCCTTGTATTCTTAGCTGTCTCTTATAGATCCTTCTGTTTCTTTCCCAAATTACTTTCATTTTTAATTCTCTTCCCTGTGTGTTTGTTGATCTCTACTTCTGTTGTTAGGTTCCCACAGAAAAACTGTCGAGTTAGTCATTAATTGATTTTCTCAGTGGATGTTATATACATTGTAGCTTTTTGCTGCATATCAGGACAAGTCTTGTTGTTTTTCATGAAGTCCATATCGATAATTTTTTCACATCTTCTTAGTCATTTCATTCTACACAGACTCTTTCTAACTGATTATTGTAATTTATGACCACTTGCTTTTGTTCTCCTTTGTTTCAGATCCATACAGCACTACTGATTTGTTGTTATTGCTTGATATTTTTATATTTCTTTGTATTTCCACAAATGACGTACTGCAATGAAAGGCCCTCCCCCTTACCTGTTATGTTCATATATTTCTCTGTTCTTCCAATTGTGTGTACATTGCTGCCAAACTATATACATTGTTGCACATCTTGAAGTGAAGTTTCACTGACGCTAATAACAAGTCATTATTCTGCGCCTCAGAACAGGGCACAATAGATTACGCAACCACATGTATACAAAATTCAAGATTGGTGAAACAGCCATGTGCACATGTGGATTGGCGTCGCAGACAGCAGAGCACATACTCCAAGACTGCCCAAAATATAACATATCTAGGCAAACCTTCTGGCCTAGAGAGACGACAGTGAAAGATAAAGTCTATGGACCGCTGTGTGAATTGAAAAAGACAGTTCAATTCATACAAGAGACAGCATTGCAGTTATAGACATATTTCAAGCGAACGAAAGAAGAAGAGGAACTGAAGCTAATTGGAAAAATATTTGCAGTGTTTATTCTTATAAGGTTTATTAAACAGCAAAATAGATTATATCATGTTAAATCTTTTTGAGTTATATTTGAGATATATAGTCTAGTTTTCATTTCATTTTGTGAACTCGTTTTCATGCGTTCATGCTTTCCATTTCCCAGTCTGATTATCTTTGTATTTCTTTTGTGTCTTTTATTAACAAATTTTGAGGTGTTATTGTTGTCAATTTTGTTTTTGGCGTAATTTTTGTTGTTGCAAGATAGTTGCTTGAATGTGTTTTTTTAAACATACTTTTATGTCAAGTAACTTTATCATTAAACTTTAAAACATTTTAAAAGAGTGGTCTCTGAAGAAGAAAAAACCCAATTAAATTTACCAATGTCTGTTTGAAAATTAAAACTTGCATTGTACACAAAAACACCTTACATTTGCAATATTATGGAAATCTCGACGCTTTGAGGAAAGGCGAGACGCACATATAATCATATTGCTACTGGTACTATTGGGGTTGGAACTCTTCACTGGCTTATGAGGATGGGGACGGAGCGCTTATGGGAATGCCCCGATTGCTGTGATGTCGGTTCCTAAATCAATCAATCAATCTATTATGAAAATAAGTGGCACCATGCTGTCTTTGCAGACGAAAGTATGGGAATTGGAACAGAGCTAGAATTCCATAGCACAATTCCTGGGCTTTAAATCAGAGAACTTGTGTTGCCCATACAGCATGGTACCTCTCTTGCCCTTGCCTTATCTCCAGGGGAAAGGATAACCAGTACGTCTGGAACATGGTAGGCTGTTGATGCTGGCACCTCAGCATCAAACCTCCAAGAGCAGGGCAGGAGGTGGGTAGCGGCCAGGCCCTCACATCCCGGGGATTTGACTTAGAGACGTTCAGCCATATCACTCAGCTGAGTGCCTTATACCAAGTGTCTGAACCGGTATGAGTGTGTACATCTGTCATCGTAAGTGTCTGGACCCATAAAAGCGTACTTTATGCATAAAGTAATGGTTATGGAAATTCCAGCTTTATTTTTACGAGTACTTGGTTTATAAATTTCATACATCTTGACGATCATCACAGTGTTCTGTAGTTACTGTTTTTTGTTTTCTTCAAATGTTAATTTGTGTGAAATTTACTGCCTTATAGGCTTTATTAGCATAACAGTTTATTGTCTAGAAAATTGACAAATGATGTGGATCTAGCATAGATGTTGATGTACAAGTGAATAACAAAATAGACTATCTAAAACCTAGAGTTTTTAAGACAATGAATGTTTCTTCTTCTAGGCTTGCAGACTCTTGCAAGAAATGATTGAAATTCCACTGGAGGGATTCTTACTAACTCCAGTACAGAAGATCTGCAAGTACCATCTTCAGCTGGCAGAGTTGCTCAAGTTCACTGCCCCTGACCACCCAGACTTCCACCATGTTCAGGCTGCCTTGGAAGCCATGAAGAAGATTGCCATGCTGATTAATGAAAGGAAGAGAAAGATGGAGAGTGTAGAGAAGCTGGCAGCATGGCAGCTGTTGGTTGATGGCTGGGAGGTTAGTCTGGTTAATTGATTAAAGTCGCTTAAAAGTCGACAGGGTCGACTTCATTGCACCGGGTATTATCCCGTATGGCTCGGCCTCTTTCCGCAGCATAGAAAGCGTCGCACAAAGCACGAACTCCGTAGCTTTTAGCGACGACCCACAGGAGTCTGCGAAATATTTAACTCGTAAACCGAAGGGTGCTGCCTGGAATCGAACCCACAACCTTCGGAGCACGAGTCAAACGGCTTGACCACTTCGCCACAGAGACTCCCACAAGGTTAATTGATTAATGGGAGATGGGTCCGATTAGTTCGTGGCTGATAGATAAGTCTGGTTAGTTCATGGCTAGGGTATGGGTCTTCCTTCTCCTCCTTCAGCTCTTTATCCCCCACTGGGGAATAAGCCCTCATTCAAACCACACCAAGACATCCTATCTGTTGCTGTCTCATGCAGCTCCCTCCATGTCCTTCCAATATAATTCATTTGTCTATTTTTGTTTCACATATATCTGTCAGTTTTTTCTTTTCTTGAAGAACTCTATAGTTCATATGTTGCCCTTATTTAGTTAATGATTATCTGTGTAATCCAATAGTGCCTTATCAGCCTCCAAAGGGATTCTTAACATATCAACCTCCAAATGGGTTCTTTAACATATTAGCCTCCAAAGGGGTTCTTTAACATATAAGCCTCCAAAGGGGTTCTTTAACATATCAGCCTCCAAAGGGATTCTTAACATATCAGCCTCCAAAGGTGTTCTTAACTTATCAGCCACCAAAGGGGTTCTTTAACATATCAGCCTCCAAAGGGATTCTTAACATATCAGCCTCCAAAGGGGTTCTTTAAAATATGAGCCTCCAAACGGATTCTTAACATTTTCTAAGACTCTGACAATAGTAGGCTTTCTGATCGTGATTTTCAAATTGATCATTCACTATTGGGAGAACCACAGATAGATAGGCCTTGAAAAACCAAATCTAACGGTACCTCAATGAGTTGTGTGTCTCAATTCTAAGCTGAGTTATGTAAATTTGAGTGTCGTGACCTTTTGACTAAAATTTTCACAAAAGAGTGCTCACTGGAGGAATTTTTTGCGTCCTGGTCAAAATCTGGCCCAGATTATCAAAATTTTGGTGTTTTTTGAGACTATCTGTTTTGTTTGTAAACGAACATCTTAGCAACCATACATCACTGCGATCGGGGTTGCAAGGCCTAACTGGTCATGTCATTTATTTTTTGATATGATATCTGGTGACCTAATTAGGAAGTAAAAATGGCCGCAAATTATTTTGCTAATTAATTACTATTTCACAAATTAGCGTACGTTTTCTTAATTTTAGCTTTAAAAATTACCAGATGAATTTGGTAATATGCGGAATGATGCTACAGACCTTATGGTGTCTTTGCTGTGTCAGTATGATGTGTGGTGACCTAATTAGCAATTAAAAATGGCCGCTAATTAATTACTATTTCACAAATTAGCGTACGTTTTCTTAATTTTAGCTTTCAAAATTACCAGATGAATTTGGTAATATGCGGAATGATGCTACAGACCTTATGGTGTCTTTGCTGTGTCAGTATGATGTGTGGTGACCTAATTAGCAATTAAAAATGGCCGCTAATTAATTACTATTTCACAAATTAGCGTACGATTTCTTAATTTTAGCTTTCAAAATTACCAGATGAATTTGGTAATATGCGGAATGATGCTACAGACCTTATGGTGTCTTTGCTGTGTCAGTATGATGTGTGGTGACCTAATTAGCAATTAAAAATGGCCGCTAATTAATTACTATTTCACAAATTAGCGTACGTTTTCTTAATTTTAGCTTTAAAAATTACCAGATGAATTTGGTAATATGCGGAATGATGCTACAGACCTTATGGTGTCTTTGCTGTGTCAGTATGATGTGTGGTGACCTAATTAGCAATTAAAAATGGCCGCTAATTAATTACTATTTCACAAATTAGCGTACGTTTTCTTAATTTTAGCTTTAAAAATTACCAGATGAATTTGGTAATATGCGGAATGATGCTACAGACCTTATGGTGTCTTTGCTGTGTCAGTATGATGTGTGGTGACCTAATTAGCAATTAAAAATGGCCGCTAATTAATTACTATTTCACAAATTAGCGTACGTTTTCTTAATTTTAGCTTTCAAAATTACCAGATGAATTTGGTAATATGCGGAATGATGCTACAGACCTTATGGTGTCTTTGCTGTGTCAGTATGATGTGTGGTGACCTAATTAGCAATTAAAAATGGCCGCTAATTAATTACTATTTCACAAATTAGCGTACGTTTTCTTAATTTTAGCTTTAAAAATTACCAGATGAATTTGGTAATATGCGGAATGATGCTACAGACCTTATGGTGTCTTTGCTGTGTCAGTATGATGTGTGGTGACCTAATTAGCAATTAAAATGAGCAATTAGGCCTGGCAACCCTGGTCGCAGTGATGTATGGTTGCTAAGATGTTCGTTTAAAAACAAAATTGATTCAATGAAATAATACTCTCTCTTTGACTCGGCCTCACCAAAATCAACTCATTGAGCACTGATTATTATTGGTTATCACAGGTATATTATTGGGACAAATGGTTGTTATGAGGTTCGTCTAAAACAAAATTAGTAAATTTGCACACAAGTGTCAACAGATGAATATGTACTCGTATAGTTTGCCGTTAATAATCTTTATTAATATTATATAACAGATTTATATTTTTATTATTACAATATATATGCAACTTGACATCAGTTGATTCTGAAAAGAGCCTGAAAAGAAAGAAGAAAAACAAGATTAATAAAATGCTGTAAAATAACATGAAGAAGTTATAAATTATTAACTATTTCAGATTTGCATCTAACTAGTCAGGAACTACGGACAGAAGGTGACACTGTCATTGCAAAGAAAGGTTCCGGTGCTTTTGCTTCGATCACAAGTAGCCTGACTATGGAAGTAAACAAGAAAAGTATGCAGAAAGCCAAAGAAGATTAATAAACTGAACACTTATGCATTGAATTGTTCGATGTTCAATGAGGATGATTTGTCGACTAACTAACTGTGAACTCTGAGAAGAAATGAAAAAGAAATTAAAGATACTGTATATTTATTTTTAAAAAGTTGTACATAATAATAAATAGTTATTAAAACTATAAAGGTAAATTCAACTCACCGTAGAAAAATGTCCTTAATTAGAGAAATACTACCTCTGTTGGCGACTGACCTGTCTTGGCATTCAATATCTCTTCTGTCTTCCAGAACCTGAAAAGAGAAAATAAAAAGATTACTAAATCTGGAAAAATAAAAAAAATGCTGTAAAATAACATGAAGAATTTATACATTATTAATTAAAGGTATATTTTTTTAAAAAATGTTTTACATTATAATAAATTGATCTTAAAATTATGAAGAAGTTATAAATTATAAATTATTAAATTTAAATCTGACGAGAAAAGAAACGGTCTCTGTGGCTAAGGGCTTGCGAACGCGGTTTGTGAGCCCGTATACCCGGGTTCGAAACACAGTGGTGCTGGTTTTTTCGAAAAAGGTATAGGGGCCGGTCGTTCAGAAAGCAATGGCAAACTACTGAACGTAACACTTGCCTAGTACATCAACAGCAGCTGATAATGCTAGTGTTGACTGCAACGTCCCGTAAGGGGTACGCAACACATTTTTAAATTTTAATATGTATTAAAAAACCTTTGTTTTACAGTATAATAAATAGATATTAAAACTATAAAGGTATAAATTCAACTCACCGTAGAAAAATGTCCTTAATTAGAGAAATACTACCTCTGTTGGTGACTGACCTGTCTTGGCATTCAATATCTCTTCTGTCTTCCAGAACCTGAAAAGAGAAAATAAAAAGATTACTAAATCTGAAAAAATAAAAAAATGCTGTAAAATAACATGAAGAATTTATACATTATTAATTAAAGGTATATTTATTTTAAAAATGTTTTACATTATAATAAATTGATCTTAAAATTATAAAGATATATAACATGAAGAAGTTATAAATTATAAATTATTAAATTTAAATCTGACGAGAAAAGAAACGGTCTCTGTGGCTAAGGGCTTGCGAACGCGGTTTGTGAGCCTGTATACCCGGGTTCGAAACACAGTGGTGCTGGTTTTTTTGAAAAAGGTATAGGGGCCGGTCGTTCAGAAAGCAATGGCAAACTACTGAACGTAACACTTGCCTAGTACATCAACAGCAGCTGATAATGCTAGTGTTGACTGCAACGTCCCGTAAGGGGTACGCAACAAATTTTTAAATTTTAATATGTATTAAAAAACCTTTGTTTTACAGTATAATAAATAGATATTAAAACTATAAAGGTATAAATTCAACTCACCGTAGAAAAATGTCCTTAATTAGAGAAATACTACCTCTGTTGGTGACTGACCTGTCTTGGCATTCAATATCTCTTCTGTCTTCCAGAACCTGAAAAGAGAAAATAAAAAGATTACTAAATCTGAAAAAATAAAAAAATGCTGTAAAATAACATGAAGAATTTATACATTATTAATTAAAGGTATATTTATTTTAAAAATGTTTTACATTATAATAAATTGATCTTAAAATTATAAAGATAGATAACATGAAGAAGTTATAAATTATAAATTATTAAATTTAAATCTGACGAGAAAAGAAACGGTCACTGTGGCTAAGAGCTTGCGAACGCGGTTTGTGAGCCTGTATACCCGGGTTCGAAACACAGTGGTGCTGGTTTTTTCGAAAAAGGTATAGGAAAGCAATGGCAAACTACTTAGCTTTTAGCGATGACCCACAGGAGTCTCCGAAACATTTAACTCGTAAACTGAGGACGCGGCCCAGAATCAAACCCACAACCTTCGGAGCATGAGTCAAACGGCTTGAACACTTCGCCACAGAGACTACCAAAGAAATATGTATAAAAATATAATCAGAAAGACAAGAATAAAAGCTAAACTGGTTGGAGATTTCAAAAACATTATATAACTTCTCTTAATTTAAATTATTATTTAACATATACAACTAAATTAAAATAAAATATGATGCCAGAGCTGAGTATACAAAGTGAGCGGACGGGTTTGAAAAATGACTTTATATATATAATATATCAACAATGGTTCAGCCACGTCACATGAATAATAATTATTAAATCAACAACACAAATTATCTGTAGAAATTATTTGATACTTTGTATATTATGATTCTAAATCCCCAGTGTTTTAATAAAACATACACTAGTAGGACTAGTCTGGATATGCTGGGATGCCGCCATTGTGAATTTTCCCTATTGTAAAGATGTAACTGGGTGGTCTCACAAAACATTTATTTTCTAAACCTTAGTATAACGAATCTTGTCAGAACCTCTTTAGTTATGTGTAGAAATGGATGCAGCATCCATAAATGCACAATAAAGTATAATTCTCTTGATAATTCATTTATCAATGAAAATAAAACTGTGAACCAGTCAATTAAATTTCAGCAATGGACCATGGACAACTTTGAAAATTGACTTGACTTTCAAAAAATTATTATATATATATTATAATAAATAAAAATAAAATAAATATAAAGCAACAAAATAAATATTTAATAGAATATAAACGTATATTCATATTTTGTTTAGCTTCATGACTGTAAAGCTTCTTGATTATTAAAAGAGGCAGACAATGATCCAAAATGCCATGATTCTGACATTATAATGAATTTACAAAGTAGACACGACGACCTTGCTGAAATTAAAATTTTATTGTGAGTCACTAGCATAACGAATCTTGTTGAAAGTCAACATTTATATGTAAAATTGGATGCGCAGTTCAAAAATGCAGGTTAAATTAGGATATCTTTGATAATAAACAAGCCAAACTATAAACTTCCTTACCTTTGTCAAAAAACGGGGAATATCTTTCAAACAAGCCACTTTCAACCGCTCTCAAGCATGCAGGCATCAAGAATAACCTTTTGGCCCTCGTTAAAGTTGTCATTCGCAATTTTCATAAAAATAGTTTCGCATTTATCCAATAGGAAACACGACATGTTAATTTTCATATACTGCACTCACCAGCCACAGGAAGTCGTCTGTGAACCCAATGACCTTGAACTTTCTGAAAACAGCGTCCTTCCCTAGTTACGAAGTCCCTAACAATAGCATTATTCCTCTATAATTTTCACATTCAGGTCCCCTTTCTTAGGCAACTTCACCAGGTATCCTTGTCTCCAGTTTGCTGGTATTTCTTCAGTCTCCCAGAATCTATCAAATAATTTCTGTAACAGTCCAGTTGAAGTGTCTTTATTGGATAAGATTTTGGGTTAGATATTTTTTCATGAAATGTGTATTGTTTTCTGGGCTAGATATTGTTATGTGAAAGTTCTCTTTACATCAGAAAATCATAAATTAATTAGCACATGATGTCTTTATTGGTTGTATATTTCTTTGTCTTAATTGTCCTCAGGGACCAGATATTCTTGATGACAGCTCAGAACTCATATACTCAGGCGATTTGAACAAAATCAACCATGCTGGATGGTCTCAAGAGCGCTGCTTCTTCCTGTTTGACCATCAGCTTATCTACTGTAAGAAAGATCTGCTGAAGAAGGCTGGATTCTGTTTCAAGGGTCGCATTAACATGGACAACTGTGAGGTCGTCAATGTGGCTGATGGTCGAGGTGTGGTCATGTTTCTTATCTTCATTAAAACTTACCTTCATACAAGTTACTATTGTAGCATTTTTTTAATAGCATTTTGGTATGTCTGCCTGGGTTGATTGTTTTTTTTTTGAGCGCTAGAAAAACCTGACATGAGGTTGCTTGTCTTTGTGAACACCACATAGTGTACAGACTAAAATGCAGCGTCAACAATTTATGTAGAAATAAACAGACCAAGGTCATCAAACTCAAAACAAGACACTGTGGGCTCCAAGCACAGCATCACCAAACTGAACCCAGTCTTGACCACTTACAGTTGTGGAGCACTGAAGCAAACTGGAGCACAACCTACAAAACTAACCGTATTTTACCAGAGATATAGGCTGAAACAACATTGCCAGACAACAGTGAGGGACCTGTAAATACCACATTGTTTGGGTCTTTACTTGTTGTTGCTATGATTGTTATTGTTACTGTTTTTTTTTTAATTAGCATCGTTGTTGAAAATGTGTTTTCTTATAAGATTGACTTGTATTCCAGAGCCACAGTACAATGTTTCCGTGAGAAATGCTTGGAAGCTCCGTGACTGCTATGGTGACAAGTGGTATTTGCTAGTTGCCAAGACAACTGTTGCCAAACAACGGTGGCTGAAGGCATTCCAGGATGAAAGAAAACGTGTTAAAGATGACACAGAAAATAGTAAGTAGTTCACAGTTCATGAAATAACTTCTATTATAAATTCTGTGGAATATGAAAACTGCTACCACCATTTTTTATATCATCCTTTAGGACAGTGGTTCTCAACCTTTTTTTGGCCCGTGCCCCCCTTCACCATATTTTCAGAACGTCATTCCCCCCTTTCGTATTTCCCACCTAAAAATCCCGCCCCCGCCCCTACACAGGATACGTAATAATGGACGCTAAATTTAATAGCACATACTAAAACAAGTCTAGACGTCCACTTAAAACGTGATTTGTGGGTCTACTTTATAAATTGAATTTTAGAAGGAGTGAGACGTACAGAACCTTACAGTATGAAGGGAAAAACAATATAAAGTAATCGGTTCTTGTATTAACGTGATCTTGAAATAATCTTAATTCCCCCCCCCCCCCCCCCCCCCCGGAACCCTAAAATCTTTCCCCCCCCCCCCCCCCAAGGGGGGGATTCCCCACCGGTTTATGAGAACCACTGCTTTAGGATAATATGTTAGTTAGTCGTGTTTCCAACTTCATAGCAAAGGGTCACTCCATAATGCTCTGTTTCTGTTTCAGTGAATATCATATAAAATGCTCCTCATTGTTCCATGGGAAAAATGGAACAGACAGCAGTCCCAACAAACCAACAGCACGCACAAGCGTGCATCCATAAGGCCATTGCCAGTATGCCAATACAACAGGATAAGATGTATAGATCTGTAGAAACAAGTGTGTTTCAATACTTGATCATTTGGACACTCTTGTCTTTCCTCTTATCTTCTGTAGCAGATATTGTAAAGATGGTTTGTGAGTGTGGGGGTAGTCATGTTGGTGGTTATTTATGGTATACAAGACTGCAAAATCTTCCTTCCTCTACGCCCAGTGGTAGGAGAGGAGCAAAAAAAAGACAGAATGAAGCAATAGATAATGACATGTTTACATATTTATTGTCAAATCTTCCCCAGATTTCAACATTCCTTATCATGTGAAGCAGGCCGTGATTACCAACTTTAAGCAGAAGAACACCATTCAAAAACCAAAAGGTATGACCTGTTATTTGGCATAGAACAATTAGTTTCAATTTCCAATTTGAAACTAGACAAACAAGTCAGAAGCAATAGAAACTATATTAACTACATTAAACAAACAACTGCATGCAGTTTGGAAAAATAATTCAAGATAATCTGTAATACAGTAGCTTTCAAATACATCAAGAAAAATAAATTTACAGTATTCCATGCTAAAGATGGAATTATCGATTTACCCCAGGTAAACAAATATAAGACATGAAATCTACCACAGCATTATTTTTAATCCAGCAGCTAATTAGTGAAACTCCCACATACTCCTGTATTGATATTGCTGCCATCCAAATACAACCATTGGTCATCTTCTAGTGGAAAACTCTGCACTTCACCAGGGGAAACCTACTGCTTTCCACAACAATCACCAACTCAGCCTATGAGTCATTTGATCATTTGCAACAACCCATCTTAATTGGAGTCACATAATTATCAAAAATTGATACAAAGGCCTGTTTACAAAATATGATCTTTGTAGAACTTTCGAATATTGAATAGTGTCTGTTTTTATGAGTGCTAGGTTGCATCTACTTATAACATATAACATTGTTTCTAATGACTCTTGTATTATAGGGCAGTCAAGTAATAATAAATACATCGGTATCTAATGAGTTGCTGATCAAACATAAATAAATACATCTATCTTTATTGACTGCAGCTAATCAGACATAAATAAATACATCTGCATTCATTTATTCCTGTTGTCCATACTGCAATAAAACAATTATAAGAGCATCCACTGATTATACTCCTGTGGATTCTTGTTATCTTGACAATGCAGATTTCAGGCAACCCAAGATTTGATAGAAATAGTACCTTTTCTAACTTTGCTGTTAATACAGAAATGCATTCATAGTTTACCTGACCATTTTAAAAGAGAGCAATGACATGAACAATGGCCATCCATCAACACACCAGCAATGGTGACCAACCTCCACTCATGTGATTATGAAATTATTAGAAAATCCAACATCAGCAGCATATTTGCCTTGACAGTCTGCTAGTATTTTGTCAGTGAAAATATTCCTCCGTCACATGTTTGACTTCTGTTTCAGGTATTTTATTGTGGCTGACTCGCAGTTATGACAGGTGATATATAGAAAAGTCATCCCAAATAAAATATTATACCTGTGCGTTATTGTTTCATGAAAGGGTGGTTAGTGATTGGCTCCAGCCTTTTATAGAAAAGATAGGTAGTGATTGACTTTAGTAAAATAGGATAGGAAATAAAAGATGAGGCATTTGATAATAGAAAGCTGCAGAGGCATTGTTGATAAGGGCATTAGTGGTACAAAAATTTTAAACTGGTGTTTAGACTTATTGGTCCAGAGTTAATCTTCAGAAAATTAGGTATTTATAACTGAATTGTGTGGCTGACTGGATACTCTGGGAAAACAAAGACAGCTACAAGTAGCCAGTAGGTGCTGAATTTGATTGCAATGTCCTGCAAAGGTATGCAATTTGTTTTTAAAGTATGATAATAAGTATACCATAACAGCTTGCCATTTGTTCATCAAGCATCTTATTCAGGCCTGCTAGAGAGTGACAGCTGTGAAAGAGCATGGTTGTCCATACAGCTGGCAAGCCACATTATGATGATGATGGTGGTGTGATATTTCTTTTTTTTTTTGTGTTAGCTGCTTTTCTATTTTAGGGGAGCCAATTAGTACCTGTGTTTTTGTTTATCATTCACTAAAAATGACCTCATCATTTCCCTTGTATTTATTTATATCATTGTATGTTTGAATTTACTAATAATGTCCACAAATAACTGCCCATAACTATATCCGATTATAGTAACTGACCTGTGTAATCTGCATCTGATTATTCAGCTGTAACAACTGGCTACATTGTAATGCCAACTATTTTAAAATGGTAAAGGATCTGTCTATAAAGCCGGTCTCCCTGGCCTAGAGGTTAACATCTTTTTTTTCCGTAATCCCGTATATTCTTGTGAGTAACGTAACCTGTGCGAGAATCGGTAGCGGTTCTCGTTGTGTTGGTAACTTACGAGGTATGTGAGCCAGTCGCTCAGAAAGCAAAGGCAAACTACTGAGCGTAATTTTGCCTAGTACATCAACAGCAGCTGAAAAATGCTGATGTTGACTGCAATGTCCTGTAAGGGATATACCAAAAAAAAAAAAGGACTTGTTTCCACACCTCAAGACTTATATTGGATGTATGGTTTCAAAAAGTAAAGGACTTCTTTGTACACCATGAGGCATATTGGATATTGTTTGCTGCTTCTTGCAGCCTCTACTCCCCACTGGGGCACAGAACCGTCAACCAGCTCACTCCAAGCTGCCCTGTCCTTGGCTATCCCATGCAGCTCAACCTTGTCCTCCTTATATCATTCATTGCTATCTTTACTTCACTTCACCTTGTGTTTGTCATTCTTCCTCTATTCCTTTTGCCTTGTGGATTCTAGACAAAGGCTTTTCTAGTGACATCTAGCTACTATACTACTGTCTCCCTCAACTACAGCATCTGATAATTCAACTACTGCAACTGTCTACAGCATATCTCAACAATCATCATCAGCAAGTGCCATGCCGACTGGCTTAGACCCAAGTCACTTATAAGTCTGATAATCTCAGTATGAGCTAGCATGAACTTGTGTGCACTTTATCTACCTGCTTACAATTGTTCATATATTATTAACACTGGAATTCTGTATAGTGCATGCAAAAATAGATACCTACTAATATGCTACATTACAGGTTGTTGAAACACATAGTATGTTTTTTTTTGTCTTGTGTTTAGCCAATGTTACAGGTAATTTTACTGAACAGATCACCTTAGCACTGTGGTTCTCAACCTTATTGAGCCCATTGACACCACACCATCTACATTCTTTCTATGGATCCCCTGTGCGATAACTGGTTAAAACTAGCGATGGATTGATGTTTTCCTAACCGGTCTTTTTTTTTTTTTTTTTTGCAGAAAGCTTTTAAAAATGATTTTTTAATGTAATATGTTTAATGCAATTGGACAACTTAAAAGAAATTGCAAATAAGAAAAATATGCTCAAAGTGCCCTTCGAAAACTGTTACTGTACAAAAAGAAAACAACGCGGATAATGTAGTTTTCAGTTTGCAGCTAAATATGAACAAATCCATGGTGCCCATGTATGCCAGTCACGGCTTCATGGTTCTGCAAGACAAGGTTGAAATTTGCTACCATAGGGTGATGAAGAACACTTTTCTTAAGAACATTGAAAGTGCTTGGGAAGTGTAAACATTCAATGCAGTGTTGATATGTAGAATCAGTTAAGAAAATGTGTTTGATCATGTTGGGAGGAATTTTCAATCGAACATAAGTTTCTTGCTGTAAACTTTCATTAAGGAATATAGAAAGGCCTAGTCGTGTAAGGCATCACTGATTAACGTGTGAATTCCTTGATATAGACTGAAGACAATATCTTTGCTTGGTGTATTTGGTCATATAGGAAGTACTTAATCTTCATGAGTTTCTTGTTAAAGGGTGAGCTTAGGAAATAAAACTCACACAGGAAATAATTGGTGAAAGTACAGTTTATTCCTAAAGAATTTGTTAAGGAAGCTAACATCTATAGTGTAGTGAATTCTTTGGTAAAGAATGGGCAAATGAATATTAAGTATGGCGGCAATTTAAAAAAAAAAGTAAAAAATATAGGATCAGCTAGAATCAGCATCATAATATTCCCAATATAATATACCCAATGTCAAACAGAGTTCAGAGTTAAATATGTAGAAAGTTTGTTCTTACTGGGTGAGATCAGTTGAGAGGTAGCAATATGTGCAGTAGAACAACATTGATCACCACTATTTAAGCAGCCAACATCAATATGTGCAGTAGAACAAGATTGATCACCACTATTTAAGCAGCCAACATCAATATGCAACCAAACAAATAATGATGCACAGCAGTTCTGTGTTACCAGTCTGACTTGTTTTCTTACCAAAATACATGAGAGGAAAATCAAGACGTTTCTCTTTTTACATATGCCTTAATGCCATGTCAATGCTCCTTTACATAAGTCTGCCGTAATGCCATGTAACTGCTCCTATACATAAGTCTGCCTTAATGTCATGTAAATGGGGCTACTTTATTACTAGTTTATTTTGTATTCTGATCTGTGTACCTTATGTCTACACAGGTAAAGGGCATTTGTCTCGAGCAAACACAGCTGAGGTGATCAGTTCCATCCACAGAGTCAATGCCATCGCCACTTTACCACGCACCAAGAATCGTCACAAAGTGAAGTCTGAAGGAGTACTAGACACCGGCAAAAAGATGAAATGGTTCTTCTTTGGTAAAGGGAAGACTTGATGATAGCTGTTGTAGCTTCTGGACAATGAAACTGATCAAGGACAAAATTAGGTTCCTTTACCACTGTGTTCACATGTTCTTTGTGGCAGCTGGTTACTGTTCTCAACCATGAAGGGAGCATCACTGTCATTCAGGCTTAGATGGATCATTACTGCTGTCCGGGCTTGAGTGGATCATTACTGCTATCCGGGCTTGGGTGGATAGTCACTGCTGTTCAGGCTTGGATGTATCATTACTGATATTCTGGTATGAAGACATTATTATTGTTCTTCTACCAGTGCAAGAACATTACTGCTGCTGTTTCAGAGACAGTATCACTGTTCTTCCAATGAGGAATCATGATTCCTCTATTCACAGGGCAGTCTTCCCTTCCCTGTTCAGTTCAGGAGTATTTAAAGCTCTGCAAACATTTATAAAATGGAAAGTCATGGTCTGTTGGCTAGGTATCAGCACTGTTGGGAGTTGGCACATATCAAACCAACAAAATATAAGGCTTGACAGCGCAAGGAAGACCTAGAAGTAGATGGATTTATACATCCAAGATATTCTACGACAGCCAGGTCTCTTTCTGGGGAGAGCTACGCACCTCACACAGAAAAGAGAACTAAAACTGCCCACAATGCAAGGCGAGAGACACAACAACAGCTACTTTGCACTGCCCTCCTACTGGAAGGGTTATGAATATCCATCTAAACAGGAATTACTGGGATTAAATGTTTTACACTTTAGTAAGATGATTCCTGTCAGAAATGTGTTAGAGCAGTTTCAAACATTCACACTCATAGCTGAATATTTGTTTTAAAGAAACTAGTTACTAACAATATTGCCATTCCTAGTGTTGAAACACATCATCTAGTGACTTGTTGGAAGCTTAAAATCTGTGCATTCCAGCAAAATTGCTACAGGAAAGTTGTCCTTGCTGGAATTCATAATTGACTTCTAATACCAGGAGCCTTGGCCTCAAATGGAAGATTCACCCACTTGATTAGTCCACAGTGAATTGCTGGTTTATTTATTAATTTATTCACATAAACTATTTATAAGACACAATGGCTTCAATCTGTGAACATTTCATAATCTATCCTGAATTTATAGCTGTACCCAAGCAACAATACTCATTCCGGTGTGCACATGAACCAAGATTTGATGTGTTATGTTTTTGTTGTTGTTTTATTAATTTACAAGTACTTAAGGTAAATGGGACCAGACTAGTTTAAATCTGGTTTGCTAGCAAGCTAGGTAAGGTGCTCAAATTTGCATACATTCATCTTGATTTTATCATGCTACCTGTAAGTGCAGATGTCCAGATTAAAACTTAAGTAAGTTTGATAGAGCACGAGACTCATTACACATACTGGAAAAACAAATCACATCTGGAACTATTAATATGTTGAAATTGGAGCCGGACACATCTAGAATACATCACATTGAAATTGGAACAAACCATCTACAGAACTAATCACATACTGAAACAAGGACAGACCATCTAAGAACCAACCACACATTGAAACTAGAAACAACCACATCTGGGACCATTTACATCTAAGTAATCAAACATTGAAACTGGAAATAATCACATCTGGGTCCAATTACTAATGACATATGTAATTAATCACACATTTAAATTGGAAACAATCACACCTGGGACCAATTACATTTAATTAATTGCATATTAAAATTAGAACAATCACTTTTTCAACAATTCCTATATGGAAACATGAAACTAATGTCTAGTTCCAACTAATCACACATTGAAATAGGAAAATATTATTATCTAGAAGCAATTATGTATTGAAACTGGAAGGAAAAATATCTAGAACTAATTTCACATTGAAACTGGGTGTGAAAACATCTAGAACTAATTTTACCTTGAAATGTAGAAGGATAAACATCTAAAACTAGTATTATATTGAAATGGTAAGGAATAAAATCTATAATTGAACTAATCTCTCCTGAAAGTGGCCACACCAATTCTTTAAAAACATACCAAGCTAGTTAACTATATCAAGTATCTGTATAAGTATTATGGCCACAGAAACATGAATTGAATATTATATTATTATGGAATTTTGTATAATGGAGGAAATAACATTTTATTTCATTAGGGTAATCATTTTTCTCCTAGCATTTAAAGATCATCATTTTCTCCTAGCATTTAGGGATCATGTTTTCTCCTAGCATTTGGGGATCATAAGTATTTTCCTAGCATACATGGATCTTGTTTTCTCCTAGCATTTAGGGATCATGTTTCCTCATAGCATTTAGGGATTATGTTTTCTTCTAGCATTTAGGGATCATGTTTCCTCATAGCATTTAGGGATCATGTTTTCTCCTAGCATTTAGGGATTGTATGTATTCTCCTAGAATACAGGGATTAATTTTTCTCCTAGCATTTAGGGATCATAAGATTTATGTTAGCATTTAGGGGTTATTGGTGTAGTTTCTAAAGATTGTGTATCTACTTATGTACAAGCTGTGTTAGTAAAGATTATTCATTTCAGTGGTCTCTGAAGGTATTAGATCATGTTATCATATGAGCATTTTTTACATGGTCACCAGTATAAAAGCATTCACACGACTCGGTCACACCATTAGGTACGGTAATGCATGTAAATAAATTATAACTAATTTTAAATGACTCAGAATGGATATTTTATATAAAGGAAGAATTGGTCTGATTCATACCCTAATGTGATTTATGCAATAATTATATCAATAATATTTGTTTTCTTAAAATGCACATATCGTATATAAGGAAATAATTAGCATCGTGATGTTTTTTTCTTTCACACCATAAATAGTTATTAATTTCAGTAGTCTAGTACTGTTGAGGGAAGCGCTGGGGAAGTCATGTGCTGCACAGGACAACACAGGTCAGACATTCATTAAGAGTGAAGAAAAGCTCAGTTCAGCTGGAAACTACTTTGTGAGAGGAAGCATGCGCAAGAATTAGAACTGAACAACAGAATCACGCAGATGTACGTTTAACGGGTTGTCATATACACAATGCCCAGTTATCAACTTGCTGAAGAATCCTGAGGGCTATTGAAATATGTGAAAGAAACTCACTGGTATTGACTGAAACTCATAGAAGATAAAAGATAGAATCAGGTATCACATTCTGGAGGCACTGTCATCATGTGGGTGTGACAACTGGTATTGACTGAAACTCATAGAAGATAAAAGATAGAATCAGGTATCACATTCTGGAGGCACTGTCATCATGTGGGTGTGGCAAGCTGGTATTGACTGAAACTCATAGAAGATAAAAGATAGAATCAGGTATCACATTCTGGAGGTACTGTCATCTTGTAGGTGTGGCAAGCACACCATCTGGTGGGCCTGTAGCTTTCCATGTTATGTGTCTCATTTGATTTCTATTGTTTGCCTACTTGCCTTTCGTGGATGTAAGTTAGTGTCTGGGGATTTCTTCTATCATATTTTACCAGTAATGAACATTTATTTAAAGAAAGAATTCAGATTTGTGAGAATTGCCATAAATTGATGTATGTATTGTCCTTGGCTGACAGGTTTTGGCGTCCACCTCTAACTCTGCATGAACCTGAGAACTTTTACCATAATCAGTTTTAGTATTATATCTGATCACTTGTATAGTTGAATCAGGTACTTGCCTTCTCAGATCAAGGTGAAACATATGCAATCCTGTGTCCAGGTTGTGCATGTTAAAAATCCCATAGCAGTAGGAAATGGCATAGAGCAGGCCATAAAGCAACTGTTCTGGCAACAATTTTAAGGGAGAAAACTAACCATTGTTAGTCCACTGCCTGTGATGGATTTTATCTGGGATAAGTAAAACATGACATAAATGCACACCAAAGTTTGGCACACTAGTCTTTGAGTTATAAGGTTTATAACAAAGTTAAATGCACTGTCTTTGAATGTGGGAAGATGGCTGATTACGTGGGAACCTCCTGGTAAAGGCATATACTGCATTGTACATATGCACCTGACTTCTCTAGGAGGCATCACAAAAACCTTTGTACAACAAATGAAGAAAATCTGTAAAAGTATAGCAGGAAGAAAAAGAACTGTTTATATGAAGAAATAATGTGCATAGTTGTTTTTTAAACCTTGAATTGATGCATATGCAAATACTTCATAATTTTAATCTTCTACAATTCTGTTTATACTTTAGAAAGACTTCATTGTTCTTCCTTATTCTAATGTCTTTCATGTTCACGCTATGCAGTATGTCTGCTGGCATGTAATGGTCTGTTTGTGTGAGCAGCAAGTGTAGACAAATATTTGCTGAACTAGCTGGTTGTTACATGTCATAAAACCCACGTCTGTGGAAGGTTGATGGTGCGGTGGCTTTCATGTCACATGTCTCATAAAACCCACGTCTGTGGAAGGTTGATGGTGTGGTGGCTTTCATGCTTGCTCGTCGGCCCAGTGATTATGCTTGTGGATCCCCATTGAGGCTGAAATGTCTAACCTAATATGGGTGCCAGGAAATGTTCTGGGAAGTAAAGTCAGCCAGCATGAAATTGACCACATCCCTAATCATGTACTGATTGGTCTATACAAATATGAGGCCAGTACCATATACCCAGTACATCTTGAGGCGTGGAATAGTAGTTTGCTTTACTTTTACCTTCCAGTGTGAAGAACTAAGAGTGCAGTCCAGTCTTAATTGCTCCTTTGCCTTGGTTCTAACATTAAAGTATTGATTTCTGCTAGCAAACAATTTAATTGTTCTGTGTTTATCATTATGAGGTGAGCATGTAAGTTGTAACTCACGTAACAAGTTATGACTGACATACCAAAATCGTTATAAACATCTAATCTATAATTGACACACTTGTATATATACATACATATCTAAATTGTTGTTGATATTACAAGGTCTAAAAAACCTAACTTAGAATTGAGATACCAGGTCTAGGTACACATCTTAATCTTAGTCTCAATTATAACTGAGATACCAGGGTCTAGACAATCTCAATTATAACTGAGATACCAGGGTCTAGACAATCTCAATTATAACTGAGATACCAGGGGTCTAGACAATCTCAATTATAACTGAGATACCAGGGTCTAGACAATCTCAATTATAACTGAGATACCAGGGTCTAGACAATCTCACTTATAACTGAGATACCAGGGTCTAGACAATCTCAATTATAACTGAGATACCAGGGTCTAGACAATCTCAATTATAACTGAGATACCAGGGTCTAGAAAACCTCGATTATAACTGAGATACTAGGGTCTAGACAATCTCAATTATAACTGAGATACCAGGGTCTAGACAATCTCAATTATAACTGAGATACCAGGGTCTAGACAATCTCAATTTTAACTGAGATACCTGGGTCTAGAAAACCTCGATTATAACTGAGATACTAGGGTCTAGACAATCTCAATTATAACTGAGATACCAGGGTCTAGACAATCTCAATTATAACTGAGATACCAGGGTCTAGACAATCTCAATTATAACTGAGATACCAGGGTCTAGACAATCTCAATTATAACTGAGATACCAGGGTCTAGACAATCTCAATTATAACTGAGATACCAGGGTCTAGACAATCTCACTTATAACAGATAGCTGTGTCTAGAAAACCTTGATTATATCACTGATATACTAGGGTCTAGAAAACCTCATTTATAACTGAGATACCAAGGTCAAGAAAACCTCAATTATAACTGAGATAGCTGTGTCTAGAAAACCTCATTTATAACTGAGATACCAAGGTCAAGAAAACCTCAGTTATAACTGAGATACCAAGGTCAAGAAAACCTCAGTTATAACTGAGATAGCTGTGTCTAGAAAACCTCAATTATAACTGAGATACCAAGATCTAGAAAACCTCAACTACAACACATACCAAGATCTAGATACACATGTTACTAATGAAATCTAATTACCAACTGAGATATCAAGGTCCATATATATATATATATATATATATATAGATTATTTGGTTGTTTCGGGATTTGAAATTCAAATATTGAGCACAACCCACTACTGGCAACGCTGATCGCATTCTGGTATGAACCTAAGGCCTATCCACGTATATATATATATATAATTATATAATACAGTCTCAATTATAACTAGGATACCATGGCCTGTATACACAACTTAATCGTACATTCTCAGTAATAACTAATATGTCAAGGTCTATAGGAACCAAGGAAGTATAAAAGTTAGTGCACTTGTCTGACAAGATGGTGGTTCAGGCTCATTCCTCTGTTTTGACCAGTAGAGCTCTGGAGTTGAACCAGCCCCACAAAGAGGGAACCAGATCATTTTCAGATTTGTCTTCAAAGACAAGTCAGCAAGGAAGGGAACTATCCACCTCACCTCATGTTGCCATGGTCTAAAACTGGTTCTCAACCTTTTTTTGGCCCATGCAACCCTTCACCATATTTTCAGAATCTCATATTCCCCCCCCCCCCCCCCCAAACACACACACACACACAGTATACACAAAACTGGAAGTTAAATTTAATAACATATACTAGAACAACCAATGACCAAGTACTACAGGAGACAAATGAACATCGTAAACTGATTAGAGAAATTAGACGTAGACAGTCAACATTTTTTGGACATGTTATGAGAAGAAATGGATTGGAGAACTTAGTGACAACTGGCAAGATCGAAGGGAACAGACCAAGAGGAAGACCGAGAGGAAAATACCTGGATGGCATGGCCACATGGTATGGACGAGACAGGAACACTGAGCTGATTCACGACTCTGGTGATCGAGTGAAATGGCGAGTCATGACCGCCCACGCTTTCCGGCATGGCACATGATTGATTGATTGATACTAGAACAAGTCTAGACGTCTACATAAAATGTGATTTGTGGGTCTACTTACGTTATAAAATTAAAAACGAATTTCAGAAGAGCGAGAAGCAAAGAACTAAAATATGGAGGGGAAAACAATAAGTAAGCGGTTCTTGTAGTAACGTGATCTTGAAATAATCTTAATTCCTCCCCTGGAAACCCTAAAATTCCCCCGGGGGGGGGGGGGGGGGAATTCCCCACCAGTTGAGAACCACTGGTCTAGAATATGTGACGGCCAAACTCTTCACCCAGTAGCAGATCTGTCATTGGGGTTAAATCTAACTGTTATACTGAATCTGGATTCAAACATTTACACTACTTGACTCTCTTATACCAACATCTAACTGAACTGACATGTCATAGTCTCATTTTACACCAACATTTAGATACAAACATCTAAATTAACTGACAGATCAACATCTCATCAACCTGCATGCAAATTACAGATGACAAATTGAGGTCTAGAGATAAGCATATACATAACAATTAGCTTACCAAAATCTAGATAAACATGTATTAATTAAAAACTGTGTGGGGCAAGCACGACAGGAGGCTTGTGATTGGCAGAAGACAATCCCCTTCCTGGAATGTTTCAGCCCGTTGTCTTCCTGATATACTCTGGGGGCAGGCCCACCTAGGTCATGACTCCAGGTGTCTTTCTCCTGCCGTGCGGTCCCACCCTGTTTTGAGACATTGAGTCATTTTCTCACTTACCCTAAAAATGTGCATTGTGCTTGCTCCAACGCCACCCCTCCCTCAGGAAGAACCTTGTGCACCCAGTGCTTCATATCGTTACACATATTCTAGCACCTTCGGATGTGAGAAGTTAGCTTCTTCCCCGGACTTCGCCTTTGTTGTGGCCTCCAGCTTGGCTGTTCACGTATGCACATGGTGGTCACCATGTTGTCTTCTTACCCCTTTCGTTGCTCACAGAGCCGTACTCCTGTCCGGACCTAGGAAGCCAGCTCTTCCTCTGGGATACTTGGTTGTGGGTTTGGACTAAATTACTACGAAGATACAAGCCGGATAAACATGTAAATTACTTCTTCTTCTTCTTCTTCAGCGTTCCGAGCCATTGAGGTTCTTTGCTGCAGATACAATCCGTCTCCATTCGTCTCTCTGGTGGACCTTCTCTTGCCAGTCGTTGATTCCAAGTGCTTGTAGTTTTGTATATATATTATCTCTCCACCGTCTTCTTGGTCTACCTCGGGGTCTACGGTCATTTATTTCCTGAGCGTAAGTGAGTTTTGTTTCCCTATTACCTTCCATTCTTTCTATATGCCCCAGCCATTGCAGTCTATTAGCCTTCATGATACCAGTGGTTAGCGGGGACTTAAACAGATCATAAATGTCTTTGTTACTTCTTCTTTTCCACTCTCCACTTTGTGTATCCCTAATGGGTCCAAAGATGCGTCTTAAAACTTTGTTCTCAAAGGTTTGTAGCAAGGCCTCGTCTCCTTTCGTTGTACTCCAGGTTTCAGAGCCATACCGCACAACTAGTCTGATGTAAATTACCGCCTGCATTAATTCATCATGTGCCGTGCCGATAAGTAGGGCGGTCATGTTTCACCATCTCACTCGATCACCAGTCGTGGCTCTAGATCAGACAGTATATCAAATCTGTTCATTACTTCTACGTTAAGATTGTCTTGTATTCCCTTGTCATTTATCAATGTACACAGATCATATTTAGTGTTTCCTAGTGTATACTTGACTTTTTTTTTTTTACCTTTACCTTCAATGTGCTTGTAATCATTCTGTGATCACTGTAGCAGTCTGCATTTGGAATTGCTTTGCGATTGTTAATGCATTTCGAAACCTAATCAGGATAACATCAGTTTGGTTTCTAATCCTGCTGTCAGTACTCATCCATGTCCATAATCTTGAATTATGTTGTTTAAACCTGGTATTTCTGACAATCATTTCATGCTCTTTTGCCTATTCTACAAGTCGGTATCTTGTTTTGTTCTCACATGCCATATTTGCTTACTGTGCCTCCATCGCCTTGATTTCCTACTTTCGCATTGAAGTCACCCATTATGATATTTATTTCTGCATTTTTACATATATGTTTTTTCTACTGCCTACATACAAAATCTGTATATTCAGTAAAATAATTAAGTATTGTTTTCATTAAAGGTAGAATCATCAAAACAGAATAACTGACATTATTATACAAGGGCAAACAATACATCTAAGTCTTAAACATATGCAACACAACACATCCATCCATCATGTGCCATGCCTCTTTTCCTCATTTCAATTGAGATCTTTTTATTGGTCAGTATGTTTTTCATCTTGCAAAAGGCTATCTTCGTAATGGCAATTCTTGTTTTAATCTCTTTAAGGCATCTCCCATCAGATGTTATGACAATTCCAAGATAACTATTGATTCACTTGCTTAAGAATATGCCCATTTACTTGTATATTACATTGTGGTATATCTTTCTTTCCAGTGACGACCATAATCTGTGTCTTCTTAATATTCAGTTCTAACCCTTGTTGTTCACTGTGTGCAAAAACTGTATCTACTAAATTTTACAGGTCCTGTTCATTGTCTGCAATCAACTGTAAAGGAAAACAGACCTGGAGACATTAAACATCCCTGTCTCACACCTCTTTTAATAGGCTGATATTGACCTACATTGTTATCAATTCTGATGGCGGCTTGTTGTTTCCAATATATGTTTTTTACAAGTCTAAGGTCTTTTCCATCAATTTGTAGATCTTCAAGCATCCTTATCATCTCGACATGTCTCACTTTATCGAAAGTCTTTGTGTAGTCAATAAAGCAAAGATATAGATCTTTGTGTGTTAGGTAAAAAAAAAAAAAAAGACAGAGAGAAGGAGAGAGGAAGGGAGAAGAGAGAGAGAGAGAGAGGAGGGAATTGAGGGAAATGATATGAAATAGTGTGAAGCATAAGAGGTCGTTCCTCACTCAAGCTCTGCCTACAACGCACTATCTTTGATAATAAAGAAAGAGGGAGAGAGAAGGAGAGAGGACAGAATGAGAAAAGAAAGAAGGGTGAGGGGGAGAATGAGGGAAATGATATGAAATAGAGCGAAGCCTAAGAGGTCGTTCCTCAGTCAAGCTCTGCCTACAACGCATTATCTTTGATAATAAGGGATGATGAAGCAAGAAGAGGGAAAAAAGAGGAGAAGGTGACAGAGATAGGAGGAGAGGAAGGGATAGGACAGATTTAGGTTCGTGTTTCCGCGTGAGAACGATAGTTTTTCTTCTTCTGCTGCATTCATCCGGAGTTTTTTTTTCTTTTTCGGACGTGATTGCGTTGTGCCTGTTTACAGCAGAGCTACGTTCTTGCGCCGTTAGGCCGACACATCTGACTTCTGCGGGCATTTGTTGACCGGGTTAACCTTCCCGGAGAACGGTAGTTGATATTACTACCGCTCCATCAATGTCTCGTGGAATACTGTCAAGTTATAGAAGAGATGAACAGCCCACCTCATACATCGTGCAAAGTCTGCGCCGTCAGTCAAGACAGTTATTTTATTCTGTAATTACAATTTGAGGGCAACAAGCCCCCTAAATATCCTTTTGCACAAAGGAGGGACTCCCTCCTTTCAGCGTTTATACAGAATTATCCACGATGTTAGCATAAGAAACAAGGTCAACCAGTTTGTAGCAGTGTTATTCTTGTCTGGTCTTGACCTCTGTTGTTTTGTCTGACTTCAGATGTAGCATAACTAGTTCCCATATTGTTTGGTCTTGACCGCTGTTGTTTTGTCTGGCTACATATGTAGCATAACTAGTTCCCATGTTGTCTGCCATGTCTCTTCTGATCCGGTCTCGTCTTTCAATGTCTTGCACAGTTTCAGTGTTGACATGTTTGTTGTTTCTCAAATGGATTCACAAAGTACGCTTTCAAAAGTGGAAACTGGCGTGTTCTGAGTGGAGTGGCTCACGTTACTTGGCGAGACGAGAGTGCATTTTCACTGATTGCAAAGACAGATATATAAAGGGCAAGAAATATCATCTGTGACTGGTTTTATATCATATTGCTGTACTTGCTGTTTGTGTAACTTCTATATTACAATATGTACATCAGTATCTGCTATGATGTATTTGCCATTGTTTGTGTTACTTGTTTAATACATGTATGCATGTGTGTTTGTGTAGCTTCTATATTTACATCAGTATCTGCTGTGATAAATGTTTGCCATTGTTTGTGCTACTTGTTTAATACATGTTGTATGCATGTGTGTTTGTGTAAATTCACACATGTGTATTTAAAAGCATTCACACATATAAACACATTTCTCAAATATCACATTTATATTTAATTATCAATCATATTTGTACAAAGCATGTGTTGTTATTTATCGAACTCATATTCTTATTTATGTACCAAAACGTCAAGGATGTTACTTAGTATCCCATATGCATGTTGTTGTTTTTTTTTTTATTTATGACACATCACACTAATCAGTTCAGTGTAAAACATGTTTTAGTTGTGACTCATCACTTGCTGTGGCATGTATTTGTGGTCAGGCAATACCGTGTTTCCCTGAAATCAAGTATTATCCTTAAAATAAGCCCTAGCAACATTTGTCAGGATGCTTGTACTATAAGACATACCACTAAAATAAACTCTGGTTAAGATCATCCGCTAGAATGAAGTTATTAAACATGCACTTGCATTCAAGTACTTTGTTGATGGCATTGACTTTCTAAATACCAACTCTACAACATGGTTGCCATGGATGAAACTGCAGTGTCTATGGGCCTAGGATCTCAAACAACAATTGATCAGACGGAATTCTGGCCATGGATGAAACTGCAGTGTCTATGGGCCTAGGATCTCAAACAACAATTGATCAGACGGAATTCTGGTCATGGATGAAACTGCAGTGTCTATGGGCCTAGGATCTCAAACAACAATTGATCAGACGGAATTCTGGCCATGGATGAAACTGCAGTGTCTATGGGCCTAGGATCTCAAACAACAATTGATCAGACGGAATTCTGGCCATGGATGAAACTGCAGTGTCTATGGGCCTAGGATCTCAAACAACAATTGATCAGACGGAATTCTGGCCATGGATGAAACTGCAGTGTCTATGGGCCTAGGATCTCAAACAACAATTGATCAGACGGAATTCTGGCCATGGATGAAACTGCAGTGTCTATGGGCCTAGGATCTCAAACAACAATTGATCAGACGGAATTCTGGCCATGGATGAAACTGCAGTGTCTATGGGCCTAGGATCTCAAACAACAATTGATCAGACGGAATTCTGGCCATGGATGAAACTGCAGTGTCTATGGGCCTAGGATCTCAAACAACAATTGATCAGACGGAATTCTGGCCATGGATGAAACTGCAGTGTCTATGGGCCTAGGATCTCAAACAACAATTGATCAGACGGAATTCTGGCCATGGATGAAACTGCAGTGTCTATGGGCCTAGGATCTCAAACAACAATTGATCAGACGGAATTCTGGCCATGGATGAAACTGCAGTGTCTATGGGCCTAGGATCTCAAACAACAATTGATCAGACCGAATTCTGGCTTTGGAGAGTTATGGCGATGCTCCAGAAGAAGATGACATGACTGTATTTGAATACATGTAGATTTTTGTATTTAAAAAAAAAAAAAATGAGATCCCAGAAAATAAGCACTAGTGCATTTTTAAAGCTGAAATTAATATAAGACCCGGTCATATCTTCGGGGAAACATGGTGGTATGCTTTAATTGTGGCTAGCCGTAACCTCATTGTATCTACTGACATGCCTCAAGTGTCACACACTTTGCTGATTCGCTTCACAGGAGCGGTTGATCTTTAATAAGTTTATCCGCCTCTTACCGTACCAGTATTTGTGTGCTAGACAAGGGCATTCCCTGAATCACACCTGATTACTCTAGCTTTGCCAGTCAGTCACACCTGATTACTCTAGCTTTGCCAGTCAGTCGAGACTTGTGTGGACACTGCATGCACAAGCAGTATCTTAACTGCATTGGATCTGCATTACCGTTTCTCTTACTGTGGACTGTGGTGGATCAATCGGGCATAATCGATGTTTTCTTGCCACTTTAAAAAAAAAAAAAAAAAACTTATATCGTTGTCAATCTTAGATCGCCTGTCTTGGATTTCCACCTCAGATATGATTTGTATCAGAATTAACTTGACGCTGAAATGTATAACGTGCAAGGAAGAATACAAAGACACCGTGTCTTTTATTTGACTTGTCTTTGTTTATTTCTTCCATCTGTTTCTGTTTCTTTCCCAGTATCTGTATATTAGTTATATATATTTCTTATTAGCTTATACACGCCTCCTTAAAATGTGACCAATAAGTGAAAATATCCACGTGCCTAGTGCGTCAGTTCAATTGTCCAATTGCTTTTGTTTATTATCCATACTCTAGCACATATAGGCTACTGAATGCTGCTCTCTTGAACATGCGTAATTACCAGTATGTGACAGCAGAAGTTAACACCCCGCTTGATCGCCAATTTCTTCTTCTTCTTCTTCTTCTTCTTCTTCTTCTTCTTCTTCTTCTTCTTCTTCTTCTTCTTCTTCTTCTTCTTCTTCTTCTTCTTCTTCTTCTTCTTCTTCTTCTTCTTCTTCTTCTTCTTCTTCTTCTTCTTCTTCTTCTTCTTCTTCTTCTTCTTCTTCTTCTTCTTCTTCTTCTTCTTCTTCTTCTTCTTCTTCTTCTTCTTCTTCTTCTTCTTCTTCTTCTTCTTCTTCTTCTTCTTCTTCTTCTTCTTCTTCTTCTTCTTCTTCTTCTTCTTCTTCTTCTTCTTCTTCTTCGTCTTCTTCTTCTTCTTCGTCTGCTGCTGCTTTTTGTTTCTTCTTCTGTCCCTTGTAAAACCTTCCAGCGTCCTGATAGGAATAGTTTTCTGGACAAAGCCATTCATCGTGTAGGCTGCGTGTAAGGAAATGTTTCTTGTCTCTACTATTCTGCTTGCGAGGTTTGCCCTTTCTTTATTTCTGCTGTATCTAAATATTAACGCCCTTGATGGCATGCTGTCTTGGGATAATTTTGGTCGAACAATCTGACACACAGTTTCTAAATACAATAAAACCTCGGTTTTCGTCGATAATCCGTACGAAAACAATCTGCGAAATCCGAAACCGACGAAAACCGAGGCACTTATTTCCATTTGAATCAATTTAAATCCAAATAATTCGTTCTAGAAACTCCAAAATTCAACACAATTTTATAGAGAATAAATATAGTGTTTCATACTATTTTTCGGCCCCTGAAGAACGAGTGGGTTCCTTTGTTTTCGCAAAATTAGCAGCGAAGTCATGTGGGCACACTGACGAAATCCGAGGCCACCGACGAAAACCGAGACAATGTTTTCTCGGAAAATTCTACGAAAACCTAGGTTTTACTGTATAAAATAGGTAAGATTTCGAAACTCCGTATTCATCACAGGCCTTGCATGAATGTTGCTATAATTCTGCTTTGATCCTTTGCTGCGATTGTCCTGCTGTGACTTTGGTAGTAGAATGTTGGTATGAAGATGATGAACTGCGTTCTGTTTCAACATCACAGCACACGGGTGTAACCCATAAGTGCTCCGTTCTACTCCTAACTCAAGCCTGAGTCCGGAGAAACTAAGCTCAGTGCACGAACTCCGTAGCACCGGCGAGGATCGTGAAATACTTTGGGTAGATTTTTAACTCGAAATTTTGCCCGGGCAGCGCCGTTTGGCTACTCTTTTTCGATTTCCAACTGCCAAGGGATTTTTTATGTGCGCAACAATACATACACACAGGCATCCGATCTCACTACCCAGGGACAATTTTGTTGCTAGAAGTCCACGTGAAAAAATTCCGGTCCTCACCGGGGCTTGAACCCGGGACCTCCAGCACTCGAGGCGGACACCATACCTCGAGACCACTCAGCTCCCCGCTTCTGTTTTGTTTCTATGTATTGACACATGCATACAGTTTCCAAAATAAATCGCATAGCACCTACTGCTTAGGTAGGGGTGTATGGAAGGCTATGGGTGTAAAATATGGCAGTTTATTGTAAGATGCTGCTAGGCCACATCTTCTGTTTGTCTTAAGACAATGAAGTACTTGTATTGTAATATCTCGAGCCGAGTCTTGTACACCTGGCCACTCGCACGGTAAATATAAAGTCAGCTTCTCTCAGTTTGTCGATGTGATGAACTTACTCAAAGTCTTTTTTAAAAAAATAAGTTACTCAGACAATAATTACTACCTTCACGGCTCTACCCTCTGACACTGGCTGCTTTCACCCGCTGTCTCAGTTACTTGTATAGGCCTACCGTTTTATATTCAAAATCGTCAGTTCTTTACTTTAACTCCCCGCAATCCAAGCAATTGTTATATTGAAGCTACAACTGCCTAGTACAATAGTTAACTGGTCAATTTGTTCAGTAAACATTTGACGCATTGTGTCAGGTTTCATACTTTTATGGGAAAACATATTTCCTTATGCGCACGCGTGTCTGTTTTGTTTAATTGTTAACGTTCTGTTCGTGTTCTTCACAAATACGTGCAATCTGTGGCACACCCAGTGGTATCTCTTACTTAAGTTAAAACTACGGCCTACATCACTGGTTCTCAACCGGTGAGGAAATACCCCCTCCCTCCCCACGGGGGAATTTTAGGGTTTTTGAGGGGTGGGGGTATTAAGATTATTTAAAGATCGCGTTAATACAAGAACCGATTACTTTATATTGTTTTTCCCTTCATACTTTACGGTTTTGTACTTTTCGCCCTTCTTAAAATACGTTTTATAACGTAAGTAGACCCGCAAATAGCATGTTGTGTAGACGTCTAGACTTGTTCTAGTATGTGTTATTAAATTTAGCCTCCATTTTTACATATATTGTTTAGGGACCCGGGGGGGGGGGGAATACGAAAGGTGGGGAATGACATTCTGACCATATGGTGGAGGGGTGCATGGGCCAAAACATGTTGAGAACCACTGGCCTACATGGTATGGGCTTTAGCAGCAAACCGACACTGAGATTCATAGTCATTATATATGGTAAAATACTGCACGTAATATTGCCCTGAAAACCAACCTGCAAGGAGTGCCACTTTTAAAGTTATTACTACACGTGATCTTTGGCAAGTTCGATTGTCTCCAAAATATGTAAAGCTTCCTCGTAAGATGGCGGCGGAGAATCAGCCTGGTTGTCTTGGACACCTCCTGTGGAAAAGTCTTCAAACGAAATATGCATACCAGGATGACGTCTGGGCGTCACTTGTGAATGAACACTGGAAGAAATGTGCTCACTGTTGTATGTCCTATCCCGGTGATGCATTGTCGGGGAAAGATGCGCATCATGGGAAGATGCTGGTGGCCATACGGTGGGGTTGTCTGTTCTTAGCTGAAGTGTGTTTAGTATAATAGAGCTTTGTGAACCTATGTTCGAAGTCTGGGATATGTTACTGATGCTAGCGATTTCCTGGATGTGAGATCCCGAGATTGTAGCTATGAGCGAGTCAGAATGGTCTGGGTTTCTTCTTAAATTTGACGCGCACGTTTGGCCGTCACACGTGTCATCCCCGATGTTGGTAACTGCCGGCGGTTGCTGGTCTCTGAAAACACGAGCTAATCCGTAATCTGTTTGGTCGTTCGTGGAACCGTTCCTGTGTTGGATAGGTTCATTTTCGTCTATAAAAACTTCGAAATGTCTGGAATCAACAGGGTGTACGACAGTGGTGAACGAATGAAAGTTAGGACCAAACATCTGCTCGTATGGTGGCGGCAGGTCGATTATCCTTGGGTCGGCTGCCTCTATTTCTGGAGTGACAGGTGCAGTGCGCAGTCTTGCCCTTTCTGCCATCTTTGCTTTTCTAAATTTCACAATAAGCACACAGATGATTGGAACCACGACAGACAAACCTGCGGCCATTGCGATAAACCCTCCGTTGCTGGTGATAGAATCACCAGATGAAGAGTCCCCGGGACCCACTTGAGTGCAGCCTGGGGGAGAAAGAGATCACATTAAACTCTACATTCACCACTAAGGTTAAAAGTTTACTCGGAGAGGGACACTTGCGTTGTGAGGGGTGTGGTTTGACTCTTTCTGTGCCAGACCATTGTTACTTTAACTCTGTTTCTATCCCTAACAGTTGGTACTCACAATAATGGCGACTGCTGGCGAAAGATAGAAGTCATTGAGGCACGTAAAGATACGAGCAGTAAGCATTAAACAATGATTTGATTTAAATAAATAGCAGGTTTACGTTAAATGTAAAATATAACAAATAGGCTGTCCCGAGAACCTGAGTGACTGCAACAGGATTGAACTGCGTGCTCTGCCGAGTGGCGCAGGCGTTCATGTCTCCCCACAGATCTCGGTACTTGGCGTTCCGGATCAATTCTACAGTTGACGTTCCTACAAGTAACCTTCTAAGAACATTTAGCAGAAGTTCCCTGCTACCTTTGTATCTTCTATCGTTGATCTTTCCGGTCGTCACGACGTTATTCAATCCTCTCATGTTATTGAATGACCAAAGACCACAATTTGCCTCTCTATTATAATTGTGTATAATGTTCCACGTTCATTAGTCTCTTCCAGGCAGTCGTTAGTTATTCTGGTCTTCCAAGGCATTCGTCTCAGAAACCATATCTCCATGACCTCCAAGCTCTTCCTGAATTGTTGGTTAACATTTCAAGATTCAGTGTTAACATTTCAATGCTTTTTTATTTTTATTTTCTGACATTCACAGACAGTGATTTAATACATAAGATGCTCTTCATTTTCTGTAATACAGCTTTTGCTTTGCCTATTCCGCTCTGAATCTATGCCAGGCGCATTCTCCTTGTGCTGTCCTTTCCACCACATTAGTGAACTGATTGAATTTAAAGCATTTCCCCTTCTATTGTTATATCACATTTTGGTGGTATCGTTTTCTTATTGATTTGATCGCAGCAGGATATGAAAGTATCAAATATACCACCTAGGATCAGTGGAGATCAGCCCACCGTGTGTGTTATATTGCCACATCCTATCTCAGCCATCTACTACGCTTACACGCATAGACGTGTAAATGTTGTTGTTCATGTTGTGATAAACTGTTCACAAAGCACCGCATGATCAGTGACTTATCACATCCTTACCTCTACCTTTCAAACGTCGGGTGCAATCCGAGATGTTTGAAATAAGATTGGCGGGGGCGGGGGATATCAGGTCTCGAGTTTCTTCTTCAGCAGTTGTGAAATCATCCACGATGTGCATCCATATGTTGCCACGGGAAAGATGCATGTTCTCAGTCTATTTACTTGTATTTGATTGTTAATTATATACTATAATATATTGATATTTTACTTCTGCATTGCTATGCGTCTCCTTCAGACACCCATTGTACCGTTGTTGTTAACAATGGAGTCAAGGTATTCAAACTGTGCGACATGTTCTCCATTGCTGATTGCAAGATTTCCATGGCATCTTGTTTCGTCTGTGGACATTTCATGTTATGTTCAGAAAGAGATTTTGATTTTCGATGTATCCTTTGACAGACAAGATAACTTTCTAATCACTTACACTGTTAGAGAGGAGAACCCTATCATTTACACATCTGATTTCTCCTACTGGGTTTCCAGCAAATTATGAATCGATCAAGTATATTATTGTTGACATTGTTCAATCAAATGTTTGTGTGTTTATTTAAGAGGTGTAGTAAGAGAATGCAATCCTTTCTCACTTCTCTTTGCACGTGAAATCAGTTTGATGTTTCACCAGCTCGCTGACAGCTGCTTATTATTCACAATGTGATACAATGTTTCAGTTAATTGGATACAAAAATGCTGGAAATCCCGTGTCTATCACGTAGCAGCTCTTACTCAAGTCTGGGAGAAATGTTGTAGATGTACATTATGTTCTCTGCATTTCTCAAAGATATTTCTGACTTTGAAGATATAATTACTGGCACCTCTGCTCTGATTAAATCCTTCCAACAGCTTTTGTAATTCATATTGTAATTCATATTGGATGGTGGTATATACATTCACTCACGTTCAGATGACGGCCTCTACAATGCTCAGAGATTGAAGGCCAAGACACGCAAAAGCCAAATTTCAAAGGGCCCAACTGCAGGCTAGACGGAAAAGCTGGCAGGAGAAAACAGAGTCACTGAACTTTGAAAGAGACACAAGGAAGTTATGGAGGCTAATAAAACAGCTTAACGATGAGGGCACAGGGAGAAACTCAAAAATTGCGCTACATAAAGACGGAAACATCTTAACAGGAAAGCAAGCAGCTGACCATTTTGCGGACTCATTCGCACAAGATAACAATTTTGAAATTAGTCCAGAGAAACAACAAGAGATTCGAGAGAAATGGCAAAATATAGGACAGAAGGAAATTGTACATGAGGTTATGGAGACACCTATCACATTCAGTGAACTGGAGCTAGCCATATCAAAACTGAAAATGAGAAAATCACCAGGAGCTGATGGTATCTCCAATGAAATGATCAGGAACCTAGGAACAGAGGCCAAAGCAAAGCTTCTAGAGATCTTTAATAATACATGGACCTTAGGCAGTGTTCCACAAGTCTGGAGAGAAGCAATCATGATACCCCTCCTAAAATCTGGGAAAGACAGTTCCATTGCCTCCAGCTACAGACCCATTAGCCTCACCAGTTGTCTCTGCAAAACAATGGAACGCGTCATCAATCACAGACTACAGTGGTACATTGAAAGTGAAAACATCCTTGTGCCACAACAGGCTGCCTTTAGGCAGTGCTACTCTACGGAAGATCAGACAACCTACCTCTCTCAAGAAGTTGAGGATGCATTCCAAGAGAAGAAGCTGGTACTTGCGGCTTGGATAGATCTGAAGAAAGCCTTTGACAAAGTCTGGAAAGAAGGTCTGATGAGGAAACTGAGAAACTGTAAAGTCAATGGAAGAATGTACAAATGGGTAAAAGCATACTTGCACAACAGAAGAGCCCGAGTACAGATAGACGGTCTCAAGAGCAAGAAAGTACTATTGCGTCACGGTGTTCCCCAGGGCGGAGTCCTGTCCCCAACACTTTTTCTAATCTTCATCAATGATCTTGTTGCTAATCTGCCCGATGGAATTAAAGCGGCAATTTACGCTGATGACCTGGTTTTGTGGAGCGCAAATGAACATGCATCAGTGGCCACCATATTGCTACAGAGAGCTGTAGATACATTTGTTGCATGGGCGGATAGATGGTGTATCAGCATAAACACTGACAAGTGCTGCACCACTCTATTTACCCTTTCTCCGAAACAAAAGGTAGGGAGCATTCAGATAAATGGAACACCCCTAAGAGAAGATAAAGAACCAAAATACCTTGGTGTAACATTCGACGACAAGCTGACATGGAGAAAACACATCTAAAAAGCAGTAGCAAAAGCCAGAAGCAAAATTGCCATCCTGAGAAAGCTAAGTGGAACCACATGGGGAGCCAGTGGGAAAATACTTAGCAAAGTTTATCAACAGAGCATACGACCACACTTGGAATACGGGTCAACTGCGTGGTGTTCAGCATCAAAAACTACATTGCAGGAGCTGGACAAGGTGCAAAATCAAGCTCTTAGAGTCATCACAGGAGGGATGAGATCAACCCCTATAGTAGCAATGGAGAAAATGGGGAGGACACAAGCTTTAAGAGAACGCAGAGATACAAACACACTAATACAAGCAGAAAAGTTTCTCAGCTTGCCAGGCCACCCTATGAAGAACCGATTTGAAAACTTAGCTATGGGGCGGTTGAAAAGAAGTAGTTTCATCCACCAGGCCAAACGACTCTGCAGAGAAACCATCGATCTTCCCACAGTTGATATCCCCCTGACAACTATTCCAGAGCGAACCCCGTGGAAAGATGAACATAGAATATCGCTACAAATCCAGTCAAAAGTGAGAGGAATATTTGACAAGGAAGAACAGAACAGTGTACAGCGCAGAACAGCCACTCTCAGCTTCCTTGATGACGAATACCCACAGGACCTCTGGATCCGAGTCTACACAGATGGGTCAGCACAAAATGCTGTTCGAAATGGAGGAGCGGGAGTGTACATAGAATACCCAAATAATACTAGAGACACGGCCAGAATTCCAACAGGAAAGTACTGCCATAACTATGATGCTGAAATTGAGGCAATCAAGATAGCCACAGAGAAATTACAAAATACCAGCCATGGTACACAACCTGTGGTGATATTGACAGATGCAAAATCCGTAATAGAGGCGCTCCTGTCTGGGAAATTGCCAGTTCTGAGGACACTACTTTCTGAACTTAGCAGTCAGCGTAAGATCACCATACAGTGGATACCATCCCACTGTGGAGTCCCCGGAAACGACAAAGCTGATCGATTGGCTAAGGAAGGAGCAAAAGAAGAACAACCTGATGTGCCTATTACATACCACCAAAAGAAAAGAATGATCAAATCAATCAGAAGGCCACCAAACCTTACTCAAGACGACTACCACGTTATGGACAGACCAGAACAGGTCATTCTTCTGCGCCTCAGAACAGGACACAATAGATTACGCAACCACATGTATACAAAATTCAAGATTGGTGACTCAGCCATGTGCACATGTGGTTTGGCGTCGCAGACAGCAGAGCACATACTCCAGGATTGCCCAATCTACAACATACCCAGGCGAACCTTCTGCCTAGAGAGACAACAGTGGAAGATAAACTCTATGGACCGCTGAATGAACTAAAAAAGACTGTTAGATTCATACAAGAGACAACATTGCAGTTATAAACATATTTCAGGCGAACGAAAGAAGAAGAAGAAGAAGAAGAAGATCAGAGAGTTGCTTTTTGCAGATGATGCTGCAATTACGACCCACTCTGAGGAAGAATTACAACGTCTACTATCTGCATTCTCCAATGCTTGTTCTGAATTTGGTTTAACAATTAGCAAACAGAAGACACAGATTATGTCACAAGGTGCACATGGTGTACCATCAATCTTTATTGACGACGCCGAACTAGAGATAGTAGACCATTTTACATATCTAGGATCAGAGGTAAATAGCAAATTATCCCTAAATCAGGAAATCAACATCCGGGTTGGTAAAGCAGCAACAACAATGAACAGGTTAAGAAAAAGAGTCTGGGAGAACAGGAAGCTTACTGCCAAAACAAAAGTCCTTGTCTATCAAGCCTATGTCCTTAGTACTCTTCTTTGTCGCAGTGAAGCCTGGACAACTTACTCACACCAAGAGAAATGTTTAAACAGCTTTCATATGCGGTGTCCGCGAAGAATACTTGGTATTAAGTTATAAAATGTTTTGCATATCCTTTACAGGACATCGCTGTCAACATCAGCATCTTTCAGTTGTATGTTGATTTCTTGGCAAGATTACGCTCAGTAGTTTGCCATTGCTTTCTGAGCGGCCGGCTCAGTTATCCCGCAAGTCACCAGCGGGGGTCGAACCGCTCCCAGTTCTCGCCCGCTACGAGACTCTGCGTGATAAACGGGATTACGGAGAAAGTGTTGTAACCCCTCAGCCAGAGAGACCGGCTGGTATTAAGTAGCAAGACAAAATCACAAATCACAGAGACATCAAAAAATCACAAATCACAGAGACATCCAAAAATCACAAATCACAGAGACGTTTTAAAGATCGCCATCACCACAAAGACACCATACAACGAAGCAATGCGGAGATGCAAGACAGCCACGGGTATATCACAAGCTGAAAGAGATCAACTGCACAACCAGGTAGACGAGCTGAAGAAGCAAGTCAAGGCACCGCTGACGCCGACTCCGACCAGCGGCAACGAAAAACTGCGGGCGGAAATAAAGGAAATCCAGCGAAATATCAAGCTAGAAGTGGACATATAGCCGAGATTAAGAAGGAAAACGAAGAAATGCTACGAACCATTAAAGCAGAGAGAGAACTGCTAAATGCCGAAATGGAATTAATCCAAAACTAACCAACAGAAGCCATTCAAGAGAACACAGAAAATCTGCAAGATGGAACCCAACAAAAGACCGAGCGGGAACCGCAAGCTAAGGCCAACAGCCCAACCGCGACGCCCAAGAAATCCAAGAGAGAATCATTATCCCGCGGGATCTCTAAAGGCGGCACAGAATACCCACTCGGACCCAACCTGGAGGAGTTCTTAGAATCGATTGGAATGGAGGAACTCGAAAAGAAACGCACAAGACTCAAAATAGAAAACAGGCGCAAGAAATTTGAAAGGGAGAGGGAAGAGATAATGCGCAAACAAGGAAATGAAAACACCGAAAAGCTGCTACAGACAATACACAAAAAAGGAGGCAAATAAGAACAAATAAAAAGTCCTTATAAGGACTGCAACCAGTCAAGCCAGACGAACCAGCAGTCTTCACTAACAAAAGAAAACACCAGAGAAGACGGGCACAAAAGACATCCGCCACCAATCCCCCAGCTGACGTCACAGACACAAATTCCGATACAACCAGTCCGGGTCAGGACCAACTCGTAAGAGCGCATAAGACAAGAATCAGTGTGAATAAACCCACAAGAATCCCGGACCTCAACAATAACCACAGCTGAAAGAAGCAGGTTGAACGAGGCCGAATTTGGAATTTTTGTTTTTTAAATCAAGTCAAGTCAAGTCAAATCACAAATACTGAAGCATTGGAAAGTTCAGATTGCGTGACAATATATTCCATGCTCAGTTTTCGTAGACTTAGATGGATAGGACACGTTAGGAGGATGGATGCTGGTAGAATACCAAAAGACATCTTTTTTGGTGAATTATAGGTGGGTAAGAGATCTCAGGGTCGGCCTCTAATACGATACAAAGATGTGTGTAAGCGGGACATGATTGATACAGGCGTTGGTAATGAACATTGGGAGCACGTCGCCGCTGAAAGTGTTGCATGGAGGGCAAATATCAGAAATGGAATAAAAACACAGGAGAAAATTATTGCAGATAAGTCACACACAGAGCGTGTGAGACACAAGATGATACATGATGGTGAAAATGACCACGTGTTCACATGCATCCACTGCGGACGAACATTTACATCGCGAATTAGTCTTATCAGCCACACTCGCCACCGCCATGGGTCGTAGTTATTAAAGCTTTTTGAAGCACAATGCAACAAATTTTCGTCTGTCAAGACAGCAAGATGCCAATGTAAATGTAATTTCCATTCTATTCCATTAATGGTGATTTACAAGAGGGTTTTGCTGCCATGGCTTATTACTGCGATAGTACGATAGTTGATACATGATCTTAAATAACCCTTCTTTAGTAAGGGAATGTAGATTATTGCTTTACATGCTGGGGGGGGGGGGGGGGGGGGCAAAGAATACTGTACCATGTCTTCACATACAGTACATGATATACATGGTCTCGGCTCTCCCCCCGCGAAATGATTAGCTCAGTTGGTATGTCGTCACAGCTTAGTGAATTCCCTTCCTTCTATCATCATCATTATCATCATCATCATCATCATCATCATCTTCATCATCATCATCATCATCATCATCATTGTGACAGGTTGGCCCACCTCTCAGATCGTTTTGTTACTAGATGGAGATAGCCCTCAATAAACCCCTCTATGTATCCTGTAGTAATTTTTATTTTTATCTATATTTTCAAATATTAGATAAAATCGTCTTTGGTTAGTGTATTTATATACATAAAACTATAGAGAGAGTTAAATACTATTTCTTCTTATAGTTAGAAGTAGATGTAGGGTAGAGTTCGTTTACAAGCCAAGAAATCAAGTCAGGCTGAATTTTATATTCAGTTTTGGCTGTGAATAATAATTTGGCCACAGGAAGGGAACTCTCCTGGATGAGAAGTTAACTTCCGGTAGCACCCTAACTTCTGCCATTTCTGATAGCAACCTGGAAGGAGCAGGAGCTACTATCACGTCAATTGGCTAAAATTGAACACCTGTCTGTGTTTAAACATATTTTATTGCTGGCTCTTGTTAAGCCGAAAAACCATCTAAAACATAGAAAAGCCAATGATAGTCTCCACTCCCGATAGGCCAGTCAAAATCTAATTGCAGGGTGAGTTAATAATAATTTTGTTAAATAATTTTCTGTGTGTCAAAATGCCGGCAAAATCTAAAGGCCATGCCGATCGATAATAGATAATATTAAGTAAAACTAGTGTTAGTTAACTAATATTAGAATTAGGACCATGTTTGTGCCATGTGGCTTGCCGACAAGGGTAAAACGCAAAGCTCGTCACATGTGGCATTAGAAACATGGATAAATTACATTACGTGATTCTCGAAATTAGGTATCCACCTGCGGAAGGACACCTGAGTTAGTCAGTAGACGATTAGAGTTAAGATAAATTAATTATGTGCGTAACTTCGGAACTAGCGGATTTCTCTAGATAAAATACTTATTAGTTGAAGGAATTAGTTCAGAGAGTGAATAGTCCCAATTAATTATTCTTTATTAATCTCTTATCTTGCCCATAGTCAGATTACTACCATGTGGTCCAATATGGCCCACTTAACAAAGTTCAAACCTTGGGGGAATTCTCCAACCCTAATATTGTTCTTGTGTATAGTGAAAATAATCTTAAACCTAGCTAAGAAATCTTCTTGATAATTAATTATGTTTTAATTAATATAAGGAAGACTTGCTAGTAGTACAACTCATAACTCTTTAAGTGAACTTGGGGGGGGGGGGGGTTTCATTGATTTTAATGGTTCACTCGTGTACATCGTGAAGTTATAGTTGTTGTGTGTGATTTCATTTCATTCTATGGAATTCATCATGTGATGTTAATTCATCGTGTGGAGTGTAGGTTGTGTGTTTCCATACTTGGAAAATGATGTGTGGTGTTTCATCGATTTAATGGTTTGTTAATGTATATGTGACGTCGGAGTTGTGGCGTCTGAGTTCCATTCCATTGAAGTCATCCTATATGTACTGTTAAGTCATTATGTGAATTGTGGTTCATGTTTCCATGATTAATCGTGACTTAGAATATATATTTGGAATGTGGTCTTTGAAGTAGAGCATTGTGATTGTACATGTTTGATCTACATGTCAGCAGAGAGAATAGGATATCATTTGTGTGCTGTTTCCATTAGATCAGTGTGCTGTTGTAGATTTCAGATAAGGAATCAAAATGTGTAAATTTAGATAATACATGCTATGAAAATTTATGAGACAAGCATGCCATGCAGGACATGGCCAAAAGAATTTACAATTCTGTCTTGAAGGATTATTCACTCCTTCTCACTGTCATTCACAGAGCCTGCACCCTGATCATCTGTAGCCGTAGTCACGACCGGTGATTGAGCTACGAACCACTCACTTGATGCAGCAGAGAGTGGAGTCCATACCACGATCCAGTCAGCACTGCCAGCTTACCATCCAGGAGGCTAAGGATTATCAGATGAGTGGCTACCCACCCGTTTGCCACTGCACAGCAATCCTAATTTGTCCGCTATTGGCTAAGAGTCTATGATTATATCCTCTAGCTGAACAGTATCTTGTCGAGATTTCAGGGATCTGCGTATCTCTTATGTGTCAGTGAGTTCCCAGTGGGTACAGTTAGTCGTCATAACTTTCCGCCTGGCACTGTTTAGAAGTAGTGATCCATTCTGGGACTTTGTTAATCATTCTTCTAGAACTGCGAGCCATTTGATCGCTTCTTCAGCAGTGGTTAGATTCTCTATTCTTAGAAGTCTATTTAGTAACCCACTTTGATCCAAGTCCATCCTAGTAGAATACATTACGCGACACTGGGGGCTCGTCCGGGATGACAATCCTATAGATTGTTGGGTTCAGTCGAGTATCCAACTTCATAGATATTTCTAACTTTCAGTCACTAAAAATAGATAGCTACTAATCATACTAGTTAATATATACATACTTATAATATAGGATAACACATACGTAGGATTAGAATAAGATAACATAAGTTAGGGCAAAGGTGAATTGCTGGCAAACGGGTAAGTGTTGTGTCAATGTGTAACATTTTTTATGCTTGTTATTGAAGATATTTGTGAATCTTTGCGACAAACACATTCTTGATTAAGTGAGTGAGTTATCCAGGTGTATCAACAGATATATTATTACATAACTAACATGTCTTCTGAAAAGCCACCTACTAAGGAGGAACTGCGAGAACAAGGAACATTGTTAGGTTATGAGGGTGCAGAGTTGGAAAAATATGTAATAGAAGAAGGAAGAACATGGCGCCGAGAACAAAGGGACATCATCAAAGAGAAGGACGAACGAGAGGAAAGAATTAAATTAAAAATCCAGATGGCGGAAATTGAATCCAGACAGAAGATGCGACAAGCTGAATTGGACAACCAGTTGAAACAGGCTGAATTGGACAACCAGTTGAAACAGGCTGAATTGGACAACCAATTGAAACAGGCTGAATTGGACAACCAGTTGAAGCAAGCAGAACTGGACAAGGAGTTGAAATTAGCTGAGCAGTTAAGACAGCACGAGTTAGAACTGAGGAGATTAGAACTACAAAATCCTGATGCCTCCAGATTTAGCAGTGCCAGCTCTCCAACTGACAGCCAAGACATTTCCTCAGGACCACATATTACTCCAGGATCAATGAGTTTTCCACTGGCCCACTTCGACCCGAAGGAGGATCAGATGGATGAATATCTTGACAAATTTGTGTTAATGTGTGAAGCCTACAATCTGCCTAAGGATAAATTTAATATTAAACTCTCCCAAGCACTTCGCGGTCCAGCGTATGACGTGTTTGCAAAACTCCCTCCAGGTCTTGAGAAGGACTTTGTCACACTCAAAAATGCTCTCTTGAAACGATATCAGTTAACTTCTAGTGCCTACAGGTTGAAGTTCCGTACAGCCAAACGGTCACAAGGAGAGTCATTTCCTCAGTTCGCCTCACGATTACACACTTATTTTAACAAGTGGGTAGAACTGAGTGATTTGGATGCTACTTATGACGGGCTGGCGGAACTAATACTTGTTGAGCAATTTAAAGATGTTCTTCCAAAACAGCTACAAACCTTTATTGCAGAGAATGGTGGTGCTCGGCTAGAGGAGGTTATTGCACTAGCCGAACGATATTTAACTGCCCATGGCGAAGTAGCTACCACTAAATCTTGTAATTCTTCTACTGCTCAAAATACTCCTGCAACACAGAATAAGGGTTTTCAGCAGAACAACTCTTACGGTAAAGACACCAGAGGGCACACTGGGGGTCCACACCAAAATCCTGGTTTCCAAAAACAAAAACCACCAGCGAACAATAGTGGATGGGGTAAACCGTACTGCAAGAATTGCAAAAACAATGATCACCACACGAGCGTGTGCAAGAATAAACCCCCAACCCAGTATGCTGCGTGTATGATTATGGGGGCGAGTACCCAACAGAACGTAGGTTCAAGTAAGGTAACTAGGCCACCCACAGTTGAAACTATCTTGGTTGATGGTAGTCCTGTGGAGTGTCTCTATGACACCGGACTACAATATGACGCCATCATAGCTAGTCAGTTAGTGAAACCCTCACAGTTAACTGAACAAACTGTGGCAGTTAGGGGTGCTACCAGGAGCTCCCAAACAATAACTGCTAAGATAGCCAAAGTAAATGTGACATCAAAGTATGTCACTGGACTCATTTCAGCGGCAGTGATTGATGATCTTGTATACCCTTTCATGCTAGGATGTAAGTATGTATATTTAGGAGAACCATCATCACCCATGATAATGGCAGCTGTGGAGACCCGGAGTCAGGTTGAACATCCACATGAACATGTACTCCCAATCAACCCTCTACCTCGGGAGATTAGGGCTGCACAACATGAATGTCCAACTTTAACACCTTGTTTTGGCAAATTGCCAATAGCTAGGAATCCCCCTGTGGTGGGAAATTTCTATGTAAAAGACAAGTTATTGTACCGTAGGGCGGGAACTACAGGTACCGAACATGGGCAACTTGTCGTGCCTAAAACATATCGTGACCGAATATTACATATGGGTCATACCATATCGTTCAGTGGACATATGGGGGTAGGGGCTACTACCCAACGTATTTCGTGCCACTATTTCTGGCCGGGAATGACGGCTGATATACAAAGATATGTCAAGTCATGTCCGGAGTGTCAACGCGTGTCACCAAAACATTGGACGGTCCCCGTTACCTTAGGGGATATGCCCATTCTGAGTACACCGTTTGAGCGGGTAGCCGAAGACATTGTAGGTCCTCTGCCTCGTTCTAAGAGGAGGAATGCTTATATTCTAACTCTTGTGGACACTTGTACTATGTGGTCTGAAGCCATACCGTTACCTGGTATAGACTCCAAGAAGGTAGCTGATGCCCTGGTACACATCTTTACTAGAGTAGGTTTTCCCCACCAAATCTTAACTGACAATGGGTCACAGTTCCGGGGAAAACTTATGGAAGAGGTTTTCAACTTGTTCCGGACGCGCCATATTCATACCAGCCCGTACCACCCCCAGTCCAATGGGACAGTGGAACGGTTTAACGGGACTCTCATGTCTATCCTACGCAAGTTAGCCCAGGAAAAGCCTGAACGATGGGATGAATACATTCCGGCAGCATTGTTTGCTTACCGGGAAGTCCCCCATGCTTCCACAGGCCTTCCCCCTGCTACCTTGTTGTTCGGGAGGCCTATAAAGGGACCGTTAGAGGCAGTAATGAGGACCTGGACAGAAGAGGGAGTGGATGAAACAGTCCTCACTGCTTCGCAGTATGTAGGAGAGCTAAAACAGAAACTGGAAACCGGATGGAAATTGGCTAATTCCAACCTCCGGCGTGCCAGAAAGAAACATGCATCCTATTACAATAAGAAAACTAAAGATAGGGCGCTTGAGGTAGGCGACAAGGTTTTATTATTGTTACCCCAAGGAAATAACAAACTTGAAATTGGCTGGCAGGGTCCTTTCCCCATTTTAGAGAAATTGTCCCGCACAAATTACAAAATTTCCATTAGGGGTAAACATAAGATTTTCCACATCAATTTACTCAAAAAATTTGTGGAAAGATTAAATGATCCACCGGTGCATCTGATGGCTCTGTCGGTGGCAACTGAGGTTGAAGAGGGAGAAAACTCAGGGGTGGAGTATCCTCTGAAGCCTCAAGAGACGGTGAACAACGTCCTCATCAACCCTGACTTGGAGACGTCCGAGTTAGAGAAGATGAGACGAGTTCTAAGGTCTCATGCCTCAGTGCTAACAGATAAGCCGGGTAGGACAAAACTGGTCGAATTTGACATGAAATTAAATACCTTGGACCCAGTCCGACAAAAACACTATCCGGTCCCATATGCTAAACAGGACGCGTTACAAGAAGAGATTAAGTATCTTCTCAAGGAAGGGATCATTTCTCACTCAGAATCTCCTTACAGCGCCAGTGTAGTGCTCCTACGGAAGCCAAGTGGGGAGCATAGGCTATGTATTGATTACCGCCAACTAAATGGAGTGACGGAATTTCAAGCGGAACCCTTACAGGATCAGGGACTGTTATTTGCCAAACTTAGTAAAGCCAAATACTTTTCCAAGGTAGATCTTAGTAAAGGATATTACCAGATACCGGTCAAGAAGGACATCCGACCATATTTAGCCTTCAGCACAGCAGATGGCCATTATGAGTTCAACGTGCTTCCTTTTGGGTTAAGTAACGCCCCTGGGGTGTTCACACGCATGATGCGGTTATTACTAGATCCACTGAAGGACCCTAATATTAGCAACTTCATGGATGATATTTTAATTGCTTCAGAGACGTTTGAGAGTCACCTACAGTCCCTAGACAGGCTGTTGGGAAGATTAGCGGAGACGGGACTGACCGCTAGACCTGTTAAATGCCAGTTAGCTTTTAGCCAGCTGGAGTTCCTGGGGCATACAGTAACGCAAGGACACATGTTCCCGGAACAGAAGAATATTGAGAAGCTGTTGAAGGCTACCAGACCCAGGACTAAGAAAGACGTGCGATCCTTTGTATCCTTGGGGGGTTTCTATCAAAAATTCATTAAGAACTTTAATGTGCTTGTAGCACCATTGACTGATGCAACAAAAAAAGCGGCACCAGAACAAGTAAAGTGGACTCCTGAATGCGAAGAAGCATACACCATATTCCACGTTTGCCGTCAAGCGTCATGGGGAGGAATAATTGGCGCTCCAGCGCCCGATGAGTGGATTGCCCAATTCATTTTCTTGTCGAGCGTCTTCTTGCTCTCATCGCAGATAATCTTACATAAGGCCAGTACTGGTAGTTGATGGTGTTGCATCCTAACCAGATGGCCAAACCACTTGATCTTCTGTCTTTCGATAAATGTTGCACAATGTGTTGCGCCTACTGTCTGTCTCATAACAACATTTCTTACTCGGTCTCGGATTGTTAAGTTGGCAGCTCTCCTCAGGCATCTCATCTCGCAGGTGTTGATTTTGCCAAAGTGTGATTTGGATAATGTCAAGTTTGAGATTGATAGTATGAGGTTGGTGTGAATATGTTGTTTATTATCTGTCGTTTTGCGGACATGGGTATATTTGGATGTTTCAGTAAGGGGGATAGTTGATATGTAAGTGCACTTGCTTTTTGACATCTGATTTCGATTTCTCTGTCCAATCTGTCATCTTCTCTGATCATATTTCCAAGATATTTGAATTCTTTAACATGATTTACAGATGTGTTGTTTATACTTCCTTCTGTATATATTTCTAATAGTGCTTCCTCTAACAATGGCTGTCTCTGCCTGCTCACTTTCAGTTATTTTATCTGAGTTATTAGAATATATCTTCAGTTATCTCTCCACAGTACTCCTTCCATCTTTCTAGTATACTTTTACTTTCTGAGGTTGTGCCATTTTTGTCATTTATAATGTAATGATTATCATACTCCTGTTACATTCTCTCGGCAGTCGACCATCCGTTGCTGGTGATAGAGTCAACAGATGAAGTGTTCCCGGGACCCACTTGTGTGCGGCCTTTGGAAGAAATAGTTCACATTAAACTCTACATGCACCACTGAGCTTAAAGGTTTACTTGGAGAGGGACACTTGCGTTGTGAGGGATGTGTTTTCTCTTTCTGTGCCAGACCATTTTTACTTTAACTCTGTTTCTATCCCTAACTGTTGAGTTTTGAAGTGCAACAGCTGATCCAGAGCAACACACGTCAAGGTGACATAGTCATCTACACCGATGGGTCAGTGGTGAGAAACAGACGTAGTAGTTGGGGCTTTATTGCAAGGGCTAATGGGCGAGTCTTGAAAAAGGAGAGTCTGTCATATGAGACTACGACCTCCAGCATGAGAATGGAGGTGGAGGCAGTAACAGCGACATTCAGGTGGCTAGAGGAGACTACTGCAACACACGTTGTATTCATTACGGATTCAAAGAGTATGCTTAGCAAGGTGGAGAAAGGAATGTTTCGTGTGGAATGGCTCTCGTCGCTTCAGAAGTCACAGATCGTGATACTTGCATGGACATTTTGCCCTGGCCATGCGGGTGTACGGGGGAATGAACAGGCTGATAGGCTAGCAGGGAACGCACCTCTTAGTGGAATTTTGCCTATGGACAAGGGGTAGGTAGTCGTGCGTTTGTGGGATCGGGTGGAGAAGGTGGAGGAACAGATTGAGAACCCATATGTGGAAACAATAAGATTGCGATGGATCGGCAGGGGTTCTGGAAGAATCTCAAAACTGAGAGGGAAGACCAGGAGGACTTTTAATCAGATAGCGGCGGAAACGATTAGTAGTCGCTGGCTGTTGAATGAGGGGACGGAGCACGTATGGGAATGTCCTGAGTGCAGTGATGTCGGTTCTTAACTCAATTCAACTCAAAATAATGGTGACTGCTGGCGAAAGATAGAAGCCACTGAGGCATGTAAAGACAAGCGGAGTAAGCAATAAACAACGGGTGCCAGTCATGGACAATTTGGCAATCACTAAAGAAGGAAATTTGGGCTTTTGTGCTCGAGTTTATACGAAAGTTCTAGAATATCATGGATCTAGAAGAAGAAAATACTGACATTCTACTAGATCTGAACATTGAATTCAGCCGGCTTATTATCAGCATCATGTGTGGGGGAGTGAAACACTGTGGCTACAGTGGCTGGGAGAGATCAGCGATTCAAGGCATGGTTCCTGGGAGAAGAGGAAGTGGTCGGCCGGCGCGACAACTGATACAGGACATTGCAGACATCTTGGGCGTGAGGGTTTTGGGGTCGGAGACACAAGAAGTCAAAACCCTTTTTGTCAGGCCGTGATAAGAGAACTACGTTTTGTAAAGACATATTACATGATCATGATGATGACTGTGGCACTGCATGGTCTAAACTCTTGTTGTTTGCTGATATGTTATCATTTGTATTAGAATGTATTAGGCTACTGTCGTGCTGCATGGTCGAGGCTGGTCTTGTTTGCTTGGTGTATTATAATGAGAACATATTTAACACAATTAAACCTAGAACTTGGGTTGTGGACCCACTTAAAGAGATTGTTACTGACCTGTAATACTATGGTATGGCGGTGGAGCGGTTGCGGGATAACCCGTGTCCATTCTACAAACACAACTGTCGTGTCCGCAATTGAAATAACATCCTTTAATGTGGCTGAAAACCGAATTATATCCGTAACTCTAAGAACGTTGCAAACGGTTCCAAATAATATACACCAAGACTTGACCAATACTTGTCCTACTGATGGTAGTCGACGGAAATGTAGACGTACAGTTAAACAAACCTGCAAAAAATAAGGTTGCAAATATAATGGCATCACGAAACCTTTTTAAAACAAATTTTGGCTGTAATAGTTTTTATTTGTCTGAAATCATTGTCACGGACAGTCGGTATAATTATGACACAATTGCGTGAATAATGAACGTAGCTTCTGTGCGAACACTTCCTCATTCACGCGAGCGTCGATGAAGCAAACTTAGCGATGCAGGCAGCCTGGTTTCGTGTGGGTTAACAATGCTTTTACAACGTAGACGGACAGTTGTACAATGTTGCCGAACTTACTTTGTGTAAGGACAATAACTTCAGTTATAATACAATGAATTCAAGATCATCGACACTAACGCCCGATGTACAACCGGCTACTCGAACTTCAGATGCTTCGAAGAGACCCGAGTTTTTGAATTATATCAAATGATTACATTTCTCCTACCAATATTTCAAAAACATAAATTTCTCATTACATTTATTATGTTTAAAATTAGCTTCGCTTAGATTTAACTTGCATCAAACTTATCACTTAAAGCGTCAAACAAACTTCGAACTTAAAGGAGATAGGTGGGTAGGTAGGTAGGTAGGTAGAAAGGTAGGTAGATAAGCAGTTAGATAAGCAGATAGGTAGTTAGATAAGTAGATGGTAAGAAGTTAGGTAAGTTGGTAGATATGTAGTTAGGTAAGTAGGTACGTAAGTAATTTTTTAAAGTAGTTAGTTAAGTAGGTGGGTAGGGAGATAGGTAGGTAGGTATATCGTATTGAGAGAAATACACCGATACAGTGGATCATTTTTCAACAATGCAACCATAACGAACGATGGAATGTAAGCTAAATTGCAACATGGTAATAAAGTTCTTTATATTTATATCATGGCGAATTTATTGGGCAAGCGAGCTCGCGGTGAACTGAAGGAGAGCTACAAAAACACAATGTACGTATTTACAAGTATTTACTTTAAACTTTGTGAAAACACTGCTGCCGATCGCTAAGCCTGGCGAATTAAAAAAAAAAATACTAAGAACGTCTCAATGAATAAATGCAGTATTTATTTTACACATTGGGGAAACAATGGGGCTGATTGTTTAGCTTGGAGTAGTCAAAGACACAACAACAGGAAAACACGATGAACGCCTCAGTTAAGATCTGGGGTATTTACTGAAAATATGGAGCAGATGTGAACTGGCGAAACGGCACAATGTCCTGCTGTACGATTTCCAATTCCAATTTTCAAAACAAAAATTCCAAATTCGGCCTCGTTCAATCTGCGTTTTTCAGCTGTGGTTATTGTTGAGGTCCGTGGTTTTTGTGGGTTGTTTTCACCATAATTCTTGTCTTGTGAGTCTTATCTCGACTGGTTATGTTGGTTTGTGTCTGTGACGTCAGCTGAGGGTTGGTCGTCGGCTATCCTTTGTGCTCGTCTCCTCTTGTGGTTTTCTTTGTTGGTGCAGGCTCCTGGCTCGCCTGGCTTGGCTGGGTGCAGTCCTTATAAGGACTTTTTATTTGATGTTTTTGCCTCCTTTTTTTGTGTGTATTATCTGTAGGAGCTTTTCTACGTTTCCATTTTCCTCCTTGCTCCTGTTTTCACTTTCGAGTTTGAGTTTCTGCTGCCATTCGACTTTTTCCTCTGCGGTCAGAAATGGGACGATCTCTCCGTCATCTATATAGTATTGCCATGGGTGTTCGTCATTCGAGTGTAAAGCTGGTTCTTCAGCGATACGGAAGGGCGTTGATTTTCCCTTGTATTTCTTGTGCTTCTTTGCTTTTTCTTCCATGCGCCTTCTGTATTCCTGAGTTCGTATGTAATCTTTATCTCCGCGAGTATTTCGTCGGTGAATAATGGTGATAACGGGGCGTCCTCTCTGCCGTCATCAGGGTGTTCATCTCGGTTTTCTTCGGATGTCTGGCGGGATATTGGCTTCCCTTCGGCCGATTCGGGCGTCGTGGTTGGGCTGCTGGCTTTCGCTTGTGATTCAGGCTCGGTCTCTTGGTTTTTATCTTGCGGTTTCTCTGTTATTTCTTGTAAGGCTTCTTTTGTTTTGTTTCGGAATATTTCCATTTCAGCTTTCTGTAGTTCTCGCTCTGACTTAATGGTTTGTAGGATTTCTTCGTTCTCCTTCTTAATCAATGCCATATGTTCCTCTTCTTGCTTGATGTTTTGCTGGATCTCCTTCATTTCCACCAGTAGTTTTTCGTTGTCGCTGGTCGGAGTCGGCGTCAGCAGTGCCTTGACTTGTTTCTTCAACTCGTCTATCTGTTTTTGCAGTTGATCTCTTTCAGCCTGTGATATACCCGTGGCTGTCTCGCACCTCCGCATTGCTTCGTTGTATGGTGTCCTTGTGTTGATGGCGAGCTTTAATACGTCTCTGTGTCGTTGCAGGTACGGGCATCCCAAGTAGCTTGCTCCATGCTTGCCCAGGCAGTTGGCGCACTTTCTTTTGTTGTTGGGTGCTCGAAAGTCCGTGTCCAGCTTGGCCAGCGGGCACTTCTTGAAGGCGTGGTGATCGGCGCAGTAACGGCAGATTTCCGCCCTACTGCGGCATGCTGCTCTGCTGTGGCCGGCCCTCTGACATCTGGAACATTGGGTGATCCTTGGGATGAATCTCTCTGGCTGCTGCATTCTCTTGTTGGTTGATGATTGACACTGTGGTCGGCATTACGCTGCTCTCCGAAGTCACCACTGCCAAGGTTGTAGGTAACTTGGAGTAGGTGAGGAGCCGTTCCGCCTTCAAGAATCGGATCTTCTCGTAGCTGCTTCAGGATTTCTTCGTCTGTCAGCTCCACTTGGATACGCTTGACAACCCACTTGCTTGTCGGTGAGTCGGTGTTTCCGACTATGGTGTCTTTCTCCTCCTTCGTCTCTGCTGTCTTGGCTCTTGATTGTGTTGGGCTGTCGATCTTCTCCCTCGTGATAGTTTCAGTAATAACTGTAGTATCAGGCTCTTTGATGCAGCTAGCAGGTAGGCTCTCCCCGTTGTTCTTCTTGTCGGCTCCCACGCTGCACATCTTGGATACCGCGTGTTTCTTTACGTTCTTTCAACGTACCATTTTCCCCCGTATCAGGCTTCTTGACTTATTCAGATGATTTGTCTTGATAGCGCTCGCAGTGCGACGACGGAAAGACGAGACGCGAGGCCTGCTTTACGAACATCAGAAGTCAATTTATACTCGTCTCATCGACAGTCAGCAGTCGGCACTCCTATTTCCTCATTGTAACAGACGTTTCCAGGCTATGATTGGTCTCGTTAGTCACCCGATGGCCCACTCTAGGATTGACAAATCAAAATCGAATTCTCTGGACTTCCGGTCCCCAATATGGCGGTTAGGCATTGAACCGTTAAGTCCCCTGGCGTGTTTATGCATGTGTCAACGGTTTGCATTCGCATTTTCCTCATGTTGGACCGGTAGTATATGGTTCCGTCGCCCTGCTACTGAGAGAGTACGTGACGCGACACTGTGAGCTGTGAAATTCGCGTGGAATGCTTTTACATCTGTCCGCTGTTGTTTGTACAGTGAACTGCATGTTCGGAACAATGGCTACCGGCTGTTGCTGAATTGACTGGTTTGCCTTTTCGGTACACATGTGCATTTTTCAGGAGTCGTCGCTGGAGCTACGGAGTTCGTGCGTTGTACGGCGCTTTCGGTGGGTCACCCTGCGGAGTCCGGGTCCTGTGGGATAAAACCTGGGTCAAAGAAGTCTTTCTGGTGACTGCCGATTCCATCGACGATGAACTGTATTTTTCGTGGATCCCTTTTATGTTGGAATTCTGGCGGCCCCATTATGCACAGTGTACCTGTGCGGGCTGTTGGCTTGCCGAGACTCCTGTCTGTTCCACTTTTTACATTGGGCAGCGAAGAGCATTTCAAGTGATATTCACTGGCACAGGAACGGAGCATAATGGGGATAACCCGTTGCCGTGAAGTTGGAACCGAGACTAACTAACTAACTAACTAGAATCGAATTCTCTTCAATAACGACGGACAAAGTATAGGTTGGTCCTCTTCAACAATGACGGACAAAGTACAGTTTGGTTCTCTTCAACTATGACGGATAAAGTACAATCTGATTCTCTTCAACAACGACGGACAAAGTACAGTTTGGTTCTCTTCAACTATGACGGATAAAGTACAATCTGATTCTCTTCAACAACGACGGACAAAGTACAGTTTGGTTCTCTTCAACAACGATGGACAAAGTACAATCTGATTCTCTTCAACAACGACGGACAAAGTACAGTTTTGTTCTCTTCAACAATGACGGATACAGTACAATCTGATTCTCTTCAACAACGATGGACAAAGTACAGTTTTGTTCTCTTCAACAATGACGGATAAAGTACAATCTGATTCTCTTCAACAACGACGGACAAAGTACAGTTTGGCTCTCTTCAACAATGACGGATAAAGTACAATCTGATTCTCTTCAACAACGACGGACAAAGTACAGTTTGATCCTCTTCAACAACGACGGACAAAGTACAGTTTGATCCTCTTCAACAACGACGGACAAAGTACAGTTTGAACTCGGCAAGATATCTTATAGTCTGTTTACTTTTAGTTAGTTAGTTAGTTAGTTAGTCGCAGTTCCAACTTCACAGCAACAGGTCATCCCCATTATGCTCTGTTCCTGTGCCAGTGAATATCACACAAAATGCTCCCCATTGCCCAATGTGAAAAGTGGAAAAGACAGGAGTCTCGACAAACAACAGCCCGCACAGATACACTGTGCATAATGCCGCCGCCAAAATGTCAACAATAGTCCCCCACAAAACACCCAGTTCATTTCTGATGGAATCAGCAGTCATTTTCCCATCTGGATGTTTCCTAGATGTTCACCCACACAGTCCATGAAATACATACAGTTCATCGTCGATGGCAGTGGCAGTCAACCAGAAGCCCAGCAGCCACGCATTTCTGCATAAGGCAAAAACCGGTCAACTCTGGGACATAGCCATCTGCCATCGCTCCGAACATGCAGTCACGTTCCAAAAAACCTCGGGCAGATTCAAAAGCATTTTACACGAAACTCACAGATCACAGTGTCGCGCCACGCACTCACTCAGTAGCAGGGCGACGGAACCATCAAGCCTCCTTAGTCGCCTCTTAGTCGCCTGTTTACTTTTGTCTGCCCCAATATAAAATTCTATATCTCAGTAACCAACTGAGGGAAAATGATGAGATTTAGCATAAAACCTTATCATTATGTCATTACATAGGATTGGCCTTATGACAGGAGCCTCGCGTAGTGGAACGGGAAATTACTGTAAAAGAAGTTTGTTAGCGAGAAATCACTAGTTTTTTTTTACCAAAACATCAAAGAAATGTCGTCGCTTTCCATGATTTAAGTTGCTTTTGGACCTATCAAAGACATATTCCTTGGAAGGGGGTAAATATAAGACGGCAGGAAAAATTTCATAACGATGCAACAGACAGTTTTCAAAATAATTGATCGTGAATAAAGGCATTCATTTCAGGCGGATTTTAAAATCCTCCCAGCCTAAAATATGTACCATAACATGTCTGGGGAAGTAAAGGCAACCAGCATGATATTGACCACAGCTCTCCTAGAGTGGGGATCGATCTATACAGGTATGGGGCTAGCGCCGTGTGTCCAGCACGCAATACAATCTGTGAGAGTTCCCTTTATTTATGTTTGTTTGAAGATATCTTGAGGTCATGCTCACAGCAGGAAAGATGGATGAGTAGAGAAGCAGGTTGGGATGGGGTAGGAAGCGGGGGGGGGGCAAAGAGAGAAGTTGCTGGACAGTTTGACATAATTGGGTGGGAGGGGGGGAAGGGGGGAAGAGAGAAGTTGCTGGACAGTTTGACATAATTGGGGGTGGAGTGGGGAGGGCTAAGAGAGAAGTTGCTGGACAGTTTGACATAATTGGGGGTGGGGGCCTAAGAGAGACGTTGCTGGACAGTTTGACATAATTGGGGGTGGAGGAGGGGGATAAGAGAGAAGTTGCCAGTTTGACATAATTGGGGTGGGGGATAAGAGAGAAGTTGCTGGATAATTTGACATAATTCGGGGTGGAGTGGGGAGGGCTAAGAGAGAAGTTGCTGGACAGTTTGACATAATTGGGGGTGGGGGACTAAGAGAGAAGTTGTTGGACAGTTTAACATAAGTAGGGGTGGGGGGGGGGGGCTGGCTAAGAGAGAAGTTGCTGGACAGTTTGACATAATTGGGGGTGGGGAATAAAAGAGAAGTTGCTTGACAGTTTAACATAAGTAGGGGTGGGGGGCCTGGCTAAGAGAGAAGTTGCTGGACAGTTTGGCATAATTGGGGGTGGAGGGAGAGGGGCTAAGAGAGAAGTTACTGGACAGTTTGACATAATTGGGGGTTCAGGGGGAGGGGCTAAGAGAGAAGTTGTTGGACAGTTTGACATAATTGCATGGACGACCATCAGTATCTGACATGATTAGCGGTGGACGAACATAATTACCAACGCTACACAGTCTGGGCTATAAAAGTAAAGCGGTGGACGAACATAATCACCAACGCTACACAACATGGACTATAAAAAGATTGACTGATTGAGGAACCGACATCACAGCATTCGGGGCATCCCCATAAGCACTCCGTCCCCATCCTCAGCAGCCAGCGAAGAGTTCCAACACTAATAGTACCAGTAGCAATCTGATTATATGTCCGTCTCGCCTTTCCTCTGAGCGTCGATTGTCGGCAAGATCACCTCGTTATCCCTCGCTGTCGCATTCTTGCCAGACCATGGTAATCCATTTGCTCCTCCGAGGTGTACACGTGCTCCCACAAGGTCGCAACCACGTCTGCCTTATCATGCATCAATACTCCACCAAGTTTTGCAGAGCCAGCCAATCTGTCCGCCTGTTCATTCCCCAGCCCACCAGCATGCCCCGGAGAAAAGATCCAGACGATGCTTGTCACCCGTGACTTACGAAGCGAAGCAAGCCACTCTGCACAAAGCTTGCCTGTCCTCACCCTACTCAGCATGCTTTCTGAGTCAGTTACAATCACGATGTGTGTGTGTATCGTATTCTCCATCCATCGGAAAGCTGCACTGACTGCCTCCACCTCCATTCTTAAGCTAGATGTTGTGACCCCATCAGCCCTGGTGCCGTGTCTTTTGCCTTTTTCAAAATATGTTTAACATCTTTAACCCGTATGATTTCTTCATAATGCATATTCTTTATGGTGCCAGATAACTCCTCTCTGACTGCATCCCTGGTGTCCGCATCATCATGTGTTTAACATCTTTAACCCGTATGATTTCTTCATAATGCATATTCTTTATGGTGCCAGATAACTCCTCTCTGACTGCATCCCTGGTGTCCGCATCATCATGATTGGTCTGCTCTAAAAATCTCTGGAGAAACGCCTCCCCTTTCTCTTTGTCTGTTGTCACGCGCACACCATCATCTCTATAAATTGTTCCCACTGTCACAGGCCGATCTTTTCTTTGTATTTGTCTGTGCAGCTTCCAGAATTTTCGCAGTGTTTTATCATTTCCAATCTCCTTCATGAAACATTCCCATTTTGCCTTTTTGGCCTCTGCAGCACAGCGCTTGAAAACCTCCACCTTGTCTTTCTTGACATTTTCCGCTGTGTCCATTTCCTCTCGTGAGCTTCGAAGTGTCTGTCGCACTTTCTTTAACTGCTTCACTGCAGCTCTCTTTGCTTTCCAAGCATGGTCTACTTCTGGGGTCCACCATGGGGGTTGCAAAAAAGGGGTTTTAACAGTCCTGTTACATGCCCCCTGTCTGAGGCGTCCAAGAAGGCTGTCGGTCCACTCATACCGGAAGGTCCTGCGCGCTCTCCCAGCCTTAACTTTCCTGGATTTATAGATCAAGACTGCGCATGGCATATGATCACTCCCATGATCATTCAAAACAGTCCACTATAAAAAGAAAGGTATCTCAATACATTCGTAGAATATTAGTTCAGAAATTGTGACAAATTACATCTAACGAGTATGCAACTGAATCTGATTAAGATTGAACAAAAAACACTGTTTTTTTTTAAACAAAACAAACACGTTTTATTTTTGTAAATTTCCCCAAACAGCCATCCTCCCTCCCCAAGCAATATTGTTTGGTAAGCACCTGGCGCTCATAAAAAGTATGTCCTTATAAACCATTATATACAGCGTAAGAAAGAACCATAGATAAGGTGAACAAGTGCTGTTGAGACCGGGATAAAGAGGGCCCGTGAAGAGCACGAAGTGGAAGGTCTGTGGAGACAAATGTTTCTAACCTGAGACAAAGAAGACCGTAGAGATTCGGAAAGGGGAGAGCTCAGCGGAGTTAGATGAAGGAGATTGGTAGAGATTGGGAAAGGGAATAACTATGGATAATGAGCCGAAAAAGATAAGTGGAGATTCTGATGTAGATAATCTGAGCATATTCAGAGTGAAGAGGTCGGTTGAGATAGAGATGTGGGAGTTTTGAGGATACTGAGATAAGGAAAGTCGGTGGGGATAGGGATGTGGGAGTTGTGAGGATACTGAAATAAAAAAAAAAAAAGGCCGGTGAGATAGGTATGTGGGAATTGTGAGGATACTGAAATAAAGGTTGGTGGAGATAGGGATGTGGGAGCTCTGGGGATACTGAGATTAAAACGGTCCGTGAGATAGGTAGGTGGTAGTTCTGAGAATACTGAGATAAAGGTCTGTGGAGATTAGGATGTGAGAGCTCTGAGGATACAGAGATAAAGAAGGTCGGTGGAGATAGGTATGTCGGAGTTCTGAGGATACAGAGATAAACAATGTCGGGTGGAGATAACGATGTCTGAGTTCTGAGGATACAGAGATAAAGAAGGTCGGTGGAGATAGGTATGTTAGAGTTCTGAGGATACAGAGATAAAGAAGGTCGGTGGAGATAGGTATGTTAGAGTTCTGAAGATACAGAGATAAAGAAGGTCGGTGGAGATAGGTATGTTAGAGTTCTGAGGATACAGAGATAAAGAAGGTCGGTGGAGATAGGTATGTTAGAGTTCTGAGGATACTGAGATAAAGAAGGTCGGTGGAGATAGGGATGTGTGAAGATCTCGCGGAAACTGAAGTGAAGAAGATTTGTAAAGGCTGACGTAAATAAAAAGATGAGGAGAACAATATAAAAAGCATCATGCAAGAAGAAGAAGGAGGAAGTCATGATTTGGAGCGAGAGAAGAAAAAGTCAAATGCTTGCTTGCATGCTTGCTTGCCTTCTTGCTTGCCTTCGCTGGCTGTAAATTCCAGCGCGAAGTCCTGTGTGTCGGATAAAGACATCCTGTTGTACAACATCAGTGTGATGTTATATCGGACTGAGGTTTGCGTGAGTATCCGTTGTCCCATGTCTGGCTTATTGATGTGCAGACTGGTGGTTCCTCGCCGTGCAGGCAGATACTCTCCGACTTCGGAAGAATCAGCGATCCTACTAAGTTAGCCAGGACCCCGAAGGGACCTGTTGCCCAGGACGCACGACTAGGACGTGGTAGTAGGTCTTGGTCAGTATAAAACCTGGCCCTGGTGCTTTGGAAACACCTCTGCGAAAACGCAGAGGTGTTTCCAAGGTACTTATTATGCATGTAATTATGTTCCTTCTAGTCATGATTGGCAAGATTGAGGGGAAAGGATTACGCTTATCGGCATGGCACATGATGATGATTCAAACAGTCAAATAAGAAGAAGCTTGACGCCTATATAACAACCAAACTATCAACCTGCCTACCTAACTGCCTAATTACTCGAAAAGTTTAAGGGTAAGCGAAAACGCAAGTTAATGTGTGCGACACAATCAACACAAGCCATGGTTGGATGGATTTTGTAGCAAAAGTTTTCTACGGTATTTGGTAGTCAGCCTCAAGACCAAGCCTCCTTGATGGCGTATGAAGACCTGCATGACAGATTACAGTGTTACTATTCTTTGCTTCCGTCATGGGCCCAGGTAACTGGCGGGCGGACTCGATGGTTCCTGCATCGCATGTTAGCCTTCAGCTGAAAGTGCATCCCTAGCCCGGGAGAATGAAAGCGTAGGCTGGCTGCACGCTCGTTGCATTTGGTGAAAAGTCAAAATAATGTACTTTTACTGGGTAAACTTTAGATAACACGTAGATGGTGTCAAGAAACATGATTAAGTGTTGATGTACCTGCGGCACATGACTGTGTTCAGACATGATACACGAGGAATGTCACAGGCAATGTCACAGGTTACTTACTAACTGTCAAGTCACGGATATTACTCAGCTGAGGCAGGAAATTCCGCTTAACAACCTTTCTACTAGTATATCCATTTACTATCTACCTACCTACCTACCTACCTACCTACCTACCTGCCCATCTATCTATCCACCCATCTAATCGTCTGTCTGCTAGTCCGTCTGTCTGTTTGTCTGTCTGTGCCTGCCTTCCTGTCTGTTTGTTTCTCTATCTGGCTATATATTTATTGACCTATTTATCTGTCTGTCATTACATCTGTCTTTCTATCTTACTCGTTCTTGATCACGCCACTTTTCTTTATCGGATTGTGTTGTCTGTTATCATTTATAATAATGTTCTTATTAGTCATGTCAGTATTGTTCTTTACAAAGGTTGTTATTTTGAGATGTTGGATATGTGCGGGCGTTTTCTCGTATTTATTATTAACGTTCTTTGTACTTATTATGCATGTAATTATGTTATTTATGATTGACAAGATTGAGGGGAAAAGAACAAGGGGAAGGCAGGGAAGTAAATGCCTGGATGGCTTGGCCACGTAGTATGGTCGAGACAAGTACACAAAACTGATCCACAACTCTGGTGAACTAGTGAGATGGTAAACGACCGCCTACGCTTATCGGCATGGCACATGATGATGACTCAGTGCATAACTTGCCGATGACATTTTGATGTTCCCACAAGTGAACAACCGTAGGAAGACGACTATGGACACGAAGGGTTCTGAAGCTGTTGTCACGACGATAGACTACCACTTGGCCGAATAGGAGCATCTCTGTGGTGACTTTACCTGATCTTAGAACAGACAAATGAAGATGTACCAGACGGCCAGAAATCTGGATAGAATGTGATGATAAGTTTGGGTTTATTATGAGGCTGGTGAGTTTGCGTGTTGACAGACATGTATCATATTACCCATTACCTGTGAGATCCGATGAAATGCCGCTGGCAGGTTGTTCTCGGGGTATGTCCGTGATGAATTAGGTAGTCAGATACTGTATACTAAACTGCAGTCATGTGCAAAAGTAATGATATTTTATATCGAACATTATAACCGTGAATACAGGTGAAGCATTTCTTCACCTTTACTGACGTCCAACCGGTCCCATTCAACACAGTGAAAGCATGACGGCAACAACCCACATCTCTCTATAGACAGTTTCTAGAACATCCCCCCTTCCCACAATCCCTAATCCTTAACTCTTAAAGAATCGAAGGCCTAATATCGAAGGACTAATATTCCTTAGTGTTTACAGAAGGGGACCAGTATTAAGGGCCAATGTGTCATAGTCTTTACATGGGACCCCAGTATTTGTAGCCAATATGCCAGACTATTTATGGTTGGAGATCAGTATTTCTTAGTGGTTGACGTTGGAGGCAAACATTTGGGATTAGCATTTCCTGTTTCTTTTTTTTTTTTTTTTTTTTTACGACTGAACGACGGTTATCTGGGGACAATTATTCCTTGTTTATTACAGGATACGAGTATCAGGAGCCAACAGATTTCAATGTTTCTGAGGGGAGCCGGAATACAGGCTCGGTATTTCTTTGTGTTTAATTGATACAGTGCCAAGCAGCAAGTACGTTTGGGCCAGTCATGGTACACAATCGAATGCGCAATTGATTAAACTGTACATTTCCATTCACTGAGTATTTAAATTACTTACCATGCCACAAAACAAAACACATGACACGATGACTCTAGTCTGGAGATATATTGTCCTTCAGTCCAAATGAGAGGTCACAGGTGGCGATATATTATCCTTCGGCACTGAATGAGTTAAGGCGAGAGCCCGGTATTTCTCAGTGTTTAAGGTCAGAGTTCGGTATTTCGGGTCCTCGCATTTTAGTGTTTAGTACAGGAGTCTAGGATTTGGGGACCAATATTTTCTAGTATTTATGAATAGAGACCAGTGTTTGGGAGCAACATTTTCTAATATTTAAGACGAGAGACCAGTATTTGGGACCAATATTTTTTTTAAAATATTTATAACGAAAGACCAGTATTTGGGGACAAATATTTTCTAGTATTTATGACGAAAGACCAGTATTTGGAGCGAATATTTATTAATATTTATAACGAGAGACCAGCAAATGGGACCAATAGTTTCAAGTATTTATGATTATATGACTTGACTATAGACCAGTATTTGGAGCGACTATGTATAAGTATTCATTACGAGAGATCAGTATTTGCGGTCAATATTTTCTAATATTTATTACGATAAATCAGTATTTGGGGTCAATATTTTCTAATAGTTATGACGTGAGCCCAATATTTGGGGGAAATATTCCCTAATATTTTTGACGAAAGACCAATATTTCCTAATATTTATGACGAGAGACGAGTATGTGGGGCCAGTATCTCCTAGCAGATATGAAGAGAATCCAGTATTTGGGAGCCACTCTCTCCCAGTAGCTATGACGAGAGGCTGATATGTTCCAGTGTAGAGTGCGGAAAGCTTGAATTTGGGGGATACCATTTCCTAATTTTTAAGGCAAGGGGCCGGTATCTGGGACCTATATCGCACAATCCGTATAGTGGAAGTTCATTATTGTGTGACACGGTGTCCTTGTGTTTTGACGGAAGGTCAATATTTGTGGACACTGTCCTATAGTTTATTTCGAGAGGCAAGTGTGCATGGACAGTATGTCCTCGTGTTTATAGCAGGAGGAAAATACAAATACTTTAGGAAAATATGTCCTAATGTGTGTGTGTGGTGGGGGGGGGGGGATGTCTCGTAAAAGTAACTTTTGCTAAACAGTTTCAGTGTGTCCTAGTTCCCTTACGATGTTTGATGTTTCAAACAGATCGCATACCTTGCATGAGATCATTTCTATAAGCCTTCTAGTCTTCCACGAGTCAGCCGAGGAGAATCTCAACACAGTACACGAACTCTATGTCACCGACGAGGTTCCAAATGTATGTATTGCAGAACCAACCATGCTGTAAATGTCGCACAGCGCACGAACTCCGCAGCGCCACCACCAACCCACAAGAGTCTCCGAGAAACAACAGCACTTGTGAACTGAACAAAGGGTCCCCAGAAGGATTGAGTCCACCTATTACTAATGCGCGTGTCCACCAGTCTATCTAGCAACCCGTCAACTAACTAATACGGTTGGTAACTATAGTTGTCCATGTTTATGTCGTCTAAACAATCATTTAATCTCTATTTCTGTCTTCTATGAGCGTCAAACAATACCTGTGTGTTTATTTATGAACTATCAACTAACCAAGCTACCTACTTACAAAACTCGCAACATAACTACCACATATCCAACAACGAAATATATGTACACAACTCCCTCTACAACATAAATATGAAGTGTTTATTTTCTCTATCGCTTGCTCTTACATCCTTGATAAGAACATGACATTGCAGAAATCACTGTATTGAGGAGGTAGCATGCCACATACGACGCTAGTCCAATGTTGGTGACTGTAAACTAACATCAGCACAAGCACAGTCACAAAGTAACAAAAAGTAACATACTTATAGACGATTCACGTCACCCAGCTCCACACTTAAAATGGTATGTATGTATAGGCAAAGGTTAAGTGTGTGAATTGTATTAAGTCACGCATGGCTGGGATAAACAAGGTGCGACGATATCTTAATGTGATAATTTTCTCAGCTGGCAGCGACTGCGAGCCACTTTGAATACATCTGGGCGACTTCCCTTGGATATATCACGAATGGGTCTTTAACTCTTCGGTTTACACACGGAACTTGTAGTGACGGGCAAAACGAAACATAACTACCTGATAAGACATATCTTGACTGCAGCAGGATATAACAGTAAATAATTGTACGAGTATTTTAAACACTGAGGACACACAATAAAAACAAACACATATAGTATACATACCTGACTAGGATTGTAGTCCGTGTAAACAAAATAATTGATGTAGGATGATATAGGTGAAAATAATGTAATAATATTATACAAACTAAGGCAAATATCAATGGCATAATTTAGGGGGGGGGGAGAAATAAATAATAAAAACACACACAGGTTTTGAAGTATTTTTTTTTTCTATTATACCATAACTACGAATAGACACCCAAGAAGGCTACTAAAGAAGTCAGTTTTGATTACAGTTTTAAAACATCGAACACACTGGCTACATAATTAGTCATCTGCATGGATTGACTATTACTTCGGTGCCCAAAATGATGCGCTGCCACTACTCAGTTTCATTCGAGGTTTCGTCAAGTGTCTAACAAACCGATGTTGACATTAGTTATTGTGTTCTCGTCATGTGGCAGAACATCACCCTAACTATAACCCAAGCGGGCAGTTCCATCTCCAGCCAGTGTCCCCTCCTCCTCCACGACATCTTCAGTGACTTGGTCAACCTCAGCCTCGGCGTCCAGGAACCACGCCCTACATGATCAGTTCTTGTCTTTCTATGCCACCACGACTAGTTATTTTACTACACCACTGCTCTTGTACAAGCATTGAGGTATATTTGGTATATGGTGACATTCCCATATTTTTTATAGACTACCCTCTTGGGACAACAATCACCCTCAAATTAATATCATGTGTGGGTGAAACCATGGTCGGCCGCTATTTGTGGCTGACTCAGTCACAGGATTATTAATATGAGCCAGGGATGGGCCATAATATAACTTCTCTTTGAGTTTGAACGGGGTAGGGGTAATGCTGTTATCTAAATCGAACTCGGCGTGGCCGAAATGCTAAACGTGCACGCGCTTTAACTTCATGTGCGCTGATGGTGGACTAGTGGATTCATTCCACTGTATATCAGTCAGCTGAACTGAAAGTTGACTTCTCGTTCAGAAAGCAACGGCAAATTGCCGAACGTTAAATTGCCTAGACAATCTAGATGGCGTTAATCGCATCGTTCTGGAAAGTACATGCAACATTTTAATCAGACCTCGATGGCTGATGTGGTTATCGCGCCAGTCGCTTTTTCCACGCCATCTCCTGGCGCCCATTTTATACTGGGTCGACCCTGAGCTCTGTTCTATTAAACACATCTTTCTCAGTGTGGATCCGAACACATGTACATCAGCCAGCAAGCAAGAGTGTTAGTCACTGCGCTATCGTGTTTCTCTGTTCATTTCGTCAGCATCACGAGCCATGCGATAAGCGTGGACTGTCTAGCTTCGCCATCTGGCACCATCACGTCTTGGATTAGGTTTGTGTTCGAATACCAATTATGCTATGTGGCCAAGCCGTCCAGATATTATCTCTTTGCTTTCCTTTTGCTCTTTCCCCACCAATTTGACCAGTTGACACTAAGTATTCAAGTTTATTAAAAATTAAAGTTTATTTCTCCCCGTAACGTGCCCCAAAACGTGACTGTCTATGTGTAATTTCTCTAATCAGTTTATGATTTTCATTTGTTTTCGTGCCCCAAAAATTGACTGTCTATGTCCAATTTCTCTAATCAATTTATGATTTTCATTTGTTTCTTGCTGAACTGACCCACTGATTTTTCTTTTCAGTCCGCATTTTCCTCAGATACCACATTTCCACTTCCAATTATATTCTTCTTCTTTCGTTCGCCTGAAATATGTTTATAACTGCAATGTTGTCTCTTGTATGAATCTAACAGTCTTTTTTAGTTCATTCAACGGTCCATAGAGTTTATCTTCCACTGTTGTCTCTCTAGGCCAGAAGTTAGTTAGTTAGTTAGTTATCAGTTGGGGTATCTTCGTTGCACTCCGGACATGTCCATAGGTGCTCAGATCCTCCCCCCAGCATATGCATCAGCGTCCGGTGGCTAATAGTGCCAGTTCTGTGTTGGTTGACGAGGCGCTTTGTTTTCCCGATGTACCTCTCGCGTCTGGCTGTGCCGATTCTTACTCCCAGGTCTTTCATCCTGGAAAGCGATGTGGAATCACTGGCGTCAAAATCCTCTGTTCTCGCCATATCTTTAAGAGCGTTAATAACATCGGCACGATCCATGGGCTGGCCATCTACAGGGGGTGCAGAGCCAGCCAATTTATCAGCTCGTTCATTTCCCTCGACTCCCGCATGTCCCGGGACGAAGATGAAGGTGACTTTGCGGACAACAGACTTCCGCAGCGACTCAGTGCACAGTCTACGTACAGATCCAGCTTCGACCTTCTGAATCATGCTAATTGAATCACTTAGTACACACACGTTGGTATAATGCTGTGATTCCAGCCATATGAAAGCCTGTGTAACTGCCATCACCTCCATCGTCATGCTGCTCGTGGTCATGGAGTGGGCACCATTGGATTCTTGAACGGTTCGGCCCGCTGAGCGGGCTGTAAATGCCCACGCACTTCTCTGCTGCTTTACAACAGATCCATCTGTATAGATGAGTACTTCGGGACTATCTGAGTGATCATAGATGAGCGCGTTAACCTCTGCATTGACAGCGGCAGGGTTCTGCTCTCTGCACCGTCTGTCGAGTGTGATAATGCAGGAGAAGGTACACTTAAAAGCTGGAGGCACCGGCACCCATTCCTTGCCGGGGTTGATACTGGTAAGACTGCAGACCTGTCCGACGACATCTTCCGCCCGACCCATCCATGATTTGCCCCTCTTTAGCCTGTCACCCTTTTCTCTGAATACAGCGTCATGCAGAGGGTGCTGCTCATCTGCACTTATTTTTAAGTATGCACGAGCTCTCCAGATCTTGATCCTGTGTTCCATTGTCGGGAAGTCAAGGAGGTATCTCATTGCTACACAGCTGGTGTCTCTCGTGCAGCCCAAAATGATGCGCATGGCTTCGTTCTGTACCTTTTCAAGTCTTCCAATCTGTGTAGGGCTGACAGTGAGGATGGCCAGGGCATACTCGATGCGTGAAAGCACAAGTCCTTGGAACAGAAGTAATAGCAGTCTTTGCTCGATATTGGCACTCGCCATGACTCTCATTGCTGCCAAACCTTTTCGAGCCTTCGTTATGACATAATCGACATGATCTCTGAAGGACAGGCTACGATCAAGCCTCACGCCAAGATATGTCATTGACTGGGTTCTACTCAGAATGCTCCCATCCATTATTACTGCCGGCAGGTCTGTTTTCACAATATGGTTGTTTAGTGAGAACCATGTAACCGTTGCCTTTGCAGGGTTGACAAGGGCATCGGCATCAGCACACCATGAGGAAATTCGATCTAGTTCGCCCTGCATATAGTTGGCAACCGCCTGTCTATCTCGACCCTGTCGATACACGAGGATGTCGTCAACGAATGATAGAGTCCTACCCCTCCCATCCAACTGTTGTTCAGTGATCGGCACCGTATACACGTTGAATAGTACTGGTGACAGTGGTGAACCCTGCGGCAATCCTGGACATATCGTTATCGGCTCAGAAGACCAACTCCCGCATCTTAGCACCACCTTCCTTTGGAGTAGAACTGCAGCTATCCATCGTACAAGGTGAGGGTGCACTTTCAGTCTGAGGAGGGTTTGCATCAAGTGCTCGAAAGATACTCTGTTATATGCGTCCTCTAAGTCTATGGCGGCCGCACATGTCTCTTCTCTGACCTGAAATCCTTCGTAAACATCTTGAGCAAAGACCGCCGCATTCAGCCATGACTCTTTGTTGCGTCTGTATCCTCCAAGTGTGGGCGGGAAGCAGCCGAGCTGTTCCAAGTCCCAAGCAAGTCTGTGTGCTACAATTTTCTCCAGTAGCTTGCCAACAGTATTCTGCATCGTAATGATTCTGTAGCCGCTTAGGTTCGCCTGGATATGTTGTAGTTTGGGCAATCCTGGAGTATGTGCTCTGCTGTTTTTCAGCTTGTCTGCTTATTATCCACGTTTTACGTGTCTATAACAGTATGGGTTCTTTATAGCACTTCAGCACTCTTTTTATCACTGCAGTATAAGCTTTCTAATTTTTATTTAACAGAACGTGGATGATATAATTTTAACATTTCTTATTTACAAACTAACCGCGGAACACGACGTTTCGGGTGTTAGATGTACAACGGGCGGTAACTCTGAGTTTAGCAGAAGTTTTCAACTCTGACAGTTGTTGGGCTGTAGGCAGGTATGCTGGATATATCATATAATAAATACCTTGTATCCAAATAATACAATACATTACATATCTGGATTATCTGACTGATTGTTTGTTCACTTAGAGAAAGCAAAACTGGCGCTACAAACTAGTCATGTTATTTAATGTAACCAAATCAATAAACATTTATTTGTGCTTACAGAACGAAGAAGGTTAGAAGGAATATTCCCGGAATAATTCCGTTAAGAGGTGTCTAACCTGTTGGAGAAAAATGGGAAAAGATCTGAGAATTATAAAAAAAAAAGAGATCAAAACAAAAGGCAGTCCCAAGTATTGACAACTAAAATTTGCCTTTTGTTTTGATCTTTTTTTCTTTTATTTTTAGTCAAAATAAAATATGGGAACTTTTCAACACCGAAGTTACCATTCATACTCCAACTATGAATATAAATTCTCCCTTTATTCATACTTCAACTATGTATAAAGACTCCCTTTATTCATAGTTGAACTGTCCAGGCTGGTCACGTGATTTTCCAAGTCACGTGACAATGTGTGTAGCTATATTATACATTTTCGTTGATTCAAAATCGTGTCCTTAGTAGCATAGTGGTAAGTGTCTCTGCCTTTTACGCGGGAACTCGAGGTTCGATTCCATAGTGGATAATTTTTTTTTTTAATTGTTCACCAATTACTTGGGTGAAAGCGACTTTTTAACAAAAAAAATATTAGGAACTAAAATATAGAATTGAGAAACTCGGAGCTTGTTAATAAAGTGTGCTCTATGGATCTGGGAGTGGTCAAGCAAGGCCTCAGCAATAGCAGTGCCCTGTATGTTCTCTCCCGACCTGTCCTACTCTTTGGAGCGTGCACTGAAGTAACCACATATCAGATACCTGGTAAATGAAGAACAAATAAGTTGGTATCAACCAATGCTAGTGTGATCTCGCTTTAGGCAACAAAAGTCTTTCCTAGGGTTTTTGTGTATTAGGTGTTGGTAACCTGTGTCTTTACCTTGCTGCACAAGAACCTGCACACTTATCTTTCTGTTCTTATCTGTTCTCTATTTTTGTTTTCCTGGGAAAGGCGCTTAGCCACCCGAACACAAATTCTTCTCTCTCTCTCTCTCTCTCTCTCTCTCTCTCTCTCTCTCTCTCTCTCTCTCTCTCTCTCTCTCTCTCTCTCTCTCTCTCTCTCTCCTTCTCTATCTCCCTCCCCCTCTCTTTCTTGTCTTTATCACTTTTTAATGACTTTCAACACATCTTTCTCAAATCTCTGTCTCTCACACTATCTTCGTTATCTATCTCTCTCCTCTCTCTTTTCAACCTGCTTCACATATACCAGGTTTTCCTGCACTTTATATGCTTAGCATTTCCTTGTTTATTTGTTAATTCATGAGGCCAGTCAGTCGAAAGCCTGGTGTTTGTATTGCCTAATCATGTCTCTCTGAGGTATCGTATATTAATGTCTGCTTGGACCAGAATTATCAGGACATAAATAGTAGGAAATGGTAGGTCGGTAACGTAAACAAAGATGGATGCCTGTAAACAGTAAGTGTACAGAAATGCAAGTTAACAATTCTTGTACTCACCTGGGAACACAAAACATTATTCTTGATATTTAAAGAACCAGAAAGGACTAACATAATGTCACAAAGTATGAATAAAGCTCATTCATACTTCAACTATGTATAAGGTATCCCTTTATTCATACTTCAACTATGTATAAAGTCTCCCTTTCAACACATTAAACATGGTGTTAGTAGTACTAGTAGTTAGTAATAGTACTGTTAGACAGGATCATGTTCTACTATTAGCAATTTTGGTCAATATTTAAAAATTGGGATTTCACTTATGAAATCATAACAGTTGGCCGAATCTAACGGTATCTCAACGAAGAGTTTATGTTAATTCTAAGCGGAGTTATGAATTTTGTAGTGACGTAATTTAATACCAGGAAGTGTAATGATGTCCTAAGAGATAAGGGAGATTTTATCGTGGCTCATTAAATTGGAAGCTGAGAAATTCTGCCTTCTATTGCTGTGGCTTGTTTATTTTTAAACGGACAATGTAGTACCATATATCATTGCGTCCGGGGTGGCGAGGCCTAACTTGACGTATCATCTATTTTTCGATAGGATGTGCCGTGACCTAATTAACAATTAAAAATGGCCGCCAATTGTGTATTATTTGCCTTCTATTATTGTTTATTTTTAAACGGACAGTGTATTGCCATATATCATTGTGTCCAGAGTGGTGAGGCCTAACTTGACATAATATTTATTTTTCTATAGGATGTGCCGTGACCTAATTAACAATTAAAAATGGCCGCCAATTGTTTATTATTCATTAAAAGTATGTCACATCGCTATCAAACCTGACAAGATGTATACTTTATTGTGCATTTTGGTCACAGGAAAGTAAAAGTCACATTCCTCTTTCGATAGAATGTCAACAGGATCGAGATGGTTGACTTCATTGCACCGGGTTTTATCCCATATGGCTTGGTCTCTTTCCGCAGGGTGGCCTGCCGAAAGCATCGCACAAAGCACGAGAGTCTCCAAGTCTCTGAGAAAAATGCACTTGACTTTTGAGACTTTTCGATCGGATGTGCTGTGACCTAATTAACTGTTATAAATAGCTGCCCTTTTATATTAAATAAATGTCATGTGAAATGTTCGTCGTTAGTGAAAGAACAATTCATAAAAACGTTCTCACGTTGTCTTGATGCACCCATTGCATTGTGACAGCTTTCTTTTGTTGATTAAATATCATGCATTAATGTAAGTAAATAAGTTTGTAACTGCTGCATAATTAAGCAGTCACTTTCGCTAATAATAATAATTGATTTCTACTTCTGCTCTATAATTACACTATTTTTAGTTTAGAAACTAAACTAAAAGTGAGCAATTAATAATTAAATACTAACGTTTTAAAAAACATAACTCATTTTACAGTATTGTATTTAAATTTAAATAATTATATACTGCTGGGGTGCTTAGAAAAAAAGTACTCCTTACAGGTTTAGACTGGTCTGAAAACTGGCTTTCAAAATTATTTTCAGTCATGTAAAATGCTGAAATATTATACAAGTATACAGATACATTACTGCTACAAATGACACTTGTATTCTGTTTAATTTTAGTAGTTAAATTACCAGTTCTAATTATAAATAAATACAGGTCCGCTATAGTTTAGTACTATTGTATTGTATGGGGGGCCGCCATCTTGAATTTTGTGTTATGACGGCCATATCACTAAATATTTTTTCCTGAACTCCAGCAAACACCAGCATTGTTCAAACTCTGCACATATATATAAAATTGAACGGGGGATTCAAAAATGCAACAAAAAGCTACAGGAGTTATAAGACATATTAGCTTACTATTCGTGAATAGACTCCAAAAAATTCAAGAGAAAACAGTTTCTCGGCTTCAAACTTTTGGCAGTTTACAGAAGCACCTATACTGCATATATCAGAGTAGGTTCTCCTTTCGCCGTAACACGCTGGTTTCAAATAAATCAAATCTAGTCAGACATGGTACAACCAGAAATGAATTGTTGATGGCAAGGAATAGCGCACAAAATTAAAATTAAAAATTCCAAATTTCCTGCAGCTGTATTTCGATCGCGGTATGCTGAATTATGAATTACGTCTGTAACCCCTTCACCACAGAGCCAGCATTTGATACATTGTTTGTTGAAAATGAAGCAGACTTATCAGAAATTATAGATATAATTGTAGCAGGAAGTCAAAACACAGATCATAGTCTGAATAACAGAAATAAAGGAACTCATGGTCATTACAAAGGGGAAACATATCTTCCCAAAGACATCAAAGTCAATGGAACCAGTCTGTAACATGTGGGTGTATTTAAGTGTTTAGGTACTTTAACAAGTTGGTGTAACAAGTTGGTGTATTTAAGTGTTTAGGTACTTTAACAAGTTGGTGTAACAAGTCGGTGTATTTAAGTGTTTAGGTACTTTAACAAGTTGGTGTATTTAAGTGTTTAGGTACTTTAACAAGTTGGTGTATTTAAGTGTTTAGGTACTTTAACAAGTTGGTGTATTTAAGTGTTTAGGTACTTTAACAAGTTGGTGTATTTAAGTGTTTAGGTACTTTAACAAGTTGGTGTAACAAGTCGGTGTATTTAAGTGTTTAGGTACTTGAACAAGTTGGTGTAACAAGTCGGTGTATTTAAATGTTTAGGTACTTTAACAAGTTGGTGTAACAAGTCGGTGTATTTAAGTGGTTAGGTACTTTAACAAGTTGGTGTAACAAGTCAGTGTATTTAAGTGTTTAGGTACTTTAACAAGTTGGTGTAACAAGTCGGTGTATTTAAGTGTTTAGGTACTTTAACAAGTTGGTGTATTTAAGTGTTTAGGTACTTTAACAAGTTGGTGTATTTAAGTGTTTAGGTACTTGAACAAGTTGGTGTAACAAGTCGGTGTATTTAAGTGTTTAAGTACTTTAACAAGTTGGTGTAACAAGTCGGTGTATTTAAGTGTTTAGGTACTTGAACAAGTTGGTGTAACAAGTCGGTGTATTTAAGTGGTTAGGTACTTTAACAAGTTGGTGTAACAAGTCGGTGTATTTAAGTGTTTAGGTACTTTAACAAGTTGGTGTAACAAGTCGATGTATTTAAGTGGTTAGGTACTTTAACAAGTTGGTGTAACAAGTCAGTGTATTTAAGTGTTTAGGTACTTTAACAAGTTGGTGTAACAAGTCAGTGTATTTAAGTGTTTAGGTACTTTAACAAGTTAGTGTAACAAGTCGGTGTATTTAAGTGGTTAGGTACTTTAACAAGTTGGTGTAACAAGTCAGTGTATTTAAGTGTTTAGGTACTTTAACACGTTGGTGTAACAAGTCGGTGTATTTAAATGTTTAGGTACTTGAACAAGTTGGGGTAACAAGTCGGTGTATTTAAGTGTTTAGGTACTTTAACACGTTGGTGTAACAAGTCGGTGTATTTAAGTGTTTAGGTACTTTAACAAGTTGGTGTAACAAGTCGGTGTATTTAAGTGGTTAGGTACTTTAACAAGTTGGTGTAACAAGTCGGTGTATTTAAGTGTGTGGAGTCCCCGGAAACGACAGAGCTGATCGATTGGCTAAGGAAGGAGCAACAGAAGAACAACCTGATGTGCCTATTACAAACCACCAAAAGAAAAGAATGATCAAATCAATCAGAAAGCCACCAAACCTTACTCAAGACGACTACCACGTTATGGACAGACCAGAACAGGTCATTCTTCTGCGCCTCAGAACAGGACACAATAGATTACGCAACCACTTGTATACAAAATTTAAGATTGGTGACTCAGCCATGTGCACATGTGGTTTGGCGTCGCAGACAGCAGAGCACATACTCCAGGATTGCCCAAACTACAACATATCCAGGCGAACCTTCTGGCCTAGAGAGACAACAGTGGAAGATAAACTCTATGGACCGCTGAATGAACTAAAAAGGACTGTTAGATTCATACAAGAGACGACATTGCAGTTGTAGACATGTTTCAGGCGAACGAAAGAAGAAGAAGAAGTGTTTAGGTACTTTAACAAGTTAGTGTAACAAGTCGGTGTATTTAAGTGGTAGGTACTTTAACAAGTTGGTGTAACAAGTCAGTGTATTTAAGTGTTTAGGTACTTTAACAAGTTGGTGTAACAAGTCGGTGTATTTAAGTGTTTAGGTACTTGAAACTTTAATAACATACGGTGGCAGATTTATTAATCAAGTTAAATGTTGAACAGTTTGAGCAATGGCAGCTGTTTACAGAATGAAGAATATTCTCTGCATTTTATCTTTGTCATTCGAGGTGAGGAAGAATTCTTCAGAGATATATTGAGCCAAACCTGATGCATAGAAGCCAATCATGGACAATTATAAGACAAGTGACGAATTATGTGGAAGCTGCAGAGATCTGGTTTTATAGAAAATGATGAGAACACCATGGACAAATAAAAAGAGTACTGAAGATAAGGTTTAAAGAAATTAACTCAGAAAGAGAATTGATCACTCACATCTAAAGAAAACAGGCCACATTCTGTAGGCATGTCATGAGAAAGGGAAACATGTCAAGTGAAGCTTGCAAATATTCACAAAACACTGTCCTCAATTGTCTCCTGTAACTCAGCTGTGTAAAATTAGTGCCAGAGTTTTTCTAGAAAGGAAAGGTAGCGAGAAAGAGAGTTGATCATGCAGATCACTTTGACCTAGTATATATGACTTGACACCCCTACATAGTATATGCTATATATGAAGATCTATTCACAGTCCTCATAGTATCTGATAGATGTGAATATATATTACTTCATGCCCGTTGTAATATCATATATAATTGAAGATCTATTACTTCACACTCCTACATAGTATCTGTTATATGTGAAGGTCTGTTACTCTGTACCCCTCATAGTATCTGATATAAGTGAATGTGTGCTACTTCACACCCCTACATAATATCTGATGTATGTGAATATGTGCTACTTCACACCCCTACATAGTATCTGATATATGTGAATATGTGCTACTTCACACCCTACATAGTATCTGATGTATATGAAGATTTATTTATGTTGCATATCCCTTGCAGGACGTTGCAGTCAACACCAGCATTTTTCAGCTGCTGTTGATGTACTAGGCATGTTTTACGTTCAGTAGTTTGCCATTGTTTTCTGAACGACCGGCTCCCAAACCAACACGTTATAACATAATGCAACACGGTCTGCTGAAAAAATCGGTCGCAGCTGAGTTTCGAGCGCCTGGTAAGCGGCTCAGGAACCGCATTCGCAAGCCTTTGGTCACGGAGACCGACAAAGATTTATTGCTTCACACTTTTATATAGAATCTGATATATATGGAGATCTATTATTTCACACCTCTCCATAGTATCAGCTATATGTGAAGATCTGTTACTTCACAGGTATGCTAGAATCTCCGTGAAAAAGTGGTCAAGCCGTCTGACTCGGGCTTCGAAGGTTGTGGGTTCGATTCCGGGCCGCGTCCTTCAGTTCACGCGTGCATTTTTTTCAGAGACTCCTGGCGGTCATCGCTGGAGATGCAGAGTTCACGCTTTATGCTATGCTTTCAGTAGTTCGCTTGGAAAGATACTGACAAAAACACGGTGCAATGAAGTCGACCCTGTCAACTTTTAAGTGACTTTTTTTTTTAAAGCGTAGTTGCCAGGCAAACATTAGATCAGTACAGTGGCTTGGGTTCCATCTGCAGTTGAAGATGGTTTATTGTCAATTACAAAGGTGACTATCAACCCGTTACATGTCCTTGCAGATTGTTACTGCTATCACAGCACATGTGACAGATTTTGTCACTGTCATCCCGTTACATGTCCTTGCAGATTGTTACTGCTATCACAGCACATGTGACAGATTTTGTCACTGTCATCCCGTTACATGTCCTTGCAGATTGTTACTGCTATCACAGCACATGTGACAGATTTTGTCACTGTCATCCCGTTACATGTCCTTGCAGATTGTTACTGCTATCACAGCACATGTGACAGATTTAGTCACTGTCATCCCATTACATGTCCTTGTAGATTGTTACTGCTATCACAGCACATGTGACAGATTTTGTCACTGTCATCCCGTTACATGTCCTTGCAGATTGTTACTGCTATCACAGCACATATGACAGATTTAGTCACTGTCATCCCGTTACATGTCCTTGCAGATTGTTACTGCTATCACAGCACATGTGACAGATTTTGTCACTGTCATCCCGTTACATGTCCTTGCAGATTGTTACTGCTATCACAGCACATGTGACAGATTTTCTCATTGTCATCCCGTTACATGTCCTTGCAGATTGTTACTGCTATCACAGCACATGTGACAGATTTTGTCACTGTCATCCCGTTACATGTCCTTGCAGATTGTTACTGCTATCACAGCACATGTGACAGATTTTGTCACTGTCATCCCGTTACATGTCCTTGCAGATTGTTACTGCTATCACAGCACATGTGACAGATTTTGTCACTGTCATCCCGTTACATGTCCTTGCAGATTGTTACTGCTATCACAGCACATGTGACAGATTTTGTCACTGTCATCCCGTTACATGTCCTTGCAGATTGTTACTGCTATCACAGCACATGTGACAGATTTTGTCACTGTCATCCCGTTACATGTCCTTGTAGATTGTTACTGCTATCACAACACATGTGACAGATTTTGTCACTGTCATCCCGTTACATGTCCTTGCAGATTGTTACTGCTATCACAGCACATGTGACAGATTTAGTCACTGTCATCCCGTTACATGTCCTTGCAGATTGTTACTGCTATCACAGCACATGTGACAGATTTTGTCACTGTCATCCCGTTATATGTCCTTGCAGATTGTTACTGCTATCACAGCACATGTGACAGATTTTGTCACTGTCATCCCGTTACATGTCCTTGCAGATTGTTAATGCTATCATCACCTACCTCATGCTCCGAAGGTGGTTGGTTCGATTCCGGGCTACGACATTGTTTCCGAGTGCAATTTTCTCGAGACTAGCGAGGGTCGTTGCTGGAGCTACGGAGTTCATGTTTTGTATGACACTTTTGACAGGCCACCCAACAGAAAGAGACCGAACTATGTGGGATAAAACCCAGTGCAGTGAAGTCAGTCCTCACCTTTTAAAGCCTTGCTCATATATAATTATGTAATGATTATTCTCCACAGATGAAGAGTTGTGAAAGTTAATCTCCCTTCAACAGACACGTACTCCAGCACAGCATTGCTGTTATGCGTGAACAATGGATTATTCAGTGAGAAACCGAAGAACTGACCATGTTAATAGCACAGTACGATCTGGGATGTCACGGTTAGAAAATGTCATGGGTGATTCCATGATGAAGATTCGACTTATGCCATCCAAAATGAAGATTGTATTTTTCTTATCAGCTGTATTTTCCTTACTCTTCTACATGTATCTGGCACACTGGCTGTTTCAAGGTGATCCAGAAGTTCATCTGGAAAGTTTGTTGGAAACAGAGAAGTGTCCGGCTTGCTATGGAGGATCAGTTTGTGGCTTGTTTTATCATAAGCAGATTGAATTCTCAGGCATGTCCAAGTTCCGAACTTTGGATGTAATTAATGGGAAGAATGTGCACTACGGTACTATGAAGCCTGACGGCAGAGAAGTTGTTATAAAGAAATTAGCATCAGATACAGAATTACAGAAAATGGATGAGAGACTATGTAAAGATGCAAAAAGGGAACCCGGTTGTGATATTGCACGTGTGATATCACACACGGACATGGCTTTGCCTTTGAGAAAGGGGCCAGTCATCCCAGAGATAGTGAAAAAGACTGGAGCATTTATGTTTTACTGTCCAAGTTATAGGCTGATTGACAGAGTGTCAACATATTTCAAGGAGTACAAGAAGAAGCACCAGACAATGTGGTCAGATAAATTTCATGTACTTTATTCTGCACTGGTCAACCCTGAAGCCTTACTTCTGCAGGTCAGTAGGTGGTTTGTGTCATCTTGTGCACTGTTTAGCTCTTTCTTCATGTGTACCAACATCAACATGGCATATGTGATTGGATGTTCTTCATGATTACTAATCAATGTGACGTGTGATTGGCTGTTCTTCACCTGTAACAATCAATGTGACATGAGTGACTGGCTGATATTCTTCACATGTACGAATCAAAGTGACGTGTGTGAAAGTCTTGAAATGGAATGACTGGATCAATCATTTGAACAAGGCAATGATATATATAAAATAGCGATGGTGTTGTTGTAATGGTTAGGAAGTTAACAAATTTAATGAAAACATTTCTGCATGTTCTACGTGTTGTACAAAGATAGTGAACTCACAAGTAGTCACTGAGGAATTTCATATTTCTATATCTTTAGCCAGCGGAATCAGAATGTGAGCAGAATGAAGACATGACTCACTGCTTGGGATTAATGGGAAAGTGTGAATCACACATCACGTGTTTCTTGAGACTGAAACAGTTCGTCTGGATTCTTGTATGATGTTAAAAGGGTAGTCCTAAAGCAGATACTGCCATTGGAGTGTGAAACGTTTGACCATCACATGTTCTAGGCCATCACATGTTCTAGGCCATCACATGTTCTAGGCCATCGCATGTTCTAGGCCATCGCATGTTCTAGGCCATCACACGTTCTAGGCCATCACACGTTCTAGGCCATCACATGTTCTAGGCCATCACATGTTCTAGGCCATCACATGTTCTAGGCCATCACATGTTCTAGGCCATCACATGTTCTAGGCCATCACATGTTCTAGGCCATCACATGTTCTAGGCCATCACATGTTCTAGGCCATCACATGTTCTAGGCCATCGCATGTTCTAGGCCATCACATGTTCTAGGCCATCACATGTTCTAGGCCATCACATGTTCTAGGCCATCACATGTGAGGTTCCTTTCCTCATCACCTGTCCATCTCAGAGATTGTTTATGAGATCTGGTCCATCCCAGAGATTGTTTATGAGACCTGGTCCATCCCAGAGATTGTTTATGAGATCTGGTCCATCCCATAGATTGTTTATGAGACCTGGTCCATCCCAGACATTGTTTATGAGACCTGGTCCATCCCAGAGATTGTTTATGAGACCAGGTCCATCCCATACATTGTTTATGAGACCTGGTCCATCCCAGAGATTGTTTATGAGACCTGGTCCATCCCAGAGCTGTATTGATCAGACAAAGTAACCCTACATCTGATGCAGATTGCACCTGGATCACTGTATGGGCAGGCAAGCCGACTTGCCCTTGCCACTATGGCTCTTCATGATTGTATTAATTGTTTAATTTGTTAATTTGTTTATTATTTTTTTTCTAACAACATTTACCTTTATTTGGTTTTATTTTCATAAGATGTGCCTAGGGTGGTTGGGGGTGGGTGATTGGGTGGGTGGAGCATGTGTGTGTGTGGGCGAGTTTGTGTGGGTTGGGGTATGTGTGAGTGGGGAGTTGTGTGTGGGTTGGGATGTTTGTGGGTGGGTGTGAGATGTCTGGGTTGGTGAGGGGATGTGTGAGTGGGTGGGGGTGTGGGTATGGGTGGGTTATGTGTGAGTGGGTGAGGGATGTGTGTGTGGGTTGGTGCGGGATGTCTGTGTTGGAGGAGGGATGTGCCACATAACATGATAATATGCATTGTTTATGCATACAACATTCACTTGACAATGTTTTTTTTTCCTACGTGAATGTATCATGCACTGTTGATGAACAAAAGATGAGTGATTGGAAGGGCCGAATGTAAGACGGGCCTACGTGCCCAATTTGTAACCCTTTTAAAATAAAGTTAAATTCAATTCAATTCAAAAGTTAAAGTTAGTTGCATATCCTTTACAGGACGTAGCATTTTCTGGCTGTTTGTTCAGTAGTTTGCCATTGCTTTCTGAATGACTGGCACTCATATCATTGTATGGAAACCAATGAAAGGCAGTCTGCTTTCAAATCACTCGCAGCTATGTTTGAAATGCTGTATGCAGGATTATGAATTGCATTCATAACCCCAATGCCACAGAGCCGGCATTTTTGTGGATTCCATTCTGCCAATATGTGATCCACGACTCTGGTGATCGAGTGAGATGGCAAAACATGACCGCCCATGCTTACCGGCATGGCACATGATGGATGGATTCTGCCAACAGTTAAAACAATGGATCACAAATTGGTTTCCTGCCTGGCATCAGTCACATCTGGACCCAACAACAGACAACACATTTTCTGAAACACTTGGTCAACTAACCTGAATCACATAGTTGAGCAAATGCAATCAAAATCACATGCTTCTGATGTTCAGTGACAATGGTTCTAAGATAAAACAAAACAAGAAATAACCAAAATAACTAATAGTTTGGCACATTATAATTGAAGATATGCTTAATGAGATCTTTATCGGTTCACTTTTGCCAGACTTTTCCCAAATCTGAAGGCTGGCCATTCCCAGAATACATCGGTTCCTGTGGCCGTGCTATTGTTGTAGAAAATGCAGGACGACTTTTAGCAGATTTTGTGGATGCATCATTTCACATTAGAGTGAGTTAGACATGTGCTTGTTGGTCAGACATGGAATGCCATTTCTTGTATGTTGTATTACTTTATGTTTTTGTTAACTATTTTGATGTCAAGCAAGTCATATGTTGAATGACTACAAAACAGTGGAATATGTTTGTATAATATTGTGATACTTGTGTTTAATTTGGTTATAGGGATGCTTAAGATTCTTGCAAGTTTAACATTGCAATATGTTTAACAGTGTGATCTGTGTTTGACATTGTGATAGGTTTGTCTAACATTGCAATGTTTGTTTAATATCGTAAAGTTTGTCTAACATTGTGATATGTTTATTTAACATTGTAATATGTTTGTTTAACATTGTGAATTTTGTTTAACATTGTGAAGTTTGTTTAACAGTGTAATGTGTGTTTAACATTATGATGTGTTTATTTAACATTGTAATATGTTTGTTTAACATTGTGAAGTTTGTTTAACAGTGTGATGTGTGTTTAACATTATGATGTGTTTATTTAACATTGTAATATGTTTGTTTAACATTGTGAAGTTTGTTTAACAGTGTGATGTGTGTTTAACATTGTGATGTTTGTTTAACCTTATTGCATATTTATTTGTGGTAGGTTTGTTTAACTTTGTGGTATGTTTGTTTAACATTGTGGTAGGTTTGTTTAACTGATTCACTATGTAACATCTAGTGTTAGGATTGCTCGTCATTCAGCTCTGTTGTGGTATCTATTATTAGATACTGCTTATTTCTCTTGCTAATGCCAAGTCTATTTCCACAAATATATGAAAACTGAAGAAACTATCTGACCAATCACTTTTTTTGTTTTGGTTTTCTGTGTTTTAGATAGACTAGCAATGAAAATATCTCACCAAGTTAGCACTGCAGTATAGATATTTCTAAAGGCTTTTGGGAAGTAGAAAATGTGTTTCCAGGTTTCCAAATAATTGATTTTGGTATGCACATATTTTGAAAGGTGACTTACTGAATATAAAATATTCCAAAAACAGTGAACATATCTGCAGTGTGCATCTATTTTCCATTAGTTTGATTTATAATATTTTATACTCTGCTGATGAATAGGTATAATATTATAAAAAGTAAGCATCATAAATTACCACTTTTCATGTTTTCATACTAACACATTGCCGTCTTAACAGACAATAGTTTGTTACATATTGCTTAAAAAAGGGCATAATAACCTCTCCATAGCACAAAGCCTGGGCTGAATTGTAGAGACCATGTGTTGTCTATGCAGCATGACCCCTCTCTCGGCCCCTCTAGTTTGCTCCAGAGGAAAGGTAACATCAATGCATCTGGAACAAGACAAGCTGCAGAAGCTGCTAGATTAGCAAAACAGTGCTCTAACAGTCTGCCTATGGGAGCTTCGATCCTAAACTAGTTGCTGACCAAGGCTTAGAGCCTGGTCTGCCCTGCCATGACATTAAGCCTTTAAGTTGCATTTCCTCGCACCAGGATAAGACTTATACCCTTTCAATTATTGCCCACCTCTGCCCGATTCTGTTGAAACAATGTGGAGTTTCGTGAGCCTCGCCCAACATTATTTTCATACCATGAAGCATACTTAGTATATGTAGGCTTTCTGATCATGATTTTCAAATTGATCATTTACTATTGGGAGAACCACAGACAGATAGGCCTTGAAAAACCAAATCTAACGGTACCTCAATGAGTTATGTATCTCAATTCTAAGCTTAGTTATGTAAATTTGAGTGTCGTGACCTTTGGACTAAAATTTTCACAAAAGAGTGCTCACTGGAGGATTTTTTTGCGTCCTGGTCAAAATCTGGCCCAGATTATCAAAATTTTAGTGTTTTTTGAGACTATCTGTTTTGTTTATAAACGAACATCTTAGCAACCATACATCACTGCGATCGGGGTTGCAAGGCCTAACTGGTCATGTTATTTATTTTTTGACATGATGTCTGGTGACCTAATTAGGAAGTAAAAATGGCCGCTAATTATTTTGCTAATTAATTACTATTTCACAAATTAGCGTACGTTTTCTAAATTTTAGCTTTAAAAATTACAAGATAAATTTGGTATTGTGCGGAATAATGCTACAGACCTTATGGTCTCTTTGCTGTGTCAGTATGATGTGTGGTGACCTAATTAGCAATTAAAAATGGCCGCTAATTAATTACTATTTCACAAATTAGCGTACGTTTTCTAAATTTTAGCTTTAAAAATTACAAGATAAATTTGGTATTGTGCGGAATAATGCTACAGACCTTATGGTCTCTTTGCTGTGTCAGTATGATGTGTGGTGACCTAATTAGCAATTAAAAATGGCCACTAATTAATTACTATTTCACAAATTAGCGTACGTTTTCTAAATTTTAGCTTTAAAAATTACAAGATAAATTTGGTATTGTGCGGAATAATGCTACAGACCTTATGGTCTCTTTGCTGTGTCAGTATGATGTGTGGTGACCTAATTAGCAATTAAAAATGGCCGCTAATTAATTACTATTTCACAAATTAGCGTACGTTTTCTAAATTTTAGCTTTAAAAATTACAAGATAAATTTGGTATTGTGCGGAATAATGCTACAGACCTTATGGTCTCTTTGCTGTGTCAGTATGATGTGTGGTGACCTAATTAGCAATTAAAAATGGCCGCTAATTAATTACTATTTCACAAATTAGCATACGTTTTCTAAATTTTAGCTTTAAAAATTACAAGATAAATTTGGTATTGTGCGGAATAATGCTACAGACCTTATGGTCTCTTTGCTGTGTCAGTATGATGTGTGGTGACCTAATTAGCAATTAAAAATGGCCGCTAATTAATTACTATTTCACAAATTAGCGTACGTTTTCTAAATTTTAGCTTTAAAAATTACAAGATAAATTTGGTATTGTGCGGAATAATGCTACAGACCTTATGGTCTCTTTGCTGTGTCAGTATGATGTGTGGTGACCTAATTAGCAATTAAAAATGGCCGCTAATTAATTACTATTTCACAAATTAGCATACGTTTTCTAAATTTTAGCTTTAAAAATTACAAGATAAATTTGGTATTGTGCGGAATAATGCTACAGACCTTATGGTCTCTTTGCTGTGTCAGTATGATGTGTGGTGACCTAATTAGCAATTAAAAATGGCCGCTAATTAATTACTATTTCACAAATTAGCGTACGTTTTCTAAATTTTAGCTTTAAAAATTACAAGATAAATTTGGTATTGTGCGGAATAATGCTACAGACCTTATGGTCTCTTTGCTGTGTCAGTATGATGTGTGGTGACCTAATTAGCAATTAAAAATGGCCGCTAATTAATTACTATTTCACAAATTAGCGTACGTTTTCTAAATTTTAGCTTTAAAAATTACAAGATAAATTTGGTATTGTGCGGAATAATGCTACAGACCTTATGGTCTCTTTGCTGTGTCAGTATGATGTGTGGTGACCTAATTAGCAATTAAAAATGGCCACTAATTAATTACTATTTCACAAATTAGCGTACGTTTTCTAAATTTTAGCTTTAAAAATTACAAGATAAATTTGGTATTGTGCGGAATAATGCTACAGACCTTATGGTCTCTTTGCTGTGTCAGTATGATGTGTGGTGACCTAATTAGCAATTAAAAATGGCCACCGATAATTATTGCAGTGATGAATAGTTGTTATTAGGTTCGTTTAAAATAAAATTACTAAATTTGCATAAGTGTCAACAGATGAAAATGTACTAAACTAAAAGAGTTTTCTTTTCAGTTAGTAATCTTTATTAATATTATATAACATATATAATACATATGCATAATGTGGTAGAGTTTCTGGAATCAACAGGTGAATCAACAATCTTCTGTCTTCCAGAACCTGAAAAGAGAAAATAAAAAGATTACTAAATCTGAAAAAATAAAAAAAATGCTGTAAAATAACATGAAGAATTTATACATTATTAATTGTGAACTGTAAATATGAGGAGAAAAGAAAAAGAAATTAAAGGTATATTTATTTTTAAAATGTTTTACATTATAATAAATTGATCTTAAAATTATAAAGATAGATAACATGAAGAAGTTATAAATTATTAATTATTAAATTTAAATCTGACAAGAAAAGAAACTGTCTCTGTGGCTAAGGGCTTGCGAACGCGGTTTGTGAGCCGTATACCCAGGTTCGAAACACAGTGGTGCTGGTTTTTTCGAAAAAGGTATAGGGGCCGGTCGTTCAGAAAGCAATGGCAAACTACTGAACGTAACACTTGCCTAGTACATCAACAGCAGCTGAAAATGCAACGTCCCGTAAGGGGTACGCAACAAATTTTTAATTTTAATATGTATTAAAAAACCTTTGTTTTACAGTATAATAAATAGATATTAAAACTATAAAGGTATAAATTCAACTCACCATAGAAAAATGTCCTTAATTAGAGAAATACTACCTCTGTTGGCGACTGACCTGTCTTGGCATTCAATATCTCTTCTGTCTTCCAGAACCTGAAAAGAGAAAATAAAAAGATTACTAAATCTGAAAAAATAACAAAAATGCTGTAAAATAACATGAAGAATTTATACATTATTAATTGTGAACTGTAAATATGAGGAGAAAAGAAAAAGAAATTAAAGGTATATTTATTTTTAAAATGTTTCACATTATAATAAATTGATCTTAAAATTATAAAGATAGATAACATGAAGAAGTTATAAATTATTAAATTTAAATCTGATGAGAAAAGAAACGGTCTCTGTGGCTAAGGGCTTGCGAACGCGGTTTGTGAGCCGTATACCTGGGTTCGAAACATAGTGGTGCTGGTTTTTTCGAAAAAGGTATAGAACTATAGAGGCCGGTCGTTCAGAAAGCAATGGCAAACTACTGAACGTAACACTTGCCTAGTACATCAACAGCAGCTGAAAATGCAACGTCCCGTAAGGGGTACGCAACAAATTTTTAATTTTAATATGTATTAAAAATAAAAAACCTTTGTTTTACAGTATAATAAATAGATATTAAAACTATAAAGGTATAAATTCAACTCACCATAGAAAAATGTCCATCCACCATCAACAGCCGAGCAATGTAGCCCTTTTTTATGGGATATTCACCTTCGAACACTGACAGATGTGCTCTCAGATGATCAAGATTTATTTTTGATTTTGCCATGATAAATCTAAGGAGAAATTAAAATAATGAAATTATTATATATTGCTACTCTGTTTAACTGTATGTTTTGATTCTAAATCTAAATCTCCAGTGTTTACATAGAAACAGACACTGGTCCTACTATCTGAGCTGCCGAAGGAATTTTTGCCAATCTTAAGTATGTAACCACCTTGGTTTCACAAAAAATTTTATTTCCACACACCAGTATAACGTAATGTGTTGAAACTCCATAGTTGTGTGTAAAATTGGACAAAGAATCCATAAATGCATGTTAAAGTATTGTTAAATAGATAATTAATAGACAAATGCAACTGAAAGCCAGTCAAAGTCAGTCAAAAAAATGCCAGTCATTGACCCAGGATGGGTTTGAATTTCAAAAATTTTAAACCATACTGCATGATGAACAATAATTAAAGCAACCAAATTAATTATTAAAAGCATTTAAAAGTAAACTGTTATTCTGTTTAATTTTATCATTCAAAATTGCCTGTGTTCTATTAATTTAAAAAACACACAGGTCAAATATGCTGTGATTTCCGCCATTATGCATTTTCTTATCAAAAAATAGCCAGACCGAGCACACACACATTAAAAATTTTTTTCCCACCATGGCCAGCAATGTAAATCTTGTTGAAAGTTGACACTTCTATGTAAAAATGGGCTCGGAATTCAAAAATGCACTCTAAATGCATGTAATATCGATAATAGACACACTATTAATATAAACTCTCTTACCTTTTGGAGAAAATTAGAATTGTGCTTCGTGGAGGACCACTAAAATTCTTCTGACAATGCAGAATCAAGGATTAACCATGTGACAACTCGTTAAAGTTGTCATTCGCGATTTTCGTCCCGTAGTTTCGAATTAATCCAATTTGAAATAAGACAGGGCTAGTTTCGTATACAGCTGTTTACAGCCACAGGAAGTTGTCTGTGAACCAAACGACCTTGAACTTTCGGAAAACAGCGTCCTTCCCTAGCAACGAAATACCTAGTATATGCCCTAACCCCATATTTGTAGACCAATCAACATTGAAGGTTTCATGTGGTCAGTACCATGTCAGCGCTCTTTGCTTCCCAGGAACTTTAGGCTGAATTGACCTTTGGGGTCCACTTTAAGGGGGATTCAAACACACAACACCGGGTTGGCAGGAAAGTGTGCTAGCCACAGTGCTACTGTGTCTCACCACATAATATTATAGCAAATGTAAATTATGTGTGTAGGTCTTTGCCATGGGTTGGCAGAGGGTGGATTAGACCTTGGGTTAGGTGTGAATATTACTTCTATTGGCCCACTATAGGTTTGACAGGTGAGTCCTTAATCCTGTCATAAGGATATAGTATGACTTGTTGATCTGGTTCAAAACTTTGAGTTGTCAGTAGTAACACTTTCACATTGGTATGATCGGTTTACTCAGTCACAGTATTATGTTAGGACTACATTTTGGTGTCATTAAGTAAGTGGCTGGTTAGACTGGTATGTTTGAACTCCGCCTAGCATTCCAGAATCACAGAGTAAGACATCAGTTATAATTATTCAACAGGTCGCCAAACCGTTTCACATTTGCCTATTACATTATTGACATTGTGACAGTTATCAATCACAATTCTCAATCACAGTAAAATACTGGTGATTAAAACTGTCACACAAAAAGGTGGTAACATAAATAGTGCCATTACCTACTACGCGTCTGACCTGGTCTAACTTCAATCACGGTCATTCTGCAAGAGACCGGTTTAGAAGAGACCTTTCTCTCCTGGCCACCGTCACAGCGTGCTTTCTGATGTAAGGCTGTGCACATGCTTCATTATGATCAGAGCTCACATTTCATCTCATGACAAGTCTTCCAGATTTGATAAATGATTAGGAACACAGCATAAAGTAATTACTTACGGAATCTGTTAATGTTGTGACTAGTTTTTAACAGAATAAATGGTTTGCTTATTTTTGTTTACTTTTTACATACACGCCTGCTGCATGAGTTTGTGGTATTTGATTTTCTTTAAATGCCTCACTGGCCGTGGTATGTCCAGCAATGTATGGCAGTCCATAGTGTTTCATTGTTCAAACATAATCTCTATTTTCCTTCTGTGACAAAAAGATGGAAGAGAAAATACAGAAGAAATCTCTATTTTGCTTGTCTGGCCTAATGATAGTAGAGATAGCAGAGAAGAAATCTCTAATGTGTTTGTCTGGCCTAATGATGGAATAGAAAACACAGAAAAAATGTCTAATTTAAATGTGCAAACCAATGATGGAAGTTAAAAATTGTGTGGCCCGATGATGGAAGAGATGTATTGCTATGTCTTCAAAAGAAGAGTCAAGATGCGAAACGACAACATCAGAAATATGACAGATGTAATATGATGACTCAGTTTCATTAATAGAGAACAAATAAAGTGGGTGGGACATCTTATGAGAATGAATCCTGATCAGCTACAGATAAGAGTATATGACCAAAGTAGAAATGGATATAGTCAGAGAAAAACTAAGAAAACAAAAGATAGACAACATCAGGAGTACAAACAGATGTGAATCAACCAAGACAGCACATCTGACCTTGGAAAGCAAGCTTAGGTTCCCCCACACTCATATATTTAATTGCAAGTGTGGATTAGGAAAACAGACATAATATGCACCATGATAAACAACAGACAATTGTTATGACATTGTTTAACTTGTTTAATTATGTCTTTATTTCCAAAGGCTGGCATTGCATATGAGCTTCTGAAAATAGCAGAGAAGTTAACAACAAAATCAGATTTTGCCTTGTATCTGACTGACGTCAGCTATGAAAACTTTGCAGTGGATAACAGTGGAAAAGTTACAGTGATTGATCTAGAAAACATTATTGTTGTTGACAAACTGGCAATACAAGCTCGTGAGTATATAGCGTGTTTAGATGATGTGAGGTGCTGTATTGTCAGTGCAGGTCAAGGTTAGGTTTTTGGGCACAAAACGGGGTAGCCCTCGATTTATTCCAGGGTTAATGTCCTTGGGTTTAATACAGGTAATCCTCAGTTTATGCCAGTGTTAGGTCCTTGAGTTCAGTACAGGTAGTCCTCAGTTTATGCCAAAGTTAGGTTCTTGGGTTCAGTAGAGGTAGCCCTCTCTTTATGCCAAAGTTAGATTCTTGGGTTCAGTAGAGGTAGCCCTCAGTTTATGCCAAGGTTAGATTGTTGGGTTCAGTAGAGGTAGCCCATAGTTTATGCTGAGGTTAGATTGTTGGGTTCAGTAGAGGTAGCCTTAAGTTCATACCAAGGTAAGATTGTTGGGTTTAGTAGAGGTAGCTCTCAGTTCATCCCAAGGTTAAATTATTGGGTTTAGTAGAGGTAGCCCTCAGTTTATGCTGAGCTTAGATTGTTGGGTTAATTATATGTAGCTCTCAGTTTATGCCAAAGTTAGGTTCTTGTGTTCAGTACAAGTAGTCCTCATTTTATGCCAAAGTTAGGCTCTCGGGTTCAGTAGAGGTAGCCCTCAATTTATGCCACGGTTAGATTGTTGGGTTTAGTAGAGGTAGCCTTCAGTTCATACCAAGGTTAGATTGTTGGGTTTAGTAGAGGTAGCCTTCAGTTATACCAAGGTTAGATTGTTGGGTTCAGTTCAGGTAGCCTTCAGTTCATACCAAGGTTAGATTGTTGGGTTCAGTTCAGGTAGCCTTCAGTTCATACCAAGGTTAGATTGTTGGGTTCAGTAGAGGTAGCCTTCAGTTCATACCAAGGTTAAATTGTTGGGTTCAGTAGAGATAGCCCTCAGTTCATACCAAGGTTAGATTGTTGGGTTCAGTAGAGATAGCCCTCAGTTCATACCAAGGTTAGATTGTTGGGTTTAGTACAGGTAGCCCTCAGTTCATACCAAGGTTAGATTGTTGGGTTCAGTAGAGATAGCCCTCAGTTCATACCAAGGTTAGATTGTTGGGTTCAGTAGAGATAGCCCTCAGTTCATACCAAGGTTAGATTGTTGGGTTTAGTACAGGTAGCCCTCAGTTCATACCAAGGTTAGATTGTTGGGTTCAGTAGAGATAGCCCTCAGTTCATACCAAGGTTAGATTGTTGGGTTCAGTAGAGATAGCCCTCAGTTCATACCAAGGTTAGATTGTTGGGTTTAGTACAGGTAGCCCTCAGTTCATACAAAGATTAGATTGTTGGGTTCAGTAGAGATAGCCCTCAGTTTATACCAAGATTAGATTGTTGGGTTCAGTAGAGATAGCCTTCAGTTCATACCTAGGTTAGATTGTTGGGTGCAGTAGAGATAGCCTTCAGTTTATACCTAGGTTAGATTGTCGGGTTCAGTAGAGGTAGCCTTCAGTTGATACCTAGGTTAGATTGTTGGGTTCAGTACAGGTAGCCCTCAGTTCATACCAAGGTTAGATTGTTGGGTTCAGTAGAGGTAGCCTTCAGTTTATACCTAGGTTAGATTGTTGGGTTCAGTAGAGGTAGCCTTCAGTTCATACCAAGGTTAGATTGTTGGGTTTAGTAGAGGTAGCCTTCAGTTCATACCGAGGTTAGATTGTTGGGTTCAGTAGAGGTAGCCTTCAGGTCATACCAAGGTTAGATTGTTGAGTTCAGTACAGGTAGCCTTCAGGTCATACCAAGGTTAGATTGTTGGGTTCAGTAGAGGTAGCCTTCAGTTCATACCGAGGTTAGATTGTTGGGTTCAGTAGAGGTAGCCTTCAGGTCATACCAAGGTTAGATTGTTGAGTTCAGTACAGGTAGCCTTCAGGTCATACCAAGGTTAGATTGTTGAGTTCAGTACAGGTAGCCTTCAGGTCATACCGAGGTTAGATTGTTGGGTTCAGTAGAGGTAGCTTTCAGTTCATACCGAGGTTAGATTGTTGGGTTCAGTAGAGGTAGCCTTCAGGTCATACTAAGGTTAGATTGTTGAGTTCAGTACAGGTAGCCTTCAGGTCATACCAAGGTTAGATTGTTGGATTCAGTACAGGTAGCCCTCAGTTCATACCAAGGTTAGATTGTTGGGTTCAGTAGAGATAGCCTTCAGTTCATACCGAGGTTAGATTGTTGGGTTCAGTAGAGGTAGCCTTCAGGTCATACCAAGGTTAGATTGTTGAGTTCAGTAGAGGTAGCCTTCAGTTCATACTAAGGTTAGATTGTTGGGTTCTTCTTCTTCTTCGTTCATCCGGAGTTTTTTTTCCGGATGTGATTGCGTTGTGCCTGTTTACAGCAGAGCTGCGTTCTTGCGCCGTTAGGCCGATACATCCGACTTCTGCGGGCATTTGTTGACCGGGTTAACCTTCTCGGGGGATTGTTGGGTTCAGTAAAGATAGCCTTCAGTTCATACCGAGGTTAGATTGTTGGGTTCAGTACAGGTAGTCCTCAGTTCATACCGAGGTTAGATTGTTGGGTTCAGTAGAGGTAGCCTTCAGTTCATACCGAGGTTAGATTGTTGGGTTCAGTAGAGATAGCCTTCAGTTCATATCGAGGTTAGATTGTTGGGTTCAGTAGAGGTAGCCTTCAGTTCATACCGAGGTTAGATTGTTGGGTTCAGTACAGGTAGTCCTCAGTTCATACCGAGGTTAGATTGTTGGGTTCAGTAAAGATAGCCTCCAGTTCATACCGAGGTTAGATTGTTGGGTTCAGTACAGGTAGTCCTCAGTTCATACCGAGGTTAGATTGTTGGGTTCAGTAGAGGTAGCCTTCAGTTCATACCGAGGTTAGATTGTCGGGTTCAGTAGAGGTAGCCTTCAGGTCATACCAAGGTTAGATTGTTGAGTTCAGTACAGGTAGTCCTCAGTTTATGCCAAGGTTAGATTGTTGGGTTCAGTAGAGGTAGCCTTCAGGTCATACAAAGGTTAGATTGTTAAGTTCAGTACAGGTAGTCCTCAGTTCATACCAAGGTTAGATTGTTGGGTTCAGTAGAGGTAGCCTTCAGGTCATACCAAGGTTAGATTGTTGGGTTCAGTAGAGGTAGCCTTCAGGTCGTACCAAGGTTAGATTGTTGAGTTCAGTACAGGTAGCCTTCAGTTCATACCAAGGTTAGATTGTTGAGTTCAGTACAGGTAGTCCTCAGTTTATGCCAAGGTTAGATTGTTGGGTTCAGTAGAGATAGCCCTCAGTTCATACCAAGGTTAGATTGTTGGGTTCAGTAGAGGTAGCCTTCAGTTCATACCAAGGTTAGATTGTTGAGTTCAGTTGAGGTAGCCCTCAGTTTATACCAAGGTTAGATTGTTGAGTTCAGTAGAGGTAGCCTTCAGGTCATACCAAGGTTAGATTGTTGAGTTCAGTAGAGGTAGCCTTCAGGTCATACCAAGGTTAGATTGTTGAGTTCAGTAGATGTAGCCTTCAGTTCATACCGAGGTTAGATTGTTGGGTTCAGTAGAGGTAGCCTTCAGTTCATACCAAGGTTAGATTGTTGGGTTCAGTACAGGTAGCCTTCAGTTCATACCGAGGTTAGATTGTTGAGTTCAGTAGAGGTAGCCTTCAGGTCATAACAAGGTTAGATTGTTAAGTTCAGTACAGGTAGCCTTCAGGTCATACCAAGGTTAGATTGTTGGGTTCAGTAGAGGTAGCCTTCAGGTCATAACAAGGTTAGATTGTTGAGTTCAGTACAGGTAGTCCTCAGTTTATACCAAGGTTAGATTGTTGGGTTTAGTACAGGTAGTCCTCAGTTTATACCAAGGTTAGATTGTTGGGTTCAGTACAGGTAGCCTTCAGTTCATACCAAGGTTAGATTGTTGAGTTTAGTAGAGGTAGCCTTCAGGTCATAACAAGGTTAGATTGTTAAGTTCAGTACAGGTAGCCTTCAAGTCATAACAAGGTTAGATTGTTAAGTTCAGTACAGGTAGCCTTCAGGTCATACCAAGGTTAGATTGTTGGGTTCAGTAGAGGTAGCATTCAGGTCATAACAAGGTTAGATTGTTGAGTTCAGTACAGGTAGTCCTCAGTTTATACCAAGGTTAGATTGTTGGGTTCAGTAGAGATAGCCCTCAGTTCATAACAAGGTTAGATTGTTGGGTTCAGTAGAGATAGCCCTCAGTTCATACCAAGGTTAGATTGTTGGGTTTAGTACAGGTAGCCCTCAGTTCATACCAAGGTTAGATTGTTGGGTTCAGTAGAGGTAGCATTCAGGTCATAACAAGGTTAGATTGTTGAGTTCAGTACAGGTAGTCCTCAGTTCATACCAAGGTTAGATTGTTGAGTTCAGTACAGGTAGTCCTCAGTTTATACCAAGGTTAGATTGTTGGGTTCAGTAGAGATAGCCCTCAGTTCATACCAAGGTTAGATTGTTGGGTTCAGTAGAGATAGCCCTCAGTTCATACCAAGGTTAGATTGTTGGGTTTAGTACAGGTAGCCCACAGTTCATACCAAGATTAGATTGTTGGGTTCAGTAAATATAGATAGTCACCAAATTATACCAGTGAAGATTATTGGGCCCGGTACAGGCAGCCCTCAACTTTATACCAGCGTTACATTCCTGGGTTCAGTACAGGTAGCCTACTATTTAAGTCATGGTGAAGTTCTTGGGTTCTCTACAGGTAGCCTTCAATTTATGTCATTGTGAAGTTCTTGGGTTCTCTACAGGTACCGGTAGCTCTCATTTTATGTCATACCTCATATGGAGGGCTTTTATGTCATAGTAATGTTCATTGGTTCTCTACAGGTAGCCCTCAATTTATGTCATGGTAAAGTTTTTGGGCTCTCTACAGGTAGCCCTCAGTTTATGTCATGGTAAAATTCTTGGGTTCTCTACAGGCAGCCCTCAGTTTATGTCATGGTAAAGTTCTTGGGTTCTCTACAGGTAGCCCTCAGTTTATGTCATGTTAAAGTTCTTGGGTTCTCTACAGGTAGCCCTCAGTTTATGTCATGGTAAAGTTCTTGGGTTCTCTACAGGTAACCCTCAATTTATGTCAGGTTTAGGTTCTGTAGTGACAAGGTGCGATGGAACTTTTAATACAGGGTGTTGTTACGGTCCTCAAACTAAAATAACTACATATATTTAATTGTTGCATGCTTACAATAAACATTGTTTGAAAGTTAATATTCATTTTGTTTTAATTGTGGAAGTTTTTTTTTATTGACTTTGTTTGTTATGGTCTTATTAACTAGCTGACAAGTTCAAATGTAGAAAAGAAAGTTCAGGATGTGCTTTTTGGTTTATATGAATTCAAGTGCACACCAGAAGTCAGAAGATAGCTCTCTATTCTCTCATTGCTGACAGCCAGCTTGTACCTGCCTCTCTCTGACGATCTCACCAACTCCTTTTTCCATGTACCTCTCTGTTGTCCTATATTTATTGTTGTTCCAACACTCACAGACATGAGACACTCTATCATGTACAACTTCATACATTTATTTGTTGTTTCAACACTTGCATACATGAGACACTCTATCATGTACAACTTCATACATTTATTTGTTGTTTCAACACTTGCATACATGAGACACTCTGTAATGTACAACTTCATACATTTATTTGTTGTTTGAACACTTGCATACACGAGAGACTCTATCATGTACAACGCCATGCATTCATTTATTGTTAATCCAACACTTGCAGACATGAGACATTCTATAATGTACAACTTCATACATTTGTTTGTTGTTGTTCCAACACTTGCACACATGAGAGACTCTATCATGTACAACGTCATGCATTCATTTATTGTTAATCCAACACTTGCAGACATGAGACATTCTATAATGTACAACTTCATACATTTATTTGTTGTTGTTCCAACACTTTCAGACACAAAAATCTATCATGTACAACTTCATACACTTATTCTACCTATCGTGCAGGTCTCCTGAACTACTTGCTGAAACACTCCTACATTTAATATATTAAAATATTCGTATAATGAAATGAGTTACATAGCAATTGTTGCTACTTGTGTCTAGCCATGAGCATGCACAATGATTCACTGGACCAATGCCATTGAGGTGTCTAATGGGTGGGCCAAAATCTGACAGCAGAAATGTGTTGTACCAGACTGGCAAGGAGACACTTGCAAGAATTTACCACAGTCGTTTGGTATGGTTTGTTTTTAATGCAACCATAGCCAACAACTGATTGATAGAGTCATCATCATCATCATGTGCAATGTCTGTAAGTGTGGACAGTCATGTCTTGCCATCTCAATGTCACCCGCCTAAACAGCAAAAAAATGCAGCTGTCTTTTGAAAACATGCTGGAAGACCACCTCAAGCCAAATGCTGCAGCTAAACAGAATGCGGAAACAGAGTGGAGAGCCCTAAAGAACATAATTTACAACACTGCTATGGAAATCCTGGGTTCAGCCCAGCCAAATTCTGAAGATATCAACCAATTGCTGGCCGAGAAACATCTTCTTCTCAAGGCACATTTGAATGACCCGAAGTCAACATTAAAAAAAAAGATGCCTTCAATAACATTCAGAGAGTAGTGCAGCAGAAACTTTGGCACATGCGGGACTCCTGGCTGAGCAACAAAGCTGATGAAATGCAAGGCTTTGCTGACAGACACGATATGAAAAACTTCTATGACTCACTGAAAGCGGTTTACGGTCCTCCATCACCAGGCATAGTTCCCCTCCTCAGTGCAGATGGGGGAACATTGGTCACCGATAAGAAAGAAATCCTTCAACGCTGGGCAGATCATTTCAGTAACATCTTAAATGCAACTTCCTTCTTCTTCGATGAAACCATCAACTGCCTTCCTCAAGTTCCCACTAATGATACTCTTGGTGATCTGCCAACCATAGTGGAAGTAAGCAAAGCCGTCCAGCAACTTTCCAGTGGAAAGGCGCCTGGTCCTGACTCCATCCCATCAGATATATACAAGGCAGGTGAGCCGGTCCTAATAGAGCAGATTCATAAAGTCTTTACAAACATATGGGTGAACGAGACCAGGCCACAAGATTTCAAGGACACGTCAATAGTCCATCTTTACAAACGTAAAGGAAACCGCCAATCTTGTGACAACCACCGAGGCATCTGCAAGAGAAATGTCAGGAACAGAACTCTGAAATGTTCTCCACATTCATTGGCCTTACCAAGGCTTTTGATACAGTCAGCAGAGAAGGACTGTGGAAGATTATGGCGAAATATGGCTGTCCACAAAAGTTGTCTAAATAGTGCGGCTATTTCATGATGGTATGCAGGCAAGAGTACAGGAAAATGGTGAACTGTCTGAGCCCTTTCCTGTTACCAATGGAGTGAAGCTTTTGGAATTTATCTTGACACCTGGGAGACTACTGCTAAAGACCGTAATTCGTGGCGTACATCATTACATAAGGGTGCTGTCACTTGTGAAGCAACCACACTGCGAGAGCTGTGAAGAAAAGGCTGGACAGAAAAACCACTGCAGGAGATCTTCCTCCTGGAACATCAAGCATTCTTTGCCCACACTGTCAAAGAACATTTTGAGCCAAAATAAGTCTTATCAGCCATCTTCAAACTCACGGCTCCATACTTTCAACTCCACTGGATGAAATGAATGGTTATCATCATTCTTGATGGACAAACAACAATAGAGTTGAGAATAATGATCAGAGAATCAAAGCCACTGCCTTACCAGAAGTGAGATCCCATGCTTCCAGTTTGAAAGACTGACTCCCTGCTCCATGCATAGTTTGGGCTACACATCCCATGTCGCGCATCATCACGAGAGCCATGAATGACCTCCAGATAGTACTCTTTGGTCATGTTTTGGTCTAGTGGTGTGTACTTGTGTTGTACCATCCTGTGGGAGTAAAAGAAAGTCGACATGGCTGCTGTTGCTGCCCTCCTCCCATGCTTTTGTCCGGGATGATGAGCGGCCTTATTGTATGGACTGCATCTTGGTTTCCAGGTCTGCTTATAAACCCATGAATCATCATTAGTGATCATGGTGTTCAAGAAGGGTTGCTATTTGTGCAGTCCAGCATGTCCCAAAAGACCGACATGAGGAATTGCTTCTACTTCAACGTTAACAGTTGAGCACAAATTTCTCTGACACTCCACATGGCCAAGTCATCCCTCAGAATGGAGTGAGCACAAATTTCTCTGACACTCCACATGGCCAAGTCATCCCTCAGAATGGAGTGAGCACAAATTTCTCTGACACTCCACATGGCCAAGTCATCCCTCAGAATGGAGTGAGCACAAATTTCTCTGACAATCCACATGGCCAAGTCATCCCTCAGAATGGAGTGAGCACAAATTTCTCTGACACTCCACATGGCCAAGTCATCCCTCAGAATGGAGTGAGCACAAATTTCTCTGACACTCCATATGGCCAAGTCATCCCTCAGAATGGAGTGTACAGAACCAATGCTTATTCCAACCTCATCTTTAAGTTCTTGAATAGTGATACCATGATTCAGCCTGACCAAAGTCTACACTTGATCGGCTTGTTGAGGGTTGCTGGAATGTGGTCTAACACTTCACCGTTGTGTGAACATCTTGAAAGTGACTATACCACTGCTTAATCTGTGTGATGTTGAGGGTTGACCAGAACGTGGTCTAACACTTCACCGTTATGTGAACATCTTGAAAGTGATTATGCCACTGCTTAATCTGTGTGATGTTGAGGGTTGACCAGAACGTGGTCTAACACTTCACCGTTATGTGAACATCTTGAAAGTGATTATGCCACTGCTTAATCTGTGTGATGTTGAGGGTTGACCAGAACGTGGTCTAACACTTCACCGTTATGTGAACATCTTGAAAGTGATTATACCACTGCTTAATCTGTGTGATGTTGAGGGTTGACCAGAACGTGGTCTAACACTCCACTGTTGTGTGGCCATCTTGAATGTGATTATACCACTTCTTAATCTGTGTGATGCTGATGGCATCATCACTGAAAGCCTGTTGGATCTTCTGAATAGTGTCCACTTGGGCATCAGGAAACTTTTGACAAATGTTGATGATGCAACACCGCTGTTCAAGTCATCCTGTCATTTCTCAGCAAATTCAAATCCAATAGGCCTTCACTACACTCACTCACAGATTGCCAGCCAGCAACTGACACTTTCTGTGGGTTGGGAACGTGCATGCATGTGCAAGAAGGTCCCTTACACATTCCCACTGGAGGACAACTCATTTGTTTCCACAGACAAAAATTAACATCTGATGCTTTGTGAACAGACTTCACATAAGCCACCCTACTCCCAATTCAATCAGATGCAGTGTGTAAGTCACTTCTTTGTTCCATTTATAATGCTGTTCATTCATTCTTTCAGTAGCATGACCTTTGGAGAACCTCATCCCATAACAACCTTCCAAAAAACCTCTCGATCATAAGCAAGATGTCCCATGTCCAAAACGCACATCTGGAGATCATCCACCACATCCTGCATCCATCTTCTATTTGGCCTTCCTCTTCCTCTCTTCCCAGGCATATATACCTCCATTGTTGTTCTCTCCAAACTTTTGTGACGTTTCAAGTGACCAAACTATTTCAATTTTCTTTGTTTTATCGTCTTTAATAGCCAACCTTCTTCAGTATTCAGCTGTTGAAGTATGGATGCATTTGTTCTTTTCTTTATTCAAGATATTCTTAGAAGTCGTCTATAACATTTATATTCAAAGGCATCTATGCACTTCTCAGCTTGTTTAGTAAGTATTCAGGGCTCACAGGTGTATGTTGCAATGGGATAGATGCATGCTCTTAAAATCTGATTTTTGTAGTTCTATCTGTCCCTCTCCACAATTTATTCAGCTGTTTTAGTCTTTGAAGAGCAATAGCTATTCATCTTTTAACTTCTTTCATTGTGTCACCATTGTTGGTAATCAAAAGATCCATGATATTCAAAATTGTCTTTCTCTATAGTAGTTTTATCTGTATGCATTATCTTTGATTTCGCTATGTTAAGATAAGATATAAGTTCTGATTTTCACTATTCAATTGGGTTGAGGTTATTAGGTTTTCTATACCATTCTGTGTTGTGGATAGCAATACTGTATCATCAGCATACCGAATATCATGCTGTTGATCACTTTTATAATTGTGCTATCTGTATTAATGTTTTTAATCATTTCACTTGGATGCTTTTAGGAAAACCAAAAGACTGGAATGAGCCACATGAGGGCATGTTTAGTGAGTGTGGTGGCAAAAACTGCCTTCATATCGAAAATGATAACCTGTGTACGCACCTCAACAGTGACCACAACTATAACGCTATCTGCCGTAACTTACTCTCTCACTATGCAGTGGAGAGCAGGATGCCACAAGGGTTACTGCATGATATGCCAGTTGAGGCGGAGGATTACTGGGATTTGGGTAAGGTTTAGCATAATGTATGTTCAAATGTATGTAAAATATGTATTACCTAAGCAACAAAGTTCACCAGACCTGACAATGATATTCTGATAGTTAGGTGAGATGTATTTTTATTCCTTGTTCATGTATGTGTGTAAGTGCCTGATGATGGAGAGAGATTCCTGTCCAAAATACTGCTATATTTACTTCTTTACATATGTATGTGAGAGCTCGTAGACAGAGAGATGCCTCTCTGAAACATTGCTGTATTTTGTTTTTAACGTATATGTGTGTGTGTGCGTGCGTGCCTGCCTACATGTGTGTGTGTGTGTGAGAGAGAGAGACAGAGAGACTGAAGATGGAAAGAAATTTCTCACTAAAACATCTCTGTATTTACTTGTTTCCTTGTTTATGTATGTGTATGAGAGTCCGAAGATGTGGAGAGATTCTTCGGCTAGTGATTGTTCAGGGAATGTTGAACTGTTCTCATACTCCAAGGTCTGTCCCTTTGCTGTTTTGCACATCTGATCAGACTTGTTATTTCCCATGAGGTTGATATGGGTGGGAATCCACTGTAAAGTCAGTCTGAAGTGGGATGATTTCAAGTTGTGGAATGCCTTTCTGCTGGGGAGGAGTCTTTGATTTTATATGGAGGGCTTTTCAGTGCCTCCAGGACAGATAAGGCATCACTGATGACAGCACATGGCATTTGCTTCGTGAGGTCAAACTGCAGACGTAACAGTTCAATGGCAGTTCTCACCGCAACAGTCTCTTCATAGTTGAAGCAGTTATCAGCACAGGAATTGCACTTCTCAAAAGAGGTTCCTTCAGAGTACTTATATAAATGCCATTTCTTGCAAAGGAGGTGGTCTTACATGCTAACTATCTGTGTGTGTCTGGATTGTCAGTGCTGGATAGCTGATTATTCCAATTCCAATTTTCTAAGCAAAAATTCCAAATTCGGCCTCGTTCAACCTGTGTTTTTCAGCTGTGGTTATTGTTGAGGTCCGTAGTTTTTGTGGCTTCATTTACCCTAATTCTTGTCTTGTGCTCTCTTACGAGTAAGTCTTATCTCGGACTGGTTGTGTTGGTTTGTGTCTGTGACGTCAGCTGGGGGTTGGTCGGCGGCTATCCTTTGTGCTCGTCTCCTCTTGTGGCTTTCTTTGTTGGTGCAGGCTCCTGGCTCGTCTGACTTTGCTGGGTGCAGTCCTTATAAGGACTCTTTGTTTGATGTTTCGTTATCTTTAGTTTTGTTGTGAGTTTGTGTCACCTTCTCGAAGTTGCTGTTGTATTCTTTATCCATTTGTTTCCAGATGAGTTGCAGTTCCGTACAAAATTTGTCTTGCCATGTGCTGAAGTCATTTTCGTATTGTTCGCATGATAGTCTAGCTTGCTCTTCCCTTTCTTCGTAATCAGCTTCATATATTTTTTTCCTCTTCCATAGAGGTATCTTGGCTGGACTACTGGCTTCTGCTTGCTGTTTCTGATTGATCAGAGGCTTGGCTCCATCATGCATCTTTTTGTCTCCTTTTTTGTAAATTGTCTTCATCAGTTTTTCGATATTTTTGTTGTGGTGCTTCACCTTTCTTCATCTCATCTGTTGGTTTGGATTGGTGCTGCGTCTTTTCGGCGTTCAGTAGTTCTCTTTTGGTCTTGATCATTTGTAAGATTTCCTCGTTTTCCTTCTTCATTTTAGCCATGCACTCCATCTCTTGTTTGATGTTGTGCTGGATCTCTTTCATCTCGGCCAGCAGCTTCTCATTATCGCTGATTGGTGCTGGCATCAGTATTGCCTTGACTTGCTTCTTCAGCTCACCTATTTGGTGCTGCAGTTGGTCTCTTTCAGCTTGTGATATACCCGTGGCTGTCTCGCACCTCCGTCTTGCTTCGCTGTATGGTGTCTTTGTGTTGATGGCAAACTTTAACATGTCTCTGTGTCGTTGCAGGTACAGACAGCCCAAGTATCTTGCTCCATGCTTGCCCAGGCAGTTGGCGCACTTTCGTTTGTTGTTGGGTGCTTTGAAGTCCGTGTCCTGCTTGGCCAGTGGACACTCCTTGAAGGCGTGGTGATCGGCGCAATACCGGCAGATTTCCGTCTTGCTGCAGCATGCTGCTCTGCTGTGGCCGGCCCTCTGGCATCTTGAACACTGATTGACTCTTGGGATGAATCTCTCTGGCTGTTGTATTTTCTTGCTGACTGATCTGTGGTCGGCATTTCGCTGCCCTCCGACATCACCACTGCCAAGGTTGTAGGTACCTTGGAGTAGGTGAAGAGCCCCTCTGCCTTTAAGAATCGGATGTGAAGATTCTCTTCTCGTAGCTGCTTCAGCATTTCTTCGTCTGTCAGCTCTACTTGAATCCGCATGACAACCCATCGGACTGTTTTTGAGTCGGTGTTCCCGGCTCTGGTGTCTTTCTCCTCCTTCTCTGTTGTCTTGGCTCTTGTCTGTGGTGGGTTGTCGACCTTCTCCTTCGTGGTAGCTTCAGTAATAGCTGTAGTTTCAGGTTCTTTGATGCAGCTAGCAGGCAGGCTCTCCACGTTCATCTTCTTGACGGTCTTGTCGGCTCCCACGCTGCACATCTTGGATACCGCGTGTTTCTTGGTGTTCTTGTGACGTGCCATTTTCCCCCGTATAAGGCTTCTTGACTTGTTCAGGCGACTTGTCTTGTTAGCGCTCGCAGTTGCGAATGAATAAATTAGCTGATTATGGTGTCCAGGGTATATATATATATATATATATATATATATATATATATATATATATATATATATATATATATATATATATATAAATATATATTCTGTCATGTGTGGAGTGTCTTTGTTGACCATTTTGTCAAGCAGTTTTGTTGTCCTTGTTGGGAAGTGAAAGTTCTCAGAGGGAAGTGACCCAGACAATGTGGCTCCATTTCTCTCGCTCTTGTTGGGATAGTGTTTTTCAGTTTCTTCTTTAGCCAATCCCAAGAGATTGCTGTTTCAATCTTCGTGTTTGTTTCCAGCATCAATCATTACTCTTTGTGGATGTTCTTTCTCAATCATTACTCTTTTTAGATGGTCTTTCTCTTGCCTCCTTTAACCCCTTACAGGGCAAAACGTCCATTTGCGGCCGATCGCTTAAACGAGCAGATCGGCTGATTGCGTCCGATACTATTATGCATTGTAAAAACGCAATCTCTCGGCTTTCCGACACTTCTGGCGGCTACTTTCGCTGATAGCTTGACAACATGGCCGCCATTTGTAAGCGCCTACTATTAATTTGAAGTGACTTTTACAGACTTTTTTGATAGTTTTCGGGATTTTTACGCTTAGTTTTTCAAAATGGATTTCGGCGATTCTTCAAGTGATAGCCGAGATTTCGCTAGGTTCAATTTAAGTGACATTAAAGGGCACGAAGTTGACTATTAATCGCAGCTAGATATCAGTGAAAAGCGTTATTTTGCATTAGCAGTCTTGAGTCGGACTTTAAAGAAAGTGATTATGATTCTGAAAATGTGTTTGTAAATTGCCGTATAGATGACGGAAAATCACAAACAATATGCTGTATTTCATAAATATTTGTGTTCATATATGGATTACCGACAACAATCACAAAGAGTAACATATTCTGCATGCTTTTCCCTTCATTGTGTTGTTTATTTTACTAAAATCGGTTGACTAACACCTTATTTGTGATGCTTTTACTAATGCAACCCGAACTTTTACCAAACCTGAAAAAATCTTGCCCGTTGCAAGCTTTTACCTCATGCCAAACTTATATAATCACAGTGACTGAAAAAACGGACAAGCGTCTGCCCTGTAAAGGGTTAACTTTCTACAGCTTCAGTCAGTGCTTTCTGTCACAGATGTCTAGAGACTCTATGTTAATAACTATTTCACATAACTGCTGAAACAAATGTTGCCTGGAATATCATAACAGCCAATAAATTATGGGATTGATTGCCACATTCTTGTAGGACATGAAACTAACATTGAAACCATGGGGATAATTAGCTATGGATATGAATTCTCCCTGGCCTAGGGGTTACCGTCTCTCTCCATAATCCTGTATATTCTCGCGAGTAACGTAACCTGCGCAAGAATCGGTAGCGGTTCTCGCCGCGCTGGTAACTTACGGGGTATGTTAGCCGGCCGCTCAGAAAGCAATGGCGAACTACTGAGCATAATCTTGCCTAGTACATCAACAGCAGCTGAAAAATGCTGATAATGACTACAACATCCTGTAAGGGATATGCAACAAAACAAACAAACAAAATTTCACATGCAGCCACCTCATTTCTCCAGAAATCAACCCAAGACCCTGGTTCTCTACACGGCCCAGAGATAAGACTGTGCTAATGCTCACCATGGTCTAGTGATGTGTGTTGTAATCCATCACTGAATTATATAACTGAGGTATAGATGGCACAAGGTGCATTTACCTGCTCCCCAATTGCTGCTAGCAAGCCTATGTCAAGACTCAAACGCCTGTCTGCTCTTTCTCTGAGATTCTTAAGATGCCCACTTAGTTTCAGCTCACTGTCCAGTTTTACTCCTAGGTTGACTGGGAAAGAAGATTGCTAAAAATTATTGGACAGCCAAAAAAAAGCAATCAATATGTTTTAAGGGAAGCTGAGTTGCAAAGACAACTTATCACAAACATAAGAAAGAGGCAGTCATAATTTTTTGGCCATGTTATGAGAAGACAAAAACTGGAACATATTGTCACAACCGGAAAGATTTGCGGAAAGAGAGATAGAGGAAGACTGCATGAGAAGATTCTTGACAGTCTTGTGTCAAGGCACGGAAGGGAGTGCACACACAAATTGATCCATTATGTTGGAGATCGTAATTTGTGGAGAGGCATGATTGCCCACGCCAGCCGGCAAGGCACTGGATGATGATGAGACCGGGAAGTCTTCTTTGTTAGTGTCTCTCTTGCAGTGGTATAGTGATTAGTGCACTTGCTAGCCAAGACTGGTCTGGATTCAATCCCCAAACAGAATCAGAATGATTCCTCCAGCCTGTACGACCCTGGGGTCGACCCAACCTCATAGAAATAAGTACCAGACAATGTTCAGAGTTGTCGCTTAAAAGTCGACAGGGTCGACTTCATTGCACCGAGTTTTATCCCATATGGCTGGGTCTCTTTCCGCAGCGCGGAAAGCGTCACACAAAGCACAAATTCCGTAGCTCTAGCGACAACCCACAGGAGTCTCCGAAAATTTTCACTCAGAGTTGTCTGTGGAGGAAGAGTGGTGAGGGAGAGAACTGGTCACCCCACCTCAAATGTCTTGGCCTAGAATATGTGACAACTTAACAATTCACACCCCACCTCATATGTCTTGGCCTAGAATATGTGACAACTTAACAATTCACACCCCAACGGCAGTATGTGCTGTGGGACAGCTTTTACCTCATGCCAAACTTATATAATCACAGTGCCTTAATTACAACCTTAAGTTAATGAGTAGAGGGGAGTTAGGGGTGTCATTTTGTGTTTTCACTATTTGTTTTCCACATTTCTCCAGGCAACTTGTTGGAAGAGTGTGCTCGGCCCAGGCAGAAAGAAGGAAGATGGAAGGCAAAGGATAAACTGTTGGTGGCACTGGATGCCTTGAAAGATGGAAGGAAAGAACATTTGAATGTCCTGCGTGACAAAGAAAAGGACAGTGAACATGTCTTGGAGAAAGAAGTGATTGGTGATTGAATGCAGTTGTTTTGAGGGATAGAATATGACAGATTGTTTACCCCATGCAATAAATGTTGATTGAATGTTGGTAATATTTATAATTTAATTGCTGTGTTTTCATACTGTTTCTTTGGTGCATCTTATAGTGAATGCAGATATATTCATGAGACATTTTCTAAATGTCATTTATCCTACCCCATGTTTGAGTATCCACATCTATATACCTTTAGTTAATGTACATGTGTATACTAGCAGTATACTATACTTAGCAGATGTACATTTATATATTATTAGTTGATGTACATCTGCACCCCATGGTTAAACAATTGTATGCCATTAGTTGATGCATGGCTACACACTGTTAGTTGATGTACATCTGCACCCCATAGTTAAACAATTGTATGCCATTAGTTGATGCACGGCTACATACTGTTAGTTGATGTACATCTGCACCCCATAGTTAAACAATTGTATGCCATTAGTTGATGCATGGCTACACACTGTTAGTTGATGTACATCTGCACCCCATGGTTAAACAATTGTATGCCATTAGTTGATGCATGGCTACACACTATTAGTTGATGTACATCTGCACCCCATGGTTAAACAATTGTATGCCATTAGTTGATGCACGGCTACATACTGTTAGTTGATGTACATCTGCACCCCATGCTTAAACAATTGTATGCCATTAGTTGATGCACGGCTACATACTGTTAGTTGATGTACATCTGCACCCCATGGTTAAACAATTGTATGCCATTAGTTGATGCACGGCTACATACTGGTAGTTGATGTACATCTGCACCCCATGGTTAAACAATTGTATGCCATTAGTTGATGCACAGCTACATACTGGTAGTTGATGTACATCTGCACCCCATAGTTAAACAATTGTATGCCATTAGTTGATGCACGGCTACATACTGTTAGTTGATGTACATCTGCACCCCATGCTTAAACAATTGTATGCCATTAGTTGATGCACGGCTACATACTGTTAGTTGATGTACATCTGCACCCCATGCTTAAACAATTGTATGCCATTAGTTGATGCACGGCTACATACTGTTAGTTGATGTACATCTGCACCCCATAGTTAAACAATTGTATGCCATTAGTTGATGCACGGCTACATACTGTTAGTTGATGTACATCTGCACCCCATAGTTAAACAATTGTATGCCATTAGTTGATGCACGGCTACATACTGTTAGTTGATGTACATCTGCACCCCATGGTTAAACAATTGTATGCCATTAGTTGATGCACAGCTACGTACTGTTAGCTGATGTACATCAATATACTAGAGGTTGATATACATCTACATAATAGCAGCTGATATACATCTGTATACTATTAGTTGATGTACATCTGTATACCAGTAGGGTGTACATCTATATACTAATAGTTGATATACATCTATATATACTAGAGGTTGATATACACGTATATACCATTAATGGATATACGGCTACATAAAATTCTGACTGGTCGCGGGATCCGCACAGTGGCAGGATGGGAGATTTGCTCGCAGAAGACGGGCAATATCTCCGGCGGACCTATTCCCGTTGGTCACAGGATCCGCACGAGTCAGGTGGGGAGTCTGACAGTAGTACACACTTACACAGGTCCAGACACTTGCGATTGACAGGTGTACGTGCCCTATGGTCCAGGCGCGTACAAGGCCCTCACCTGCGGTACTTGGCTGAACGCCTCTAAGTCAAGTTCCAAGGCTTTTAGGGTATGGCCACCTCTCGCCTCCTGCTCATGGAGGCGAGGTCTTGGAGGTTTGACGCTGAGCCGCCAGCGTCTCCAGCCTACCTTGTTCCAGACGTACTGGTTATTCTTTCCTCTGGATCAAACAAGGCAAGGCCGAGAGAGGGAACATGCTGTGTGGGCATCACATGTTCTCTGAAGCTCTGCCCAGGCATTGTGAGATGAAATTTTGGCCAAATTCCAATCCACATACTTTGGTCTGTCAAGACTGCAAGGTACCACTCACTGTAAGTTGGTACACATTTATCTATATATTAAGTGATGCATCAGTCTTTAGCAAAAATATTTTTTTAATCTGTTACATTCCATTGTCAGTTGTCATGCTTATTTTTCTATTCATATATTGTACTTGTAAATGTTATGGTTCATTGTTTCTTGTCAGAATTGTGTAACAGCATCTGATTTTGCTCTGACACCCATTGTCTGTTACTGAATCCAGTTTAGGACCACTAACTCTGTCCAGTACACACTGTGATTGGGTAGCTCTCATCCAGAACGAGGGTATCTGGGTGGTAACTTGGATGCACCTAAAATACACCTGTCATAACCATACAATACATGCATGGTCTTTTGTCCATCAGATCACATTACGTGCTTGCTCAAGTCAGAGAATATGTTAGTGAAACCAGTGATAAAAATCACCCTGTTGATAAAAACCTAGATACATGAAAGACCATTGACTGGAGAGTGGGGTGTCGTGGATGGTGAAAGCAGAATCTACAGTTGGGCAAGAGGCTACAGTGGAGAGAAAATCCTTCGGGAAAGAATGGATATTTAGTGGGCACAATATGAAACACTGTCATAATGTGTTAACTAGCCTGGGCAGAGAGCGGTGTGGAGGGCAAATCAAATCAAATCAAATCAAATCAACTTTATTAGGGTCACAAATTGGGCGCGAAGGCCCGTCTTACATTCGGCCCTTCCAATCACTCGTCTTTCGTTCATCAAGAGCATTATACATTTACATAGGAAGAGAAATAAACATTGTGAAATGAATGTTGTAAACATAAACAAGGCTAATTACCATGTTATGAAGCCCATCTCCCACCTATCCATACATCACCCCACCCACATAACACCCCCACCTACCCACACACACGCGCACCAAGGGACACATACACACCCCCACCTACCGACACACACGCACACCAAGGGACACATACATACCCCACCAACCGACCCATCCCCCTCCCGCACATCCCCAACCCACACACACTGCCCTCACCTGATCCCCCAACCAAAACACACTCGCCACCCACAAACATTCCCCCACCAACCCACACATCCCACGCCCATCCACATACACATCCTACCCCACACATCCTCTCCCCACCCACACCTCAAACCACCCATCCCCCAGCCACATCTATTCAGGAAGACATTTAACTATAAGTGAATTGTGTCAGTGATTATGATCCTATTATTGCTGACATTGATGGATCAGTGCTGTGTGGGAAATGCCCAGGATGGGGGTTAACTCCTTGAGTGCAGGGTAGAACTGCAGAAGAACAGAACAGAACAGACCTGATGTAGTCACAGCATCTGGTGTAACGATGGGGTTGTACAGCTTGAGTGCAGGGTAGAACTATAGAAGAACAGAACAGAGCTGATGTAGTCACAGCATCTGGTGTAAGGATGGGGTTGTACAGCTTGAGTGCAGGGTAGAACTGCAGAAGAACAGAACAGAACTGTTGTAGTCACAGCATCTGGTGTAAGGATGGGGTTGTACAGCTTGAGTGCAGGGTAGAACTGCAGAAGAACAGAACAGAACTGTTGTAGTCACAGCATCTGGTGTAAGGATGGGGTTGTACAGCTTGAGTGCAGGGTAGAACTGCAGAAGAACAGAACAGAGCTGATGTAGTCACAGCATCTGGTGTAAGGATGGGGTTGTACAGCTTGAGTGCAGGGTAGAACTGCAGAAGAACAGAACAGAACTGTTGTAGTCACAGCATCTGGTGTAAGGATGGGGTTGTACAGCTTGAGTGCAGGGTAGAACTGCAGAAGAACAGAACAGAACTGTTGTAGTCACAGCATCTGGTGTAAGGATGGGGTTGTACAGCTTGAGTGCAGGGTAGAACTGCAGAAGAACAGAACAGAGCTGATGTAGTCACAGCATCTGGTGTAAGGATGGGGTTGTACAGCTTGAGTGCAGGGTAGAACTGCAGAAGAACAGAACAGAGCTGATGTAGTCACAGCATCTGGTGTAAGGATGGGGTTGTACAGCTTGAGTGCAGGGTAGAACTGCAGAAGAACAGAACAGAGCTGATGTAGTCACAGCATCTGGTGTTAGGATGGGGTTGTACAGCTTGAGTGCAGGGTAGAACTGCAGAAGAACAGAACAGAGCTGATGTAGTCACAGCATCTGGTGTATGGATGGGGTTGTACAGCTTGAGTGCAGGGTAGAACTATAGAAGAACAGAACAGAGCTGATGTAGTCACAGCATCTGGTGTTAGGATGGGGTTGTACAGCTTGAGTGCAGGGTAGAACTGCAGAAGAACAGAACAGAGCTGATGTAGTCACAGCATCTGGTGTAAGGATGGGGTTGTACAGCTTGAGTGCAGGGTAGAACTATAGAAGAACAGAACAGAGCTGATGTAGTCACAGCATCTGGTGTTAGGATGGGGTTGTACAGCTTGAGTGCAGGGTAGAACTGCAGAAGAACAGAACAGAGCTGATGTAGTCACAGCATCTGGTGTAAGGATGGGGTTGTACAGCTTGAGTGCAGGGTAGAACTATAGAAGAACAGAACAGAGCTGATGTAGTCCCAGCAACTGGTGTAAGGATGGGGTTGTATGTTGCATGTCCTTTGCTAAACGTTGCTGTCAGCCTCAGGTTGATTCTACGTTCAGTAGTTTGCCCATTGCTTTCTGAATGAGAAGTCAACATTTACGTCAACTGATCAATGTAGGGAGTGAACCCACTACCCTGCCATCAGCACACATGAAGTTTCAGAGCAAGAGCTCCTAACTGATGCAATGCTAAACAAAAAGTAGATTTGGACCAAACAAAAATGGATGGCGGCAAATGGGAGGTAGGGATGCGTGACAGTTATGACTTTAAATGTTGCTAATATGGTAGTAGACATGTTGTATTATAACACCATGACAACATTTCTGCAATATATAACCCCATGACAGATACAGGAAGTGGTTTATGACGATTAATCATTCCATAGCACTTAATCGGTTAACGTTTTGGCCAAACTGATCTCTAAGGATGGACTAGGAAGCAGCCATGGCTGTGCTGCAGTGGTGTCAGCCACTGTGCCACAGTAATCATGCTATCTGACTCCAGGTTGATCATACAGAAGATAACAGTCAGGTGGCTGTGGTATCCATGAGTGCCTGTCATTAGTACAACAAATTTACAGACACTTTTTTATATATTATCCTGGACATGTGAGCAATGAGAATGTGGATTGGCTGGCTTCTGGAGCCTATATTGGAAAATATTTGCATGGTCAAATCTTCCACAGTGCAAGTGACCAGGGAAAGACTTGTGTGTAATGATACAGCATGCAGTGAGACAACATGTAATTATACAGCATGCAGTGAGACAACATGTAATGATACAGCATGCAATGATACAGCAATGTGTAAACTGAAGGAACAAAATATAAACTGGAATTTATGATTTATGTGAGTTGTTGGGACATATTAGGTATGTATCTAACCAGAGTGTGGTGGGGGTAGTTAGCATCCACACACTTCAGTGTCTGTTGAGGAAGACTGAGTGCCAGTATTCATGTCCGACGTGTGATGATGTGGATTTTGGTTAACCAATAACAATAATAACCAATCTTGCTGATGTTTTACAATATAGTTTTTTACATTGTAATGTTTTGCTTGAATATCGAAATATGAACATCCAACTGTTGTTTTCCTATGCTTCATATTAAAATATACAAGTTTTACAATAGTTTGCTTCATTCCTTTATTAATATGTTAGATAAGTGTAAGATTTCTCATTTATTTCATGTATTTAAATATAATAAATGTACAAGAAGATCTGGTCTTATTGCGATATTAAAATGTAACAAGAAGCCCAGAAACAAGGAAACTCATAAAAACAAAAGAAAGAAACAGATAATCCATTTAGTCTTTATGAAAAGAGATCAACTTGAGTTATAATGTTTACATCATTATTTGAAGTGACAGCAATCACTACTATTGATTTGACAGGTATAAGGAACAGAATTGACAAACAGCTGTAGGTTAAGCCTGAGGTATCTTGAATGCCCTGTGTCCGTGTAGGTTAAGCCTGGGGTATCTTGAATGCCCTGTGTCCATGTAGGTTAAGCCTGGGGTATCTTGAATGCCCTGTGTCCGTGTAGGTTAAGCCTGAGGTATCTTGAATGCCCTGTGTCCGTGTAGGTTAAGCCTGAGGTATCTTGAATGCCCTGTGTCTGTGTAGGTTAAGCCTGGGGTATCTTGAATGCCCTGTGTCCGTGTAGGTTAAGCCTGGGGTATCTTGAATGCCCTGTGTCCGTGTAGGTTAAGCCTGGGGTATCTTGAATGCCCTGTGTCCGTGTAGGTTAAGCCTGGTTTATCTTGAATGTCCTGTGTCCGTGTACGTTAAGCCTGGGGTATCTTGAATGCCCTGTGTCCGTGTAGGTTAAGCCTGGGGTATCTTGAATGCTCTGTGTCCGTGTAGGTTAAGCCTGGGGTATCTTGAATGCCCTGTGTCCGTGTAGGTTAAGCCTGGGGTATCTTGAATGCCCTGTGTCCGTGTAGGTTAAGCTTGGTTTATCTTGGATGCCCTGTGTCCGTGTAGGTTAAGCCTGGTTTATCTTGAATGCCCTGTGTCCGTGTAGGTTAAGCCTGGGGTATCTTGAATGCCCTGTGTCCGTGTAGGTTAAGCCTGGGGTATCTTGAATGCCCTGTGTCCGTGTAGGTTAAGCCTGGGGTATCTTGAATGCCCTGTGTCCGTGTAGGTTAAGCCTGGGGTATCTTGAATGCCCTGTGTCCGTGTAGGTTAAGCCTGGTTTATCTTGAATGTCCTGTGTCCGTGTAGGTTAAGCCTGGGGTATCTTGAATGCCCTGTGTCTGTGTAGGTTAAGCCTGGGGTATCTTGAATGCCCTGTGTCCGTGTAGGTTAAGCCTGGGGTATCTTGAATGTCCTTGTCCGTGTAGGTTAAGCCTGGGGTATCTTGAATGCCCTGTGTCTGTGTAGGTTAAGCCTGGGGTATCTTGAATGTCCTTGTCCGTGTAGGTTAAGCCTGGGGTATCTTGAATGTCCTTGTCCATGTAGGTTAAGCTTAGGGTATCTTGAATGTCCTGTGTCCGTGTAGGTTAAGCCTGGGGTATCTTGAATGCCCTGTGTCTGTGTAGGTTAAGCCTGGGGTATCTTGAATGTCCTTGTCCGTGTAGGTTAAGCCTGAGGTATCTTGAATGTCCTTGTCCGTGTAGGTTAAGCCTGGGGTATCTTGAATGCCCTGTGTCTGTGTAGGTTAAGCCTGGGGTATCTTGAATGCCCTGTGTCTGCGTAGGTTAAGCCTGGGGTATCTTGAATGTCCTTGTCCATGTAGGTTAAGCCTGGGGTATCTTGAATGCCCTGTGTCTGTGTAGGTTAAGCCTGGGGTATCTTGAATGTCCTTGTCCGTGTAGGTTAAGCTTAGGGTATCTTGAATGTCCTGTGTCCGTGTAGGTTAAGCCTGGGGTATCTTGAATGCCCTGTGTCTGTGTAGGTTAAGCCTGGGGTATCTTGAATGCCCTGTGTCTGTGTAGGTTAAGCCTGGGGTATCTTGAATGTCATGTGTCCGTGTAGGTTAAGCCTGGGGTATCTTGAATATCCTGTGTCCGTCGTCCTGCTGGTCAACCACTATCTCCTTCCATTCATGTTGTTTCTAAACCACTGTCATGCTTCATATGGCCAAAGTATTTCCATTGTCAAGGTAGAATGCTGTTATGAGCCAGTTTTCTTCAAGGTACAACGATGTCAGTATTTGTATTTTTCTTAACCTATGATATTCTAAGAATATTTCTTTTCACTATAAGTTCAAAACCCTCAGTTTTCTTCTTTATTGATTATGAAATGGTCCATGTGTAATAGAGTTAATACAGTAATAAATAGAATAGTTTATGATTACTGTAGACAGATTGTTACAATATCAGTGCACATATTGTTATATTTAGCATCATTGTTCACAGTGAGCAAAAGCATAGTGTAAAATGATTAGACATTGCCCTTGATTGCAGTAGTTTCTTTTCAAATCCAGCTTTGGAATAGGAAGGCCATGTTTAGCGCAGCAATATTTTTTATGTTAATACTAGTGCATTTACTCACTCAACTGTACAACTACAACGAGTGCAGAGAAGCTTTTTTATGGATAATTCTACTTTTGGAGGAGCAGCTGGCCGAGTGACTTGAACGCAGAGTTCTCCTTTGAGAGAGCCAGGTTCAAATCCTGGGTTAGGTGTGGGAATGTTTCTGTCCGGGGCAAAAAAGAAAACCCTAATCTGCACAGTTCGCGGTGACTGCTCTAGCCAGTCGGCCTTAATTCCTCAGGTTCAAGACTTCCCTGTCCTACACCGCCAGTTACTATCGGCAGTAAATTAATTCTACTTTGAATATGTTTCAGTAGTCTTGTAACCGTATGCTTGGTTAAAGCAAAATCAGTCAGAAATTTTATGATTTTATTTGGAAAGGAACATAGCCCAGAATGTTGGACATTGTCTGTGTTACTGTATGTCATTTACTCACTGCTCTGTTGCATCTATGTTAGCAGGTGGATCTATAAGTTAGAATAACATCTGTGTTGTCACAAAAATCTCCAGCTGAAAGAAATAAACAGATGTTGTTCAGTTTGTACTTCAGACTGAGCATCTGGGTTGACATTGACTTGTACTTCAAGTGTTCTTGTGTTGAACCATTCAGGTTTTGTTATTGTTGCACCTTTTTCAGATATCGTGAATCTATAGCATCTAATTTGGACGTGTACCTGCCGTCTGGTGGGGACTGAAATAGCCACACTGAATATACAGAGATGACTCTTGTTACTTCTCTGTGCCCTGTCACACATGGAAGTATTACCAGCAGGACATTATCAACTTTGAAAATGAAACGTTTATTTACAGGATTTTTGTAAATGCACCAGTGTAAAATAAGATTGTCTACTCCCGGGAAGGTTAACCCGGTCAACAAATGCCCGCAGAAGTCGGATGTGTCGGCCTAACGGCGCAAGAACGCAGCTCTGCTGTAAACAGGCACAACGCAGTCACATCCGGAAGAAAAAAAATCCGGATGAACGCAGAAGAAGAAGAAGAAGATTGTCTACTGAAATATTTCATGATTGTGATGCTGCTGGCCAAAGCTGTGTTTTTGTCTCCATGTTCATATTTAAAATGTCTGTATTTTGTAATAAATCAAACATATCACCTGCTTCTCTGACACAAATGTAGGTCTAATGTCCTAGCCTGGATATTACTGGATTGTTCCTGTTCCAGCCTGCTGTTACTGTAACTCTGTTGTTATTTGTCCTCCAGGTATTTGCTGCTTATACATAATCCTTGCCTATATCTTTTTTTTTCGCTCGCTCGCTTTGAACTCAAATGTAGTCCATATACACTATTTCTAGTAGTGATGGACTGAATATTGCATGTGGATTAGCTTTCTCTCTTAACAGTGTCCCTCGCCATCAGGCTAACTCACTTCAAATTCAGAGGTACTTGTAATTTACGTCCCCAAGCCAAGGACGACAGGTCAACATTTTAGTCCAGCTGTCCAGTGCAGGGGTTGAACTGCTTACCTCAGCATCAGCACAACAGATGTGTAAGAACACGCGTTCTTTCCCATTCGGCAATGCGGACCTGTATGTCTAGGTCTGATATGAGTTAAAATGTTAACACACTGGGGAAGAAGCAGGCAAAGCAACAATTACGAATACAGTATATGTAACAACTGTCTGGGACAGGAGCAGTTACAACAATACAAACACTTCCTAAAATAACATGAACACTCATCATATTAAATATGGCCACTGTTTCCATGGCAGTGAATTGTGCAATGCAGTTAATCGTGTTTCTCATGACTAATATATATGTGTGTGTGGGAGTGAGTGTGTGTGTGTGTGTGTGTGTGCATGCATGTGTTATCTTTTGAGGTAGCATCATTGCGCGCACGCGCAGAGAGAGTTAGATGGATGGATGCAAGGAAGGAAGGCTGGATGGGTGAGTGGGTGGATATGTATGGTAGGTAGGGAGGCATGCAGGCAGGCAAGGAGGTAGGTAAGTAAGTAGAAAGCACACAGGGAGGTATTAACATACAAAAGATCAAGAGAGCCTTTCATAGTGCACAAAAATTTGTTGTAGAAGTTCAAGGTGATTAAAACCAGTACAGACCAGGCTTATAGTACTCAACTGTACTGCCAAGTGATGGTTTTAAGTTTGCAATGGTACATGGAGAATCTTTGTATAGAGACAATGGTTACGATAATTGGCCAGTATGGTCACTGCTCAGAATAAAAACAATGCTTCTTGACAAATGCCTAGAAAACTCTAGCAGCCAAACAAATTATGGAGAAGATTTCAATGGAAGTAAGATTCATTGATAAGATCCCCAGGCCAGAGGATGTCATTCACACACCGAGGAAGAGTGTACTACAGGCAGTGGTATGAGCAGATGTGACGACAAATGTCTTCCCAGTTCATTTGCCAAGAAAGAACCCTAGATCAAACTTAAAAGACAACTAAGAATGGAAACATGTAACTGAATGAAGAGAAACAATACAATTATCAGCATAGTAGAAACACTTAAAATTGAAATACTGGTAATCTATGAGCACAGCTGGAGTGGACCAGGGGATTGATTATAATATGGGATGGAGGAAATTGGAGAAAAACAGGGTAGAAAAGGAATAGCTTATTAATAAAATATTTACTGCATGGTACAGGAGCCTTTTATATGCTCTGAGACACATTGAGTATATTGTACTAGCTCCATATGTGTATGAGACCCGAGACTGGGTCATGTGGTCAGTGTCATATGTGTATCAGACCCAACACTGGGTCATGTGGTCAGTGTCATATGTGTATGAGACCCGAGACTGGGTCATGTGGTCAGTGTCATATGTGTATCAGACCCAACACTGGGTCATGTGGTCAGTGTCATATGTATATGAGACCTAACACTGGGTCATGTGGTCAGTATATGAAACCCATCACTGGATCATGTGGTCAGTAGGTGATCATGTGGTCAGTGTATGAGACCTAACACTGGGTCATGTGGTCAGTATATGAAACCCATCACTGGATCATGTGGTCAGTAGGTGATCATGTGGTCAGTGTATGAGACCCATCACTGGGTCATGTGGTCAGTGTCATATGTGTATAAGACCATACACTGGGTCATGTGGTCAGTATCATATGTGTATAAGACCCAACACTGGGTCATGTGGTCAGTGTATGAGACCGGACACTGGGTCATGTGGTCAACATATGAGACCCAACACTGGGTCATGTGGTCAGTGTATGAGACCCAACACTGGGATATGTGGTCAGTGTATGAGACCTGACACTGGGTCATGAGGTCAGTGTATGAGACCTGTCACTGAGTCATTTGGTCAGTGTCATATGTTTATGAGACCCAACACTGGATCATGTGGTCAGTGTATGAGACTGGACACTGGGTCATGTGGTCAGTGTATGAGACTGGACACTGGGTCATGTGGTCAGTGTATGAGACCCAACACTGGGTCATGTAGTCAGTATATGAGACCCGACACTGGGTCATGTGGTCAGTGTCATATGTATATGAGACTTGTTGGCTGGTGTTGTGCCATTGGTTCTTGTTACTGTTTCACTTTTGTTACTTCCACTTGTTGGCCGGTGTTGTGCCATTGATTCTTGTTACTGTTTCACCTTTGTTATTTCCACTTGTTGGCTGGTGTTGTGCCATCGGTTCTTGTTACTGTTTCCCTTTTGTTACTTCCATTTGTTGGCCAATGTTGTGCCATAGGTTCTTGTTACTGTTTCACCTTTGTTACTTCCACTTGTTGGCCGCTGTAGTGCCATAGGTTCTTGTTACTGTTTCTCCTTTGTTACTTCCACTTGTTGACTGGTGTTGTGCCATCGGTTCTTGTTATTGTTTCACCTTTGTTACTTCCATTTTTTTTCCTGTGTTGTGCCATCGGTTCTTGTTACTGTTTCACCTTTGTTAATTCAACTAGTTGACCAGTGTTTTGCCATCGGTTCTTGTTACTGTTTCACCTTTGTTAATCAACTTGTTGACCAGTGTTGTGCCATCGGTTCTTGTTACTGTTTCACCTTTGTTAATTCCACTTGTTGCCTGGTGTTGTGCCATCGGTTCTTGTTTCTGTTTCACCTTTGTTATTTCCACTTGTTGGCTGGTGTTGTGTCAACGGTTCTTTTTACTGTTTCACCTTTGTTACTTCCACTTGGTTGGTGTTGTGCCATTGGTTCTTGTACTGTTTCACCTTTGTTACTTCCACTTGTTGGCTGGTGTTGTGCCATCGGTTCTTGTACTGTTTCACCTTTGTTACTTCCACTTGTTTGCCGGTGTTGTGCCATAGGTTCTTGTTACTGTTTCTCCTTTGTTACTTCCACTTGTTGGCTGGTGTTGTGCCATCGGTTCTTGTACTGTTTCACCTTTGTTACTTTCACTTGTTGGCTGGTGTTGTGCCATAGGTTCTTGTTACTGTTTCTCCTTTGTTACTTCCACTTGTTGGCTGGTGTTGTGCCATCGGTTCTTGTACTGTTTCACCTTTGTTACTTCCACTTGTTGGCTGGTGTTGTGCCATAGGTTCTTGTTACTGTTTATCCTTTGTTACTTCCACTTGTTTGCCGGTGTTGTGCCATAGGTTCTTGTTACTGTTTATCCTTTGTTACTTCCACTTGTTGGCTGGTGTTGTGCCATCGGTTCTTGTACTGTTTCACCTTTGTTACTTCCACTTGTTGACCGGTGTTGTGCCATAGGTTCTTGTTACTGTTTCATCTTTGTATTGCATTGACCCGTGTTGTGCCATAGGTTCTTGCTTCTGTTTAATCTTAATATTGAATTGACCCGTTTGTTTCTGACTTCTTCTGGACACTCCCCATTGTTACCGATTATGAAATGAAGATATTCAGAGTCTGTGACATTTTCTATTTATTTATTGTTAATTTAATTTTGTGTGGCATTTAGTTTTTTTCCATGAACATTTTTTAAATGCTAAGAAAAAGATTTTGACTTACATTGTGTTTCTTCACGGACAGAATCATTTCTCCTTTTCCCTTAGCATTATGTGACAGGAGAACCGTGCACATCTGTATTCTAAATTCTGGAATTGAATTTTCACTAATTACGAACAGATATAAATTGTTATAATTTGTTATGTTTCTCATTACATTTTTTGCATGTATGTTGATATTATGCGGGGAGAGAATGCAGCCCCAACTTTTTCCCCTCTTCACCTCTAACCGGCTACTGTGACAGCTGCTTGGTGTTCATAATATAATGATTCAGTTACGAATGTGAAATCTCTCATAATGTTCCACAATGTTTGATGTCGAACACAGTGGTCATGATGTTCCACAATGTCTGATGTCGGACACAGTTGTTATGATGTTCCACAATGTTAGATGTCGGACACAGTGGAAGGTCTTACAGTAGTCTATGAGGCACACTGTCTGATGTCGGACACAGTGGAAGGTCTTACAGTAGTCTATGAGGCAAGGAAGATCTACAATGTGCTCTCTGCATTTCTCAAAGATAATTATGTTGAAGATAGGGTCCTGGGCTCCTCTGCCCTGTTTGAAATCAGCTTGTACTTCTTGTAATTCATATAATTCGTATACTAACTTATTTTCAATCCTCTGCATGATTCATGTGAAGATTTTGCTGGCATGATCTGTAACTGTGATAGTACAATAATTGATGCAGTTTTAAAAAAGAATGGGGGGGGGGGGTAGGTATGTAGATTGTTCTCTTCCAAGCTTTGGGTCAATTGGTGCTCAACACACATAGTGCATGGTAGACACACTGCTGGCATATGCTCCTGCTTGCATTAGATGCCTTGGTATGCTGTCACAGGCTGGTAACTTAACCTTTCTTCAGACCTTAGTTGATGATCATACTTCCTCGAAAGAAGAAGTAACGGGCTGAAGAAGAAGATGAGAAAGAAGGGGAAGAAGAGGATGAAAGAGAAGAGGAAGTGTAGAAGGAGATCCCACAGCTGTGCACTCATGCACGGACACAGCAGCATATGCATGCACCAACACATCCGCACATACACAGTACAAAGTGGCCTTGCATACACTACTGTATCCTGACACAATAACAATAAACTTGTAATGTATCTTTGACAAACAGAATGTATTTACTCATTTCTTGTAAAATGCAAACATTTGCATCCAAAAAATATAAACAATTTGCCGTAAGCTGTATCAATTTCCAAGTAAACCATAACAATAATTAAAGATAATCAAACAATGGCAGTGTCAATGGTAACATATATACTTGTTTTGTCTCGCTATATACATTAGCATATGTCAGAAACTTGCTTTGCTGTATAGTCTTTGTTAAAATACACTTTAAAACAAGTGAAATAAAACTGGAGGAAAGTCTCCTTGGTATACAAGCATGAAAATATGTACAGAAGTAAATAACTAACCCTTGTATCTTATTCTTCTTTGGGCGGATACCGTTTCCAATCATTCTGCTTTAGCACTCTTTTCTCTAACATTGAAATGATTGCATCAGTTGTATGTAAGATTACACGTCAAGACTGCGCGGTGGTCTGACAGACATCGTACACGGTCCTGTAGTAGCACAAATCCTCGACAAATTCGCGATTTCTAATCGCGTTCATGAGTTAATCTACTCAGTGCCGAAGGATAATATATCGCCAAATGTGACTACCATTTGGACAGAAGGGCGATATATCAACATACTAGGGTCATTGTGTTTTGTTTCTAGGTATCATCCAAAATTTGAGACGCAGAGGTGTTTCCAAGGCACTAGGGCTGGGTTTTATACTGGCCAAGACCTATTGACGCGTCCTCGTCGAGCGTCCTGGGAAACAGGTCCCTTTGGGGTCCTGGCTAAAGTCAGTAGGATCGTTGATTCCTCCGAAGTCGGAGAGTGTCTGCCTGTACGGCGAGGAACCACCAGTCTGCACACCAATAAGCCAGACATGGGACAACGGATACTCACGCAAACCTCAGGTCCTGTATGACATCACACTGATGTTGGACAGCAGGATGTCTTCATCCGTCATACAGGACTTTGCGCTGGAGTTCACAGCCAGCGAACACAAGCAAGCAAATCCAAAATGTCAATGCTCTGTCAACGGAAATTTACATGATAATACCTGTTCATTTGATTGTTATGTCCCATGTAACATGTAATATGTTTAGGGCAAACCTACGTTTTGTTTGGCACTGAATGCGTTACTATAGAGATGGAGGAGATGCATGCACGACACGGAAAGTCGGCGCTCATCCGTCTGTGACCATTAGTCCATTACCATCATGAACTTCAAGCATGTAGATGAAATACTATGAGGTCAACAATAAACTCCAGAAATTACCTCCATTACTCAAGGCAGATCTTCCGCTTCTTCGTTCCTCTGTCGGGGGGAGAGCGGCACGCCCAGTTATGAACCTCAAAGGTCAGTGTGTCACACCCAGGTTATGAACCTCAAAGGTCAGTGTGTCAGACTCCGGCAAGCGTCTGTGCCACGTTTGCTCCCTCTAGACAGATCCCCTCCCAGGTCACGGGCTCTAACTGTAGATATGTATAAATCCCCAGCCCCATGCAGGGATCAAACTCCGCACTTTCTGGACCTCTCAGCCACGGCTTCTCCCTCAAAGCATACCTATAGGTGCTTCCTGTCACCCAACAGGATGGGGCTACTAATTGCTGAGCTGAGATGAGTCTAGAACCGATGTCACAACACTCGGGACATTCCCATTCTGGCATCAGACAGCAAACAGTCCCACTACCAACGTACCAATAGCAGTCTGATTATATGCCTGTCCTCGGAGTACAGAGTGCCTCCCTGCAGCACCAATCTCTCCAAGCAGTGATGATCTATCTATTCTTCTGCACTATACCCACGTTTCCAACGAGTCCCGACCACACCTGTCCTGTTATGCACCCAACCAATCTGTCCGCCTGCTCGGATACTCAACATTCAGGTGGGACATTGATTGTAGGTTCTTGTATTGTCCAAGGACTGTCCCCTAATGAGCCACCTATCGCCAAATCGTCAGCTAATGTTCATATTCTAGGAGCCTTAAACATGTATAGTCTACTGCAGCGCCACCATGTCATGTCTACTAAGAGCGTCATTAAATATATTTTGGTGTGCTTGTGTCTCAGCGGCTCCCCGGGTCATACAAATGAAATCGTGTGCAATAAATCAGACGCATGCCATAAGTAAACGCCAGGATTCTTGTGCATCGGAGAAACATTGATTTCCTGCTGGGCCTGTTGTATCGACTACGAAATACAGCTGTAGATAATAATACCTTGTCAAGAGACCAGTTGAAAATGCAACAACAGTGGAGTCAAAGGTTAGAATTTATTGATGACCTCACAGTATTTGAATATATCACATTGGTCGCAATTTCGCGTTATGTTTGATCACAGTACATTTGTACGTTGAGTGCGGTATGGCACGTTGGATAGTGACTGCTTCACTATATATGTAATGTAGACTTCTGGTATACTGAGTGTCGTAATGGTATTTACTATATGGGTACAGTAGAACTTTGGTATATTGAATCATGGCATGGGACAGATAGAACTACAAAAACTAGATTTCTAAGAGCATGCATCTTTCCCATTGCAACATACGCCTGTGAGACCTGGGCACTTACTAAACAAGCTGAACAGCGCATAAATGAAATTGAATATAAATGTTATAGACGGGTTCTAAGAATATCTTGGATAAAGAAAAGAACAAATGTATCCCTACTTCAAAAGCTGAATATTGAAGAAGGTTGGCTATTAAAGACGATAAAACAAAGAAAATTGAACTATTTTGGTCATTTGAAACGTCATGAAAGTTTGGAGATAACAATAATGGAGGGATATATGCCATGCCTGGGAAGAGACAAAGAGGAAGGCCAAAGAGAAGATGGGTGCAGGGTGTAGCGGATGAACTCCAGATGGGTGTATCGGACGCGGGACATCTTGCTTGTGACCGAGAAGTTTTCTAGAAGGTTGTTATGGGAGTGAGGTTCTGCAAAGGACATGCTAATGAATGAATGAATGAATGAATGAATGAATGAATGAATGATATTCGCTATATATGCACTGTTGAATTTTGGCTGAGTCGCAATGATTTTAACCGAATGTTATTATGACTGAATGGTGCTGCATTTTCTTATAGAGGAATAAAGTTTCTGACTCACCAACACCAGGAATCACAGACTAGGCTGCAGCTGAGGGACAACTTTCCCCCCATCTCACCTCCATAGCCTCGTATAAAGAGGATCAGAAAGATCTCTAAGAAGAACGAACAGGCGAAGCGGAAGGCTGTGGGTAAATCCTCTTCATAATACTGCCACCTAGTATATGTGTGGCCTATGAATCAATGGTAGCATCTGCCAGTGGGGGTTACCTTTATGAGAGCATTTTTAAAATATGCACATCCCCGTGTAACCGAGTGTTTTGTTTGGGTTTTACTGTATAGTTGTAAATGTGTAGCTACAAGTGGAGCTACGGAGTTCGTGCTTTGTGCGAGGTTTTCCGCGCTGCGGAAAGAGACTGAGCCATATGGGATAAAATCCCGGTGGAATGAAGTCGACTCTGTCTACTTTTAAGCAACTTTTAAATATAGTTGTAAGTGTGCCTCGTCGCCAAGTCCCCTATCCACAGACTAGTCGCCCAATATGGATAACATTTCAAGGATCGCATGTAAGTGTGCCTCGTCGCCAAGTCCCCTATCCACAGACTAGTCGCCCAATATGGATAACATTTCAAGGATCGCATGTAAATGTGCCTCGTCGCCACGTCCCCTATCCACAGACTAGTCTCCCAATATTGGGATAACATTTCAAGGATCGCCATGCCTAACCCCATATATCAAGTCACAGTACGGGCCTGGCAAACCCCCGCGTGTTTCTGAGTTTGGAGAGGGATAGGAGAACCCTGCAGCACAGTTGCGTGGAAATAGTACTAGGTATCAGACTCGAAGGGAAGTCTCTACACCACCCTTACGCCGATAGATATAAGCCCTTTTCAACGTCAATACCTGGAACTTCAGATTTAACACTTAGTATTCCAGAATATTAACCAAGCAACCGTCTCTGGTTGTAGATGGTAATAATATATGTTTGAGTCTGAAGGGGCTGTAATAATCACGATGATATAACAGGCATGATAATAGGTAACACCTGGTTCAAACACCATCCTCGACAACTATAGATTCGTGAAAGACAGAGACATAATGTGTGCAATTACATCGACTACTTATTGATTTCACAGAAGCCGTTTAGTGGGAGCTAACACCAGACCAGGAAGGAGCATTGTCATGCGGCTCGTGTTCCGGACAAATACATCAGCAAAGGGTACCCATCTTACTGTAAATGGTAGCCCCAATGCAGGCACCGCCGTTGGGGTAGTCTGCAGTCTGTCTGGTATTCATATTTATCTGGCGGCTTGACCTCCAGAGCCGTAGGCCTACTGGTATGATATATTACCCTGATTCTGCTGGGGATTGAACCCTGAGCCCTGGCTTCGTAGACCAGGGCACAAACTATAATAGCACTGCCGCTCCACGATGTTGGTGTACATTATAGAGACACTGCCACGGAAATAATTCAGAAAACAGATTGTTGGTGTACATTATAGAGACACTGCCACGGAAATAATTCAGAAAACAGACTGTTGGTGTACATTATAGAGATACTGCCACGGAGATAATACAGAAAACAGATTGTTGGTGTACATTATAGAGATACTGCCACGGAGATAATACAGAAAACAGATTGTCGGTATACATTATAGAGACACTGCCACGGAGATAATACAGAAAACAGATTGTTGCTGTACATTATAGAGACACTGCCACGGAGATAATACAGAAAACAGACTGTTGGTGTACATTATAGAGATACTGCCACGGAGATAATACAGAAAACAGATTGTCGGTATACATTATAGAGACACTGCCACGGAGATAATACAGAAAACAGATTGTCGGTATACATTATAGAGACACTGCCACGGAGATAATACAGAAAACAGACTGTTGGTGTACATTATAGAGATACTGCCACGGAGATAATACAGAAAACAGATTGTTGGTGTACATTATAGAGACACTGCCACGGAGATAATACAGAAAACAGATTGTCGGTATACATTATAGAGACACTGCCACGGAGATAATACAGAAAACAGATTGTCGGTATACATTATAGAGACACTGCCACGGAAATAATACAGAAAACAGATTGTCGGTATACATTATAGAGACACTGCCACGGAAATAATACAGAAAACAGATTGTTGGTATACATTATAGAGACACTGCCACGGAGATAATACAGAAAACAGATTGTTGGTGTACATTATAGAGATACTGCCACGGAGATAATACAGAAAACAGATTGTCGGTAAACATTATAGAGACACTGCCACGGAGATAATACAGAAAACAGATTGTTGGTATACATTATAGAGACACTGCCACGGAGATAATACAGAAAACAGATTGTTGGTGTACATTATAGAGACACTGCCACGGAGATAATACAGAAAACAGATTGTCGGTATACATTATAGAGACACTGCCACGGAGATAATACAGAAAACAGATTGTTGGTGTACATTATAGAGACACTGCCACGGAGATAATACAGAAAACAGATTGTCGGTATACATTATAGAGACACTGCCACGGAAATAATACAGAAAACAGATTGTTCGTATACATTATAGAGACACTGCCACGGAGATAATACAGAAAACAGATTGTTGGTGTACATTATAGAGATACTGCCACGGAGATAATACAGAAAACAGATTGTTGGTGTACATTATAGAGATACTGCCACGGAAATAATTCAGAAAACAGATTGTTGGTGTACATTATAGAGATACTGCCACGGATATAATACAGAAAACAGATTGTTGGTGTACATTATAGAGATACTGCCACGGAGATAATACAGAAAACAGATTGTCGGTATACATTATAGAGACACTGCCACGGAGATAATACAGAAAACAGATTGTCGGTATACATTATAGAGACACTGCCACGGAGATAATACAGAAAACAGACTGTTGGTGTACATTATAGAGATACTGCCACGGAGATAATACAGAAAACAGATTGTTAGTGTACATTATAGAGACACTGCCACGGAGATAATACAGAAAACAGATTGTTGGTGTACATTATAGAGACACTGCCACGGAGATAATACAGAAAACAGACTGTTGGTGTACATTATAGAGATACTGCCACGGAGATAATACAGAAAACAGATTGTCGGTATACATTATAGAGACACTGCCACGGAGATAATACAGAAAACAGATTGTCGGTATACATTATAGAGACACTGCCACGGAGATAATACAGAAAACAGATTGTTGGTGTACATTATAGAGATACTGCCACGGAGATAATACAGAAAACAGATTGTTGGTGTACATTATAGAGATACTGCCACGGAGATAATACAGAAAACAGATTGTCGGTATACATTATAGAGACACTGCCACGGAGATAATACAGAAAACAGACTGTTGGTGTACATTATAGAGATACTGCCACGGAGATAATACAGAAAACAGATTGTTGGTCAACAACGGGATACGTTATATGAATAAATACAGCTGACACCAGAATAAATCAGCCCACCTATACATGACACATTAAATTCTACAGCTGAAGAATGCAAGAAGCAAGAAGAAGCACCATAAGGACGAATATCATAGAAACATTAAAAAAATGAAACAAATGCAGAGAGGCTACAGGAATCTCGCAAAATCAGAAGTGCGCGGAATGAGGATAAATCGAGGCGATATGGGAACTGACATTCCATGTACCAATACATAAATATATTAACAAGTGGGAATACACACAAATTGTAGTTGCATGTCCTTTACAGGACGTCGAGATCAACCCCGGTATTTTTAGCACTTTGTGATGTACTGGGAAATGTTTACGTTCAGTAGTTTGTTATTGCTTTCTGAACGGCCGATGCCTCATGCCATGGAAATCAACACACGGCGGCCTGCTTCCAAATGGCCGGCAGATGACCAGGTATCGCCGGACATTTTGAGCATTGGCATAACTGCATATTGTACAGAACACTATTATTTACTCTTTAGAAATTTTAGAAAATATTAATAGGTTAGAGCTGTGAGTTTATTATTGCTAGAGAGGAACAGGCAGACCGCGTTGCGCTGGGTTTTAACGTGTTGGTATGGGAGACGGTCGTTCAGACAGCTATGCAAACTACTGAACCTAATCTTGCCAAGACATCAACCACAACAACAGTAAAATGCTGGTGTTGACAGCGATGTCCTGTAAATAGGATACGCAAAAAGAGAGAGGGGATGGGGGGAGCAGATGACCGTGTGGATGGAATGCGGGTTCTCTTACGGTTCGAATCCTCGGTAAGGTGTGGATGTTTTTCTGTCGGGGGCAAACGGGAAATCCTAACCTGCACAGTTCTCGGGGGCTGCACTAGCCAGGAGGCCTAAATTCCTCAGGCTTAAGATCCCCATGTCCTACACCGCAAGGTACTATAGGCAGTAGATGACATGACAGTTTCTTTCATTGAATTCTTGCCTTTCTTATTTGATCTTAATCGGTAAAGTAATATAGTGTGCTTTCTGTAGTTTCTTAATGACGGTTTCAAGCTCGCTACACACAGGATGTACAAATTCATAACAGGAAAGTGGGTCCGCCTCTGAGTGTCAAAAATGTAACGGGGCCGACTAGTTTTAACAAAATTAAGTTCCTGTTATTTTTGCTTCAAACAAATTATAGTTACGTGTCAATGAAACTCCTATCCCGCGTCCTCAGGCTAGAAACTTCTGTTTGTGCTGAAACACGTTGATACTGATCACAAACCAACAAACGATTTCAACATACAGGAAAATAAGAAAAAAAAAGGTTACAACACATGTCATCAATTTATAGGAGGCTTCAGGAAAATACAGTTAAAGACGAATTCAATCAAGAAATCAAAAAACTGCATAAGAACATCCCTGATGAATACTCAAGCATAGTTAAGAAATTGACAATTTTCAAGGCTGCCATGCTCGACACACTAGAAAATAAATGTGGAACAAAGAAAGTAGGGCAGGACAAAAGATTAAGAACAGCCTGGTGGAACAATGAAGTTAAAGATTGCATATTCAAGAAGAACGTAGCGTTCAAACAATAGATCACAACGAAACCTTAACAAGACTGTTACTTATAGAATAGGCTACCACGACGAGAGGCCAAACGAACAATTGGAGCATCTAAAGATGAATCCCCGAGGTAGACCAAGAAGGCGGTGGAGAGATAATACATGTACAGACCTACAAGCACTTGGAATCAACGACTGGCAAGAGAAGGTCCACCAGAGAGACGAATGGAGACGGATTGTATTTGCAGCAAAGAACCTCAATGGCTCGGAAAGCTGAAGAAGAAGAAGAAAGATGAATCCTGGAGAATATACGGTGAACAGATGGCGACCCTTAGCAAAAACTACCCAAGAGGATTTTATGAACGTGTCAATACAATGAGAAACAGAGATGCATGATACAACCCAACCACCATCATAAACAGCAAAAGAGGTATACCAACATTTAATCCACAACAAAGACTAGCAAGGTGGGCAGAATACTTTTAAGAACTACTTAACCCCACACTTATAAACATATAAAACCTTACTTTTGTGCCTAAAAGCCATGGACAACAAGAACCTAATTTCATCCCTGCAGAAGTCAAAGCAGTTATACAGAAAAGTCCTAAAAGCAAATCACCGGGTCCAGATGGAATAACCACAGAAGATATTCAGCCCTGTGGGGAAAAAAAGTTAAATGGCTAACAAGACTTTTTAATATAGCATGGGAAAAAAGAAAAGTCACACACAGATGATTGGTAGCAGGTAATAATAGTACAATACGGGAAAGGAAAGGCAATATGAGAGAGTGCGAAACATACAGAGGTATATCACCCCTGAGCCATATAAGGAAAAAGTACGTAAAACTTATGGAACAAAGAGCTAGACCAATAGCTGAACAACAGTTAAGCAAAGTACAATTTGGTTTTCGGAAAGGTAAAAGTTGCACTGATGCACTACTTACACTTAGACAAATATGTGAAAAACTATCGAATATAGTGATCAGCTGAATATTGTGTTTGTAGATCAGGAAAAGGCTTTCGACAGAGTAGACAGATACAAATTATGGACCATCCTTGAAGACTATGGGATACAAGGGCAACTGCTAGGAAACATCATGGCCATGTACCACTAGAGCCGAAGTGCAGTAAGAACACAAGAAGGTATATCAGATATGTTCACAGTCAATACAGGAGTGAGGCAGGGATGTGTGCTCTCTCTCCTCTGCTATTTAATATCTACATGGACAGAATATCCAAAGAAGCAAGCCTTGACAGAACAGATTCAATTTAGAACTCTTTACTCAAGATAAAACAACTGATCCACAGGAAATAAATGAACTTCTATTTGCAGACGATCAGTGCCTGTTTTACAGCGATGAGGGCAGACTACAAAATCACATTAATAATCTGAGTTCAACATGCAGCAGATACAATATGAGTATAAACACAGCCAAAACCGAAGTAATGCAAGATAGTAGATAGCCTGGTTCACTAAGTATACAGATAAATAGCACAACTCTGAAACAAGTTAAAGAATTCAAATATCTCGGAAGTATCATCACAGAAGATGGCAGATTGGACAGAGAAATCGAAATCAGATGTCAAAAAGCTAGTGCACCTACATATCAACTATCACCCATACTGAAACATCCAAATATACCCATGTCCGCAAAACGACAGATAATAACCAACATATTCACACCAACCCTATGCTACCAATCTCAAACTTGGACTTTATCCAAATCACACTTTCGCAAAATCAACACCTGCGAGATGAGATGCCCGAGGGGAGCTGCCAACTTCACCCGAGACCGAGAAAGAAATGCTATTATCAGACAGACTGTGGAATCAACACCTCGTGCCACATTTATTGAAAAGCAGAAGATCAAGTGATTTGGCCATGTCGTTGGAATGCAACACCAGCAACTACCATCACTGGCCTTACATCAAAGATCATCTGCTACGAGACCAAGAGAATGTCCAAGAGGAAAATGGATTTACGACATCAAAGACATTGTACAACCACACGGAATGACACTATCCATTGCCGCCCACCACTGGAGCACAAATTATTCCTCCTCACGACACTTGACGGCAGAAGTTGAAGATGATGATGATGATGATGATGATGATGATGATGATGATGATGATGATGCTTAAACAACTAACGGTAGCCATGTTTCTCTAAAATGTTGAGAATATTCGTTAATTTCTTTCTGATTGAGCAGGTCAGAATTCTCATATACATGTGCAGTGGAGCAATTACTAACCTTTCATAGTTATCTGTTCATGTTTCCCCCAGCTGAACTTAAATGCTGACTTTTCGTGCTTGACTACAATTGCCCAGAAGTCAGAGTGAGTTCGCCTGATGGCGAGGGATACTGGTAATAGGGAAAGCTAAAGGTCAGACCAATGCACTGAATAGTAGTAACAATCACTAGTAGTAGTAGAACTATGTGGTTTATATTTGTTCGTTTACTTTTTGTTTAATTTATTTCAGATGTATTTAAATTCTGAACATTTTGTGACATTAAAATGGTGTCTAGTTGTCGGCCAATGATGTTGGCTATGTCTTCCGGCTTTGCGCTAACTCGCCGCTTTCTTTGGTCACTTGTCTTGTACCTTAGCGTGCTGCCTTGTATAGACTGTAATATACAGGCTGTCAGAATTTGGCGACCAATGTAAGTGTAGTGTATTACCAGCGAACCGAACCCTGGTCGCATAGATTAGGCCAGCGTGCTCCCGCCCGACCATAGAGATGTCTGAGGTATCAAAACGTGAAACTGGTCTGAACTAATCAGACGAGAGCAGACATGACCAAGCAGACATTGTATTCTGCACAAGACGAGCCGGTGATTTGGTTCAATAACCTTCGGCAGAACCGGGCAGAACTAGAATGTAGACACAAGAGGACCACAACAGAGACAAACTTGAGATAAGACACAGAAAGGCCAATAACCAATTGTGTAAAATATTTAAGCAAATGGGAGAATTGTAAGATTTCAGTTATCGAGATTAGTTCTATGTCAGTTATTGTTGATTACGCTGCTAATGTTCGGTTATTTTTAACCATGTTTATATTATATTGTTCAGTTATTGTTGACTTCGTTTGTATTGTTCAGTTATTGTTGACTTCGCTTGTATTGTTCAGTTATTGTTGACTGCGCTTCTAGTGTTCAGTTATTGTTGAACATGCTTGTATTGTTCAATTAATGTTGACTGCGCTTCTACTCTAGTGTTCAGTTATTGTTGAACATGCTTGTATTGTTCAGTTATTGTTGATTTCGCTTCAAGTGTTCAATTATTGTTGACTTCAATTGTATCCTTCAGTTATTGTTGACTGCGCTTGTATTCTTCAGTTAATGTTGACAACTCTTCCGGTGTTCAATTATATTTGACTGTGCTTCTAGTGTTCAGTTATTGTTGACTTCGCTTGTATTGTTCAGTTATTGTTGACAACTCTTCTAGTGTTCAGTTATTGTTGACAACTCTTCTAGTGTTCAGTTATTGTTGACAACTCTTCTAGTGTTCAGTTATTGTTGACTTCGCTTCTAGTGTTCAGTTATTGTTGACAACTCTTCTAGTGTTCAGTTATTGTTGACAACTCTTCTAGTGTTCAGTTATTGTTGTCTTCGCTTGTATTGTTCAGTTATTGTTGACAACTCTTCTAGTGTTCAGTTATTGTTGACTTCGCTTGTATTGTTCAGTTATTGTTGACAACTCTTCTAGTGTTCAGTTATTGTTGACTGCGCTTCTAGTGTTCAGTTATTGTTGCTTCTGGTATTCTTATTGCTGACCCTGTCATCCATTTTTATGATAAACGGAAAAGAGAAAGCCAAAGAAAACCTTGAACTGAGAATCAAGTACAGGCCGGGGTATCCACACACACACACACACACACACACACACACACACACACACACACACACACACACACACACACACACACACACACACACACACACACACACACACACACACACACACACACACACACACACACACACACACACACACACACACACACACACACACACACACACACACACACACACACACACACACACACACACACACACACACACACACACACACACACACACACACACACACACACACACACACACACACACACACACACACACACACACACACACACACACACACACACACACACACACACACACACACACACACACACACACACACACACACACACACACACACACACACACACACACACACACACACACACACACACACACACACACACACACACACACACACACACACACACACACACACACACACACACACACACACACACACACACACACACACACACACACACACACACACACACACACACACACACACACACACACACACACACACACACACACACACACACACACACACACACACACACACACACACACACACACACACACACACACACACACACACACACACACACACACACACACACACACACACACACACACACACACACACACACACACACACACACACACACACACACACACACACACACACACACACACACACACACACACACACACACACACACACACACACACACACACACACACACACACACACACACACACACACACACACACACACACACACACACACACACACACACACACACACACACACACACACACACACACACACACACACACACACACACACACACACACACACACACACACACACACACACACACACACACACACACACACACACACACACACACACACACACACACACACACACACACACACACACACACACACACACACACACACACACACACACACACACACACACACACACACACACACACACACACACACACACACACACACACACACACACACACACACACACACACACACACACACACACACACACACACACACACACACACACACACACACACACACACACACACACACACACACACACACACACACACACACACACACACACACACACACACACACACACACACACACACACACACACACACACACACACACACACACACACACACACACACACACACACACTGCGTGTATTGATGCGGAACATTGGAGGACTCTGAGTTTGAATACTTCCATCATGCACCTCTACAACTGGCCCGCGACTGTTCGATGGTTGATCGGCCATCTTGTGATCATGTCTAAGAATGTTTTTACTCTATGCCCGTTACCAGAGTGCAGATTGGGCAAAACTGAGGTAAATATTTAGAGAAGTTCGACAGGAAAAGGAACAATTTATTCCTTCAGAGAAACCCGTGCACAATTCGGAAAGAAGACCTCGCAACAGATAGTGAATTCTCAGACACAATGGGACAAGACACATGTTGGAGCAGACCTGGTGTCTGTGCTGCAAGAATGAAATTCTAATGATTTGTAGTTAGTGCATTTTATTTCATGGTTTGATGTTATTACTCAATGAAGCCCGAAAAAAAATACACACATACATATACACACACTCGTCACACTGTTGGTTTGTCCAGACTGCTGTCTGTTTCATTTTTCACACGGGACAGTGATGAGTATTTTGTGATATTCATAGCCACGGGAACCGAGCATTATGAATTGACCCTCTGCCTTGAAGTTGGAACCGCAACTAACGACTAACACTCGCCACACATCATCAACGATATGGATGCCCTAAAGTAAACTACGACCGTATAAAGCCGTCGTGGTCCAGTCATTCGTGTATCTGCTTGTATGTAGAATAGCCCTGTGTTCAATGCACAATACTGGAGGCATTTTCCCGTACCGAGTATGGCTAATGAAATGATTACCAGGAGTTCCTTCGCAACAGTAAAGGTGACCCGAGTGAGACTAGTAAATATTGCGTGTCATTTGGTTACCAAACACATGGGCCATATCGCCAAAATATCTGTCAGGTGTCAGCGGGGTTACTGCTACCTTGTGGTGTGTCAGTGAGGTGTAAACGATATGACTATTACCTTGTGGTGTCTCAGTGAGACGTAATTGGGATTACTGTTACTTTGTGGCATCTCAATGAGGTGTAAGCGATGTAATTGTTATCTTGTGGTCTCTCAGTGAGGGGTAATTGGGGTTACTTTTACTTTGTGATGTCTCAATGAGGTGTAAGCGGTTTTACTGTTAATTAACGTGTGATCAGTCAAAGGATTAACAACTGATAGCGATTATTTTCAAGTTATGAAAAGAGTACTTTCTATTCACATCATTTATGCATCCAACAATAACTTTGTCGGAATATACCGAGAGACCATACCTGAGCCATTGTTCTCGTGCTGTACAACCCTCACCCAAAGATTTCTTTCATCATTTCTTGTCATAAGTTTTCAGAACCGTCCCACGACACGCCTTCGTGTAGGCGTGGCCTTCGTTGAGTGACGGTAGATGTTGTGGTCCTTTGAACGGAGGATGTGGACGGAGATAATGATCGACGGACTGTGGAGATTGGAGCTGTCAAAAACCTGCGACTGGATGCTTGTGTTCTTGGGATTCTGGTCCACGTCTGCCACATTTCGTCTCTTCTGGCTGCTGGGGTCTCTCCGGGGCCTATCGAAGACGCCGGGACTGCAATGTGAATGTCTCTACCTGGCGTTCGCGGCTTTTCTGAATCCGAAGAACTGAAAGAGTCACAACCTTCATCTCCTCCTTCAGAACCACTCTCAGAACGGACATCGTGCTCATTTGCGATAGTGCAGGCAGAGGACGGATGACCACTGTCCACTGTGGACATTCTTTCTCGGCCCCCTTGACGTTTGTCGTGCAAACGCAGATCAGGACTGATGCTTGGCGGTTCAATATCACTCTGTGAGAGACTACCGGATGCCTGGTCAGTGATAGGCGAGCTCGATGATTCAGACAAGTTCTTGCTCCGCGTGCGTCTTGTCGTGGGTTTGCTAGTAGGTTTCGTCGAAGACGATCCGTGGCGGGATTTCTTTTTCTCGTCAGACGTGGACAAACTGGGACACGCAGGTTGCTCACCCTTAGCGTAAACTAAAGTGATCTTAATTGACTTTTTGCCAGAACTGATAAAGTAAGATTTGGGAGCCAGGGACGCCTTCTCTTGTTGGAGAAGGGCAACCACTGGTCCAGGCAGGGGATACTCCATCAACTCAATGTACACCACGAGATACGACTGCGGGCCCACGGAGCGGAGACTAAAGAAACACATGTGGGATGTTTACACGTTTATCTTCATGAAATTATCCAGTCTCTGGTTTATCAAACACCATATCTTTATGAAATTATCCAATCTCTGATTGATCAAACACCAGAGAAACTAGAAGCAAACTTCTTCTCGAGTCACTGCCACAGGGCATCAGTCTAATCGAAGAATCGACTATCAGCACTCATCAATAGGAACATCCAGCTGGTGCCGCTTAGTAAACAGTTGACAATGATAGAAGGTCTTTGTGGTGTTTTTGTAGCATTAAACAGGCGTATCTGTGAAAGGAAATAAACGTAATACCGGTTAGTAAACAGTTGACAACGATAGAAGGTCTTTGTGGTGTTTTTGTAGCATTAAACAGGCGTATCTGTGAAAGGAAATAAACGTAATACCGGTTAGTAAACAGTTGACAACGATAGAAGCTCTTTGTGGTGTTTTTGTAGCATTAAACAGGCGTATCTGTGAAAGGAAATAAACGTAATACCGGTTAGTAAACAGTTGACAACGATAGAAGGTCTTTGTGGTGTTTTTGTAGCATTAAACAGGCGTATCTGTGAAAGGAAATAAACGTAATACCGGTTAGTAAACAGTTGACAACGATAGAAGGTCTTTGTGGTGTTTTTGTAGCATTAAACAGGCGTATCTGTGAAAGGAAATAAACGTAATACCGGTTAGTAAACAGTTGACAACGATAGAAGCTCTTTGTGGTGTTTTTGTAGCATTAAACAGGCGTATCTGTGAAAGGAAATAAACGTAATACCGGTTAGTAAACAGTTGACAACGATAGAAGGTCTTTGTGGTGTTTTTGTAGCATTAAACAGGCGTATCTGTGAAAGGAAATAAACGTAATACCGGTTAGTAAACAGTTGACAACGATAGAAGGTCTTTGTGGTGTTTTTGTAGCATTAAACAGGCGTATCTGTGAAAGGAAATAAACGTAATACCGGTTAGTAAACAGTTGACAATGATAGAAGCTCTTTGTGGTGTTTTTGTAGCATTAAACAGGCGTATCTGTGAAGGGAAATAAACGTAATACCGGTTAGTAAACAGTTGACAACGATAGAAGCTCTTTGTGGTGTTTTTGTAGCATTAAACAGGCGTATCTGTGAAAGGAAATAAACGTAATACCGGTTAGTAAACAGTTGACAATGATAGAAGGTCTTTGTGGTGTTTTTGTAGCATTAAACAGGCGTATCTGTGAAAGGAAATAAACGTAATACCGGTTAGTAAACAGTTGACAACGATAGAAGGTCTTTGTGGTGTTTTTGTAGCATTAAACAGGCGTATCTGTGAAAGGAAATAAACGTAATACCGGTTAGTAAACAGTTGACAACGATAGAAGGTCTTTGTGGTGTTTTTGTAGCATTAAACAGGCGTATCTGTGAAAGGAAATAAACGTAATACCGGTTAGTAAACAGTTGACAACGATAGAAGGTCTTTGTGGTGTTTTTGTAGCATTAAACAGGCGTATCTGTGAAAGGAAATAAACGTAATACCGGTTAGTAAACAGTTGACAACGATAGAAGGTCTTTGTGGTGTTTTTGTAGCATTAAACAGGCGTATCTGTGAAAGGAAATAAACGTAATACCGGTTAGTAAACAGTTGACAACGATAGAAGCTCTTTGTGGTGTTTTTGTAGCATTAAACAGGCGTATCTGTGAAAGGAAATAAACGTAATACCGGTTAGTAAACAGTTGACAACGATAGAAGGTCTTTGTGGTGTTTTTGTAGCATTAAACAGGCGTATCTGTGAAAGGAAATAAACGTAATACCGGTTAGTAAACAGTTGACAACGATAGAAGGTCTTTGTGGTGTTTTTGTAGCATTAAACAGGCGTATCTGTGAAAGGAAATAAACGCAATACCGGTTAGTAAACAGTTGACAACGATAGAAGGTCTTTGTGGTGTTTTTGTAACATTAAACAGGCGTATCTGTGAAAGGAAATAAACGTAATACCGGTTTAGTCAGATACTATTCTAATTATATGTATTGCATTAACATCAAATTATCGTAATTACATTTACAGATGTTGATGACATTATCAGTAACACAGAGCATTCACCGGTTTGAATATTATTTATGACAATGTGACAATCATTGTTCAGAAAGCAATGACAAATCACTGAACGTAAAATTGCCAAGAAAATCACAAACATCCATTAAATGCTGGGGTTAATGGCGACGTCCTGTAAAGGATATGCAACTTTTACCCCCAAAAAATGTATATTATAACGTCATGTTTGAGATGGCGAACCATGATGTGTTTGAGATGGCTTATTGGCATGACACATGCTGACGACGATGGTGATGATGACGGTGACGAATGATGTCAGAAAGGGTTACTCAGAATTATAACTAGGTAAAAACGATACAAAAATTACCAGCAACTGTCATTAATTTAGCGCCTGTCAATATCGCCCCCCCCCACCCCACCTCTTCCCCCAACCACCCGCTCTCGCCCCCTTTTCCAAGGGTCTGACGGCCTGTAAGTGTAAAAATAAAAATAAAAAACTCGTATGCGATTGTTAAATTGACAAGACACAAGGTTCCTCTGAAATGTTTGCACAGAGCGAAACGTATAATTAATCAAAGCAATTACAGGATCTGCATAGGACATGTCGCGTGTCTTCATATTATCATCATCATAAATTATGCTAATGTCAATGATATTTGAAACGCCTGTGGCAGAGATTGTTGTATTTCCCTATCATCATCCACCAACTAGACATGGGATGGAGTATCTGGAAATTATCAGAATTGAATGCCATTGTCTTATCTCGGTTATCAAACAAAATGTCGTAACTGTTTATGGTAATACTTGGGCTGAAGGAATACTGCCTCGGATCAATCCGTAAGCACTCGGGTGTCTACGGCAAAAGTCGAGGGTCTGAATGCTAATTGCCCCTGTGTTTTAGCTACAGATCGGAGTTGTTTTCTTCAGCATTCATTGTGTCTCGTTCCAAAGTCAATGGCCAACTCCACACGCAAGCGGTCGGCGTTGTCGCGGGGTTAATGCGCTTGCGACAAAATTTCCCTTGCGCTGGCGGCGGGGTACTGGGTCAATTCCCTACACGGGTCGAGTGAACTTCAAAGCTGACTTCTTGTTCATAAAGTAATAGCAATTTTTTTTTTTTTTTTTTTTTTTGGGGGGGGGGGGGGGGGAGACGGACATATAGACACCAGCATTTTCAGCTGCTGTTGATGTCTTGGCAAGTTTTACGTTCAGTAGTTTGCCATTGACGGCTTCGTGGCTTAGAGGTTAAGACTTTTCTCCGTAATCTCATTTACTCTCGTAAGGTAACGTGATGGCGGTGAGAATCAGCAGTGGTTCGAATCGCATCGGTAACTTACGGGGTATGTGAGCCGGCCGCTCAGAAAGCAATTGCAAACTACTGAGCGTAATCTTGCCAAGAAATCAACATACAGCTGAAAGATGCTGGTGTTGACAGCGATGTCCTGTAAAGGATATGCAAAAAAAAAAAAAAAAGTTTGCCATTGCTTTCTGAACGACCGGCTCACATACCTTTCCTTAAGAAACCAACGCGACGCGATCCGCTGCCGAATCTCGCGCAGCTGTGTTTCGTACGTGGGTATACGGGATTACGAACATCGTCGTTAACACTTTCGCCAGGGAGACAGGCAATAGCAAACTACACAACGTAAAATTGCCTACTACATTTGGGGTTGATCACAACGTCCTAATAAAGGCATGCAACAACTCCAGGAGCTGTAGTGACGAAGCTTCATCCAGAATTGCGTCACCGTGCACCAAGGTGTCATTGACTTCTCCTAGCACACCTCTTCTGTGTATCTTTAGTGCCCCATACAGAGCATATCTGTTCTATCGGCCCGAGCGCCCAATGAAATGTCTCCGATGTATGCTTCAGCGTAATTCTGCGAACTGGTTCCGGTCAGTTACACTAGAAAGTTGGCTTCTCGTTCAGAAAGCAATGACAAACTGCTGATTGTAACTTTGTCTAGGAAATCACCATGGGATTGACGGCAACGTCCTGCTGAGAACCTGTAATTTTAAGAAATAAGTAAAATGCCTCTTCTAGCTCACCAATCCTATTGTGCGATGTCCTAGTCCTATTTTGTGGTATCCTAGTCCTATTGTGTGATATCCTAGTCCTATTGTGTGATGTTCTAGTTCTGTTGTGTGATGTCCTAGTTCTGTTGTGTGATATCCTAGTCCTATTGTGTGATGTCCTAATCCTATTGTGTGATATCCTAGTCCTATTGTGTGATATCCTAGTCCTGTTGTGTGATATCCTGGTCCTATTGTGTGATATTGTAGTCCTATTGTGTGTTATCCTAGTCCTATTGTGTGATATCCTAGTCCTGTTGTGTGATATCCTGGTCCTATTGTGTGATATTGTAGTCCTATTGTGTGATATCCTAGTCCTATTGTGTGATATCCTAGTCCTATTGTGTGATATCCTGGTCCTATTGTGTGATATTGTAGTCCTATTGTGTGCTATCCTAGTCCTATTGTGTGATATCCTAGTCCTGTTGTGTGATATCCTGGTCCTATTGTGTGATATTGTAGTCCTATTGTGTGATATCCTAGTCTTTTTGTGTGATATCCTAGTCCTATTGTGTGATATCCTAGTCCTATTGTGTGATATCCGGGTCCTATTGTGTGATATCCTAGTCCTATTGTGTGATATCCCCATAGAGCTAGGCCAAGAGGCACATCATGGATGACACCGGTGGCCTTTACTTCCTAGAAAATGTCCGGGTACCCATTTGTGGGCTGGGTCGACATGGGAGGCCGTGTCAATGAAACATATTCCTCTCTCTAAATGGATTCGAACAAATGACTAGCTACTGCGCTACCGAGTTCTCAATTATATCGTCATGCTTTTTCTTTTCGTTAATTTACGTGTATTTCTGTAGGACTCGAGCTTCCGGTTATTTCTCCCTCGACGACCCCCTAGCTCTAGTAGCTGGTGTGGGAAGATCCATTCCTTGCTTCATCGATCTGCTCAACTTTTCAGACGCTGTTGATGGTGATGGTAGCGAATTCTTAGCTACCCACGCCTTTAGATATGCATGCATACTGCGCAACAAACCAACGACAAGTCTAAAGGTAAGGAAGGAAGAATATAACGCGGTCAACCAAAATGAAATATGGCTCTGCTAGAAGATGTGTGATGTGATGCAGAGAAGGCCGCATGGAGATCGTCGACTTACTTCATTTTACCTTGGAATATGTTCATAATTGGCATCTGGAATTGTGGAATATGTATAAATTGGGAGAGGCAGCTCAAGTGGCAGAAGAAATGAAATATTAAATTTAACATTTTGGAATTGTGCAAAACAAGATGAAGGGGGCAACAACAACAACAACAAAAACATAGAAGGAATGGTGCTTTTTCCCGATCATACAGAGGACACCACATCCTGCAGTGAAGAGGGTCCTAAAGCTATTTACAGTGGCAGAGAAAACACTGACAGAATGGGGAGTAGTGAGCTCTAGAATAATAACAGCAATGTTTAGAGCAAGCAAACACAAGTAAACATGAATGTGATCCATTGTTGCGCATCAACAAATAATTAAGATGAATAAGTTAAGTATATATGTTACACAAAATTGCCAAGTACAATAGGTAATTGTAGAAATAGTAATATAAACATATTGATGGGTGATCTGAATACCAATATACAATGTGATAATGCGGGCTACGATATAACGCCACTCGGACTTTGGGTAATGAAAGAAAAAGGAGAATTATAATATGTCATAGACGGATATGTTTTTAAATATTGAGCACAACCCACTACTGGCAACGCCGATCGCATTCTGGTATGAACCTAAGGCCTATCCACGTCAATATGGAAGCACTATACTCGAGTTTCGCCCTCATTTGAGCTCGTCAGTAGTGCATATCCCTGACCGGATCCGGAAACAGTCCCGGATCACGCGTGTGAAGCGGGTGTGTAACCACGCGGCACACACTGGACACACCAAATTATCACAACAGAACATCACAACGCTACCCATCGTAGGCTATGCTCAAGATATGTTTTTCCCTAATAATGTAACGAGGGTATAACCAGGACACAAAACAGAACATCCAATAGCTAATATCAGTATAAACAAGAAATGTAAGCTATGTCTACATACCGTAACAGTATTAGTCCTGGAGATGTAGAATCAGATCACCTTTTGCTGATAAGTAAATGTAATTTGAAACTCAGGTGATACATACAATCTTACAAACATGGAACCCAATTCACTGTAGGAACTCTCAGAAATCATGCAATTGGGGAGAAACCTATAGTCGCAATCTCTATTGAGTGCCAGGTCCTCAAACAGTTAGTAGACGGGGTGATTACACAAGTATGCTGACAATAGCTAAAAGCATTTGGAATAAATCATGTATAAAAGTCTGTGAGAAAAGGGACGAAAACACGCAGCAAAGATAACGCCGGAAGCTCTTAAAAGAATACATGAACAATATTTAAAGAGAATGATAAAATCGGATCCCCCACCCCCCCCCCCCCCTTTTCCCCCATATTGTCGTCTGGTAGATTCTCCGCGGAACGTGGCTATCATCATGGCCCACCAAAAGTGCCACGATCCCTGGTCAGTTCACCCTCCTCATGCACCCTCATGTCCAAGGGGTCTTCAATATCCCCTATCCACCTTTGGTCGATCCCCGTCCTTTCTTCTGGAAGCCATGCATTCCGACATCCTCTCTCTCTCTCTCTCTCTCTCTCTCTCTCTCTCTCTCTCTCTCTCTCTCCCTCTCTCTCTCTCTGAGAGAGAGAGAGAGAGAGAGAGAGTTAGTGAGTGTGAGTGAGAGAGAGAGAGTGTGTGAATGAGTGTGAGAGTGCGTATGTTTCTGTGTAAGAAGAGAGAGAGAGAGACAGAGAGACAGAGACAGAGAGAGAGAGAGAGAGAGAGAGAGAGAGAGAGAGAGAGAGAGTTAAGCGCACGCATGACTTGATTTTATCATGCATAATATGAACACATGTACATTACTGTTGAGTGAATGAGAGAGTTAGTGAGTGTGAGTGAGAGCGAGTGAGTGTGTGTGTGTGTGTGTGTGTGTGAGAGAGAGAGAGAGAGAGAGAGAGAGAGAGAGAGAGAGAGAGAGAGAGAGAGAGAAAGTTGAATTGCATCAGTATTTTTTACGTTACACAATGTATATGTACACTTTTTCCACATTTATTTCCACATTTTTTGTCAGAATGCTTACTACAATCGTCAGTGTGTGTGTATGTCTGTAAAGTGTAAGAGTTTGTTCATACTAGTTTCAGTGATTATGTGAGGCATCATGAATGTGTCTAGATGTGAGGATGTGTGTGTGTGCGGGTGTGTGGGGGATGTGTCTGTGGGGTGTGTGTGTGTGGGGGGGGGGTATGGGTGTGTGGAGGATGTGTGTACTGGTGAGGGTTGTATGAGTGGGGAATGTATGTGTGTGGATGGGGGGTGTGTATGTGGATGGGGGATGCATGTGTGGGTAGAGGGATGCGGGTGTGAGTGAGGAATGTGCGGGTAGGTGGGGGATGTGCCGGTGGGTGGGGAGATATGTGGGTGGATGAGGGATGTGTGGGTGAGTGAAGGGATGTTTGGTGGGTGAAGGGATGAGTGGTGGGTGGGGAAAGTTTGGGTGGATGGATGGTTTGACGTGTGTGCATGTTGGTGGGTGGGGTTTTGTCTGGGTGGGTGGGTGGGAAACGTGTGTGTGGGTGGGTGCGGGATGTGTAGGTGAATGATGGGTGTGTGGGGATGTGTGTGGGTTGGAGGATGGGTGTGTGATGGGTGTGGGGCATAGGTATGGGGATATGTGTGTTGGTGGGGGAGTGTGGGTTGGTGGAAGATGTATGTGTGGGTGGTGATGATGTTTATATGTGGGAGATGTGTGTGTGGGTGAGGAATGTGTGGCTGTGGGATGTGTGTGGATGTGTGTGGGGATGTGTATGTGGGGTGGGGATGTATATATGGGTAGGTGTGTGTGTTGGAGGAGAGATGTGTGTGGGTGAGGGATGTGTGGGTGAGGGATGTGTGTGTGTGTGGGTGGGGAAGGTGTGGTTGGGTGCTGTATGTGCGGGTGGGTTGGGGATGTGTGAGACGGTGGGGGATGTGTTTCGCTGGGTAGTTAGGGTGTGTGAGTGTCGGTGGGTAGGTGAGGGATGTATGCATTGATGGGTGGGTGGGGGATGTGTGGGTGTTGTGATGTATTTTTCACAAGCCGTCAAAATAGCTGTGAATATTCCCCGCAAAAACATTCAAGATAAACCACAACAGTGCTGGTTTGTTCCCCGCTTCTAAAATCTTAAATTTACAACGATTCATTGTCGACGATTCAACCAAAACCTGGGACGGGAAAAGCCAGGATAAAAACCAGCAACGACCGGTTCATGGTCTCATTCTACTACCACCAACACGTCGTCACTAATTAGAAGAAGGCCGACTGCGAATGCAGAAATTGGTAGCCGAAAATCTCTGCGAACGCCAGATAGACAATAAAGTCTAAAGAGCAAAGGACCAACAAACCAGCAGCCAGTGTATTTGGAAATCCAACCAAATCTAGGACCTGACATCTTGGTGTTGACGTGTGGTGATTGGAGCCATTCGAAAAGAATGAAGGTAAAAACAATAATATTTTAGATTAGTTTAGTCTGTGAGCCTGTTTCTCGAGAAGAGTTGGTAAGTCAATGTGATGTAAACCGCGTGATTAGTCCTTAAGAAATTAATTTAGTAGAAACTAAATATTGTATTCAGTTATCATAGTCATGAATAAACTGTACATTAGGATAAACCATAGTGAGTTTCTGTTTCTCCCAGTCAAACAACTTATTTAATATGTAAGCATTAGACCTAAGTAGTACATTTTATTTCTTAAGTAGTTAAACTCAGTCAGCAGTGATTGAGAAGTTGGTGAGTAACTTAAGATTTAGGAAGTTAAGAATATTTAGTGCAGTGGTAAGAAAACTATTTTAAATGTGCAAACACTGGTAAGACAAATTGGTGTAATGTGTAATAGTCAAGTAGAATTTTTTTTTACATGAGCTCATGAGAAGTCAAGTAGTTTCTTTTTTTCCCATGTGCATATGGGAGCCAAATACATTTCTATATGTATCATAATTTTGTGTGGTGGGTGAAAGCACCCATGTGGTGAGTCAAATGTATTTTCATTGTTGTTAACATGTGGATTTATCATTTGTGAGACACATAATAATACCTAATCAACCGCCATGCAAGTGTGGTTATGATTCATGATGAATAAAAGTGTGTCCTGATGATTGTAATGATAATGATGATAATGATATAATGATAATGATGAGAATGATGATGATGATTGTAATAACAATGATGATGATGATAATGAGAATGATGATGATGATGATAAATGAAGTACAAGCATATTACAGACACGGTGAATAGGAGGGATTATACTCGCCTTGAAACTTTTGATTAGAAAAGAATTCACCTGAATACTATACCAGAATGGATACCATGATGTACTTATATTGTTTATAAGCAACTACTCAATGCAATGGGGAATGATTTAAAAACCCCTTAATGTATGAGACCCTTTTTCTTTAATGGAAGAAGATGTAGAGAAAATAACTAGGTACAGAAGATGATGGGGAACATAGTTGTCAAATTCCAAATAAATCAAGGTAGTACTCAACCTGGGGACCCTGATGACAAGCATAGGTGAAGATGAAACTGCACATCTGCCAGTGTAAACCTTGAACACCTTATAATGGAAGATTGGATGGAGAGCAAACAATTATGTTGGTGATAACTAATTGAGAACACAAAGACTATCTTTCTCCTATGTTTATATTTCTCTATGAACAAGATTCATTTAATTGATTTCCCCTGTTGTGTTCTTAGGAGTTTACAGCATTTCATTTCTGATGTTCAAATTGATGATATCATTAGATTACGATTGATGCTGAAATTTGAGGTAGTGGCTATAACCATATATATCCAGACCTGACTATGGTGATAGAAGAAACTTTGCTAAATGCTCTGCGAGAGAGTGGGACAGAAACCTATCCACCTACAAAAGTTCCATTTTCCTTATAGGAGAGGTAAAAGTTATTTAGCATAATTTACCTGCCAAAAATGGAAAAATCTAGAGCCAACTAATATATATATATATATATATATATATATATATATATATATATATATATATATATATATATATATATATATATATATATATATATATATATATCACAGTGGCTGCTTGGAGCAGAAATCCATAACCCACAAGTCAAGACAAGGGAGGGCAGACCAATTTTTTTTCTTCAGATTTACTACCACAGAGGATCTGCAGGAAAATTACCTGCGAAATTACTTGTAGTCTTAATCCTGTGTGAGGAGGGGAGTCACTGATGAAAATATAATTAAGTGCAAAGATCTTGATGTAAATGAACTTCTGTTTTTTCATAAATGTATTTGATGTATTTGAATTGATTGTTTCAAAAACATTACTGTTCATTACTAACTGTATAGTTAATAAATGAAGGAAAAAAGGAGGTTATTTCCTCTCGTGAGTGTATTTTTTACTTGTCATAGTTAATTAGTTTAATCAAAACAACCCTAGATAAAATTAGGTTAACTGAGAGAGGAGAGGCTAGGGACCACTAAAAGGAGATTTTGGGTATTAAGGGGGAAAACTTGTAAATGTTTTCCTAGAGGTATTTCTGGTTTTTCTGAGACTCTATTTATGGACTCAAGCAACTGAGCCATTAAAGGTTAACATAATTAAACGGGCAGGATCACATTGGGAAAGAGGAACTTAGTATCCTGTCTTTCTTTGGGGTTGAGCCATCAACCATACATCCAACAGGTGTGAGTGGTTGAGGGATGAGTACGTAGGTCGGGGGTGTGTGTATGGGTGGGGGAGATGTGTGTGGGTGGGGGATGTGTGTATAGGTTGGGGGATGTGTGGCTGAGGGATGAGTGGTTGGGAGATTGGTGTTTGAGGTGTGCAGGTGGGTGGGTGGGGGATGTGTGGATGGGTGAGTGTGTGTGGGTTGGGGAATGGGTTTGAGATGTGTGTGTGTGTGGGATGTGTGTGGGTGGGTGAATGAACTAACGAACGAACGAAAATCTTTATTGTCAAAGGGTTTAGAATTGGGCACGCAGGCTCGTATGACATTCTACCCTTCTTCTCTATTTCCTCTCAAACATTCGTGAATGTGTGTGTGGGTGGGTGCGGCATGTGTGTGTGGATGAGGGGAGATTGTATGGGTGGTAGAAGTGTGGGTGGGGGTGTGTGTATGGGTGCAGGATGTGTATGTGGGGGTGGGTGCGGGATGTGTGTGGGTGAGTGGGTACAGGATGTGTATGTTGGCAGGGGATGTGTGTGTGGGTGGGAGAATGTGTGTTTGGTTGAGTGGTTGGGGTGTGTGGGTTGGTGGGTGGCGGATGTGTGGGACGGGTGAGTGTGTGTGGGTTGGGGGATGGTGGGGATGTGTGGGTGGGGGATGGGTGGTTGGGTGGGGGAATATATGTGTGCTTGGGGATTGTCACAATCTCTTTTGCAACATAATGAGATTGGTCGTTGTCTAGATCCTGATGCTCCCTTTATATCACTGCAGAGTGTAAGCTGGGTTAGCCCCATGTACCACAACACTAGTCATGACTGTAGTACACATGTATCAGTCACTGAATAAGATTCCGTTTGCGCACAGAATATCCCTTTAATGATGAATGAAAAAGGAAACACGCAACATATATAAATCCAGTAACAGCAATTTAAGAATATATCCTCATCCACCACCACAGTTAACCAGCCACTATTCCCGGCCCGAACTCACTCGATCCAACCCACATTGGGTCTAGGCTTCAACAAAACTATCCACCCCTCTCTGGGTCTAAGCTTCAATCTCACTGGGAAAAAAAACACAGGTCGCAGTTCTCTCGCTAACTCCGCTAACCTTCAATTTCCCAGATCGCCGACCTCTACTGTCGGGTCCCAAAACTCAACTGTCCCCATAAATGTTTTCCACTGTTGTTTTTTTCACCCTTCTTTGCAGCCCTCCCCGGGCTCCACACAACACTACTCCACAGCCCCAAGCTGTCTGCCTCACAACCACACTCGCGGAAGCTGACTTCTCCTCGACTCCCCCTTAAACTCACTGCCTCCAACCTTCCCCGTCTATCTTCTTATCTGCCCTTTCCGGGGACCTACCACCCAGCCCCATTTTACCTCCGTCTATTATTTCTCAGGGCCGGTAATGTTAATGAACCCAGGCATGTTACAGGGATGTATGTGTTTTTTTTGGTGTGTGTGTGTGTGTGTGGGGGTGGTTGAGTGGGTGATGTGTGTGTGGCGGGTGGGGGATGTGGGGGGGGGGAGTGGGGGATGTGTCTCGTAAGATGGTAATATGCATTATTTATGTTTACAACATTCATTTGAAAATGTTTTTGTCCTATGTGAATATATCATGCACTATTGATGAACGAAAGATGAGTGATTGGAAGGGCCGAACGTAAGACGGGCCTGCGTGTCCAATTTGTAACCCTTCGAAAATAAAGATCAATCAATCAATCTTACCCCTACCCCAACCCCCAACGATCGTGAGGTTTCATGTAGCAAAAATAGTTCAGTTTCCAAGATAACTTTCTGTTTCTAAACTAGTTTTTCCCCTCAGATGTTCAGACATTGTAAATATCGGTAATTTTCTTCCCCTCTGTTCCTGATGTTCTAAGAATACTTCTGTAGCACTTAAGTTCAAAAGCCTCAAATTTTGTCTTCATTGATTGTGAAATGTTGCACGACTCACATCTGGATGGTGCCACAAGGAAGATGCATCTTCTCAAACATCTGACTTGAAGTTGTCTGCTGGTGTCGTGCCATAAGTTCTTGACACTGTTTCACCTCTGTATTGTTGTGCCATAAGTTCTTGACATTGGTTCACCTCTCTATTGTTGTGCCATAAGTTCTTGATATTGTTTCACCTCTGTATTGATATGCCATAAGTTCTTGACACTGTTTCACCTCTGTATTGTTGTGCCATAAGTTCTTGTCACTGTTTCACCTCTGTATTGATGTGCCATAAGTTCTTGACACTGTTTCACCTCTGTATTGTTGTGCCATAAGTTCTTGTCACTGTTTCACCTCTGTATTGATGTGCCATAAGTTCTTGACATTGTTTCACCTCTGTATTGTTGTGCCATAAGTTCTTGACATTGTTTCACCTCTGTATTGTTGTGCCATAAGTTCTTGACATTGTTTCACCTCTGTATTGTTGTGCCATAAGTTCTTGACATTGTTTCACCTCTGTATTCTTGTGCCATAAGTTCTTGACATTGTTTCACCTCTGTATTCTTGTGCCATAAGTTCTTGACATTGTTTCACCTCTGTATTGCTATGGCCAGTCTGCGTCTGCCTTCTTGTGAACGATCTCCATTGTTTATTTGTTGTTGTTTTTGTTTTGTTTTTTACTGGAGCCAAGATATCCAAAGTTTGTAAGATTTTCAATTTCTGCATTGTTCATTGTGATCTTTGGTTGGAATGTAGTTTTGTCCTTGAACATTATTTTCGTTTGTTTTTATTTATTTGAAATAAAATTGATTATCAGTGGTTCGTTTGACAGACATGGTCAATTCGTTTATCTCGCAGCACTTTGTGTGAGGAGGGCATTTTTGTTGAAAAAGTTGCATATCCCTTACAGGATGGTGCAGTCAACACCAGCATTTTTCAGCAGCTGTTGATGTTCTTGGCAAGATTACGCTCAGTAGTTTGCCGTTACTTACAGAGCAATTGACTCACATACCCCCGTAAGTAACCAACGTGTCGCGATCATCTACCGAATCTCGCGTAGCTGTGTTCCCAACGTGGATATACGGGATTACGGAGAAAGTCGTTAACCCTTCACCAGGGAGACAGACGAGGAGGGCATTGCCACCTGCGTATCTGAGTCTTGAAATTAGTTATGAATGAATTAAAATTGACTCTGGTTTCTTATGAATTTTGACGTTTTTTGTTTTTACGTTTCTCAAAACATTTTCTGTACAGGTGTTGGACACGTCTGAGGAGAGACTGTAACCGCGTGTTACTCAACTTTGCACCTGAAACCATTTTGATGTTTCATAGGCTACTCTGACAGCTGCTTATTGTTCATGATAGAATGATTCACTTAAGTGAGTCAAATGGAAAATCCCATATCGCTCATGATGTTCCAGAATTTCTGATGATGAAGCCTTACTGTATTTCTTAAACACATATGGGCATCTACAATTTCCTCTGTATTTTGTCACCGACGGTTCTCGTGTTCAAGATACGGTCCCCTGGTTCCTTTGCCCAGTCTGAAACCTGTCTGTATGTCTTGTAATTCCTATTCTAGCCTAGTTTCATCCTCTTCATGGTGATTCACAGAAGCATTTTGCTAGCATCACTTATTAGAACGATATTACGATAGCTGTGCAGTTTTCAATTCCCTTTCTTTTGACGAAGTATTATATTGTTCTCTTCCATGCTTTGGACCTCAGAGTACTATTCCAGATCTTCACACAGATGCATTAACAGGAACTAACGCGAGCTTCTCCTGCCTGGATTAGTTCCTCTAGCACAGTGGTTCTCAACCTGTGGGGAATCCCCCCATATACCCAATACACGCACTATGTTGACCCCCCCCCCCCCCATCGTCTTACACAGAATATCTTCTTATCCACATTCGGTGTCAAGAATTGACAAGTCACAGCTGAATGTGTGTGTGTGTGTGGGGGGGTGGGGGGTGGGGGGGGGTATATATGTGTTTGTATACTTCTTATGTGTGCACACATATACGTACACGCACATATGCACACACATTCAAACATAAAGTAGATGTTGAAAATATTGTTAAAAACGCAAAATCAATCAGATTTAACACTAAGAGGTATATATCATACTCAAAGTTTCGGTTTAAAATCTAGTCGCGAAAAAACAAACACCAGTTTGTAAAATAATTTTGTTTCTAAATTAGACAGAATCGTCTAAAGCAAAAATGGTAGTGGGGGAGGAGGGGGAGGGGTGGCAGTGCAAGATGCGCCACAGAAAGGCACCCTGCCGCATGTAAAGGCTCGCTACAGAAAGGCACCCTGCCGCATGTAAAGGCTCGCCACAGAAAGGCACCCTGCCGCATGTAAAGGCTCGCCACAGAAAGGCACCCTGCCGCATGTAAAGGCTCGCCACAGAAAGGCACCCTGCCGCATGTAAAGGCTCGCCACAGAAAGGCACCCTGCCGCATGTAAAGGCTCGGTACATGAAGGCGAATACATCTACCCAAGGCAAGAACACAATGTCAGAAAGAGAGGTGGACAATTATATAACAGGTGAAAACAAAGGCTTGCTTGTAATAAAATGTGATGTGGTTGTCTGTATTTAACATTCCACCAGAGAGAGGTTTCCACGTTTGTCCCTGCACAGTGAGATCACATGGGAGAGACTATACAACTATTATTATGTCCGAATATGACAACTCGGCTTCTCAAACAAGAATAGTTTAGTTTAGTCATGTATAAACATCACGGCACACGGGTGTCCCCCATTGGGGGTTATCAGTTAAAACACATTTCTCGGAATCCTTTGAGTGAAAATATTATCAGTATGGACTGTAATAAACTTATAACAGGTACTCCCATTCACAAGAGATTTCGACATATTTTGCTGAATACAAATATAACACCAATGAAGGTTTTGTAAGTTTTAACAGCGTTAGATAACCAGAAAATCCAAGCTATTACTGAAAACAATTAATAAATTTATATCACAACAATACAATACAAATAAAATATATCGTTGTTTAACACAAATGTCACTAAGGAGGCTGAAATATTAAATCAAAAATACCTTTCATGTCAACGCATCGTAGAAGTAAAAGTTAAACAAGCAAAACCAAAGTCGGGACTTCACTGTTGCATCCCATGATTGGCGCAGCCAACGTTTGCCTTAGTCACTGCCGGCAATTGTTCCTTATTGAGTACTGGCATTTTTATGTGAAGGAAGTCAGCATAAGCAGTGCCAGAAGGAGATGGCGCTTGCGCGACTCACAAGATAATAGTTCGTCAATAAAATTGCAATTATATCAAGCCTAAGCACACGGCTGAAACATCTACGTTATAGCTGCACCATCGACGGCACTTACTGCCAATACATACCCTACGCTTGTTGAACATTTGATGTATAGTTGTGCCTTGGGGAGCGGGTGGGGTGGCACCAGAATGTCGATTTTTAGTTGAGGTTTTTGTGTATGTAAATGCAGGCGTGTTTGAGCGTGCCTGGATGATTCTGTGTGAAGTGTTGATGTTTGTGACGATCGTCTCTGCTGGCGAAATAGCTGTGTCGTCTTGTCTCTGTTACTGCCTCTTGCAACTGTTACTTCAATGTGTTTGTTACTTAGTTGTACTTGCAACTAATTAATGATAGGTCACTGAATTAGAGAAACAACGGTCAAAGGTACAAGAATACAAGGAATTAGAGAAACACCAGTCTAAAATATAATACAAGGTACAAGGGATTAGATAAACAACGGTCTAAGATACAGTGATACAAGGAGTCAGAGAAACAATGGTCAAAGGTACAAGAATACAAGGAATTAGAGAAACACCGGTCTAGTAGACAAGGAATTAGAGGAACAACGGTCTAAGACAGTGGTTCTCAACCTTTTTTGGCCCATGCCCCCCTCCCCTTTACCATATGTTGAGAATGCCATTCCTCCCCTTTCGTATTTCCTCCCTATACATTCCCCCCTCCCCCATCCTACCCCTACATAGTATACGTAAAAATGGAAACTAACTTTAATAACACATACTAGAACAAGTTTAGACGTCGACATAAAACGTGATTTGTGGGTCTACTTAAGTTATAAGACGAATATCAGAAGGGCAATGAGTACAGAACCGTAATGTATAGAGGGAAAAACAATATCGAGTAATCGGTTTTTGTATTAACGCGATCTTGAAATAATCTTCATTCCCACCTGGAAACCTTAAAATTCCCCCCTAGGGGGAAATTCCCCACCGGTTGAGAACCACTGGTCTAAGATGTACGGATGCAAAGAATTAGAGAAACAACGGTCTAGGATACAAGGAATTAGACAAACAATGGTCTAGGATACGAGGAATTAGACAAACAATGGTCTAGGATACAAGGAGTTAGACAAACAATGGTCTAGGATACAAGGAATTAGACAAACAATGGTCTAGGATACAAGGAATTAGACAAACAATGGTCTAGGATACAAGGAGTTAGACAAACAATGGTCTTGGATACAAGGAGTTAGACAAACAATGGTCTTGGATACAAGGAGTTAGACAAACAATGGTCTTGGATACAAGGAGTTAGACAAACAATGGTCTAGGATATAAGGAATTAGAGAAACAACGGTCTAGAATACAAGGAGTTGGAAAAACAATGATCTAGCTTACAGGCAGCTAGAGAAACAACGGTCCAAGATACAAGGAGTTAGAGAAACAATGGTCTAGGATACAGGCAGCTAGAGAAACAATGGTCTAGGATACAGGCAGCTAGAGAAACAACGGTCCAAGATACAAGGAGTTAGAGAAACAATGGTCTAGGATAAAGGCAGCTAGAGAAACAATGGTCTAGGATACAGGCAGCTAGAGAAACAACGGTCCAAGATACAAGGAGTTAGAGAAACAATGGTCTAGGATACAGGCAGCTAGAGAAACAACGGTCCAAGATACAAGGAGTTAGAGAAACAATGGTCTAGGATACAGGCAGCTAGAGAAACAATGGTCTAGGATACAGGCAGCTAGAGAAACAATGGTCTAGGATACAGGCAGCTAGAGAAACAACGGTCCAAGATACAAGGAGTTAGAGAAACAATGGTCTAGGATAAAGGCAGCTAGAGAAACAATGGTCTAGGATACAGGCAGCTAGAGAAACAACGGTCTAGGATACAGGCAGCTAGAGAAACAATGGTCCAAGAGACAAGGAGTTAGAGAAACAATGGTCTAGGATACAGGCAGCTAGAGAAACAATGGTCTAGGATACAGGCAGCTAGAGAAACAATGGTCTAGGATACAGGCAGCTAGAGAAACAATGGTCTAGGATACAGGCAGCTAGAGAAACAATGGTCTAGGATACAGGCAGCTAGAGAAACAATGGTCTAGGATACAGGCAGCTAGAGAAACAACGGTCCAAGATACAAGGAGGTAGAGAAACAATGGTCTAGGATACAGGCAGCTAGAGAAACAACGGTCCAAGATACAAGGAGTTAGAGAAACAATAGTCTAGGATAAAGGCAGCTAGAGAAACAACGGTACAAGATACAAGGAGTTAGAGAAACAATGGTCTAGGATACAGGCAGCTAGAGAAACAATGGTCTAGGATACAGGCAGCTAGAGAAACAACGGTCTAGGATACAGGCAGCTAGATAAACAACGGTCCAAGAGACAAGGAGTTAGAGAAACAATGGTCTAGGATACAGGCAGCTAGAGAAACAATGGTCTAGGATACAGGCAGCTAGAGAAACAATGGTCTAGGATACAGGCAGCTAGAGAAACAACGGTCTAGGATACAGGCAGCTAGAGAAACAACGGTCTAGGATACAGGCAGCTAGAGAAACAACGGTCCAAGATACAAGGAGTTAGAGAAACAATGGTCTAGGATACAGGCAGCTAGAGAAACAATGGTCTAGGATACAGGCAGCTAGAGAAACAATGGTCTAGGATACAGGCAGCTAGAGAAACAATGGTCTAGGATACAGGCAGCTAGAGAAACAATGGTCTAGGATACAGGCAGCTAGAGAAACAATGGTCTAGGATACAGGCAGCTAGAGAAACAATGGTCTAGGATACAGGCAGCTAGAGAAACAACGGTCCAAGATACAAGGAGGTAGAGAAACAATGGTCTAGGATACAGGCAGCTAGAGAAACAACGGTCCAAGATACAAGGAGTTAGAGAAACAATAGTCTAGGATACAGGCAGCTAGAGAAACAATGGTCTAGGATACAGGCAGCTAGAGAAACAATGGTCTAGGATACAGGCAGCTAGAGAAACAATGGTCTAGGATACAGGCAGCTAGAGAAACAACGGTCCAAGATACAAGGAGTTAGAGAAACAATGGTCTAGGATACAGGCAGCTAGAGAAACAATGGTCTAGGATACAGGCAGCTAGAGAAACAATGGTCTAGGATACAGGCAGCTAGAGAAACAATGGTCTAGGATACAGGCAGCTAGAGAAACAATGGTCTAGGATACAGGCAGCTAGAGAAACAATGGTCTAGGATACAGGCAGCTAGAGAAACAACGGTCCAAGATACAAGGAGTTAGAGAAACAACGGTCCAAGATACAAGGAGTTAGAGAAACAATGGTCTAGGATACAGGCAGCTAGAGAAACAATGGTCCAAGAGACAAGGAGTTAGAGAAACAATGGTCTAGGATACAGGCAGCTAGAGAAACAATGGTCTAGGATACAGGCAGCTAGAGAAACAATGGTCTAGGATACAGGCAGCTAGAGAAACAATGGTCTAGGATACAGGCAGCTAGAGAAACAACGGTACAAGATACAAGGAGTTAGAGAAACAATGGTCTAGGATAAAGGCAGCTAGAGAAACAACGGTACAAGATACAAGGAGTTAGAGAAACAATGGTCTATGATACAGGCAGCTAGAGAAACAATGGTCTAGGATACAGGCAGCTAGAGAAACAACGGTCTAGGATACAGGCAGCTAGAGAAACAACGGTCCAAGAGACAAGGAGTTAGAGAAACAATGGTCTAGGATACAGGCAGCTAGAGAAACAATGGTCTAGGATACAGGCAGCTAGAGAAACAACGGTCTAGGATACAGGCAGCTAGAGAAACAACGGTCTAGGATACAGGCAGCTAGAGAAACAACGGTCTAGGATACAGGCAGCTAGAGAAACAACGGTCCAAGATACAAGGAGTTAGAGAAACAATGGTCTAGGATACAGGCAGCTAGAGAAACAATGGTCTAGGATACAGGCAGCTAGAGAAACAATGGTCTAGGATACAGGCAGCTAGAGAAACAATGGTCTAGGATACAGGCAGCTAGAGAAACAATGGTCTAGGATACAGGCAGCTAGAGAAACAATGGTCTAGGATACAGGCAGCTAGAGAAACAATGGTCTAGGATACAGGCAGCTAGAGAAATAACGGTCCAAGATACAAGGAGGTAGAGAAACAATGGTCTAGGATACAGGCAGCTAGAGAAACAACGGTCCAAGATACAAGGAGTTAGAGAAACAATAGTCTAGGATACAGGCAGCTAGAGAAACAATGGTCTAGGATACAGGCAGCTAGAGAAACAATGGTCTAGGATACAGGCAGCTAGAGAAACAATGGTCTAGGATACAGGCAGCTAGAGAAACAACGGTCCAAGATACAAGGAGTTAGAGAAACAATGGTCTAGGATACAGGCAGCTAGAGAAACAATGGTCTAGGATACAGGCAGCTAGAGAAACAATGGTCTAGGATACAGGCAGCTAGAGAAACAATGGTCTAGGATACAGGCAGCTAGAGAAACAATGGTCTAGGATACAGGCAGCTAGAGAAACAATGGTCTAGGATACAGGCAGCTAGAGAAACAACGGTCCAAGATACAAGGAGTTAGAGAAACAACGGTCCAAGATACAAGGAGTTAGAGAAACAATGGTCTAGGATACAGGCAGCTAGAGAAACAATGGTCTAGGATACAGGCAGCTAGAGAAACAATGGTCTAGGATACAGGCAGCTAGAGAAACAATGGTCTAGGATACAGGCAGCTAGAGAAACAACGGTCCAAGAGACAAGGAGTTAGAGAAACAATGGTCTAGGATACAGGCAGCAAGAGAAACAATGGTCTAGGATACAGGCAGCTAGAGAAACAACGGTCCAAGATACAAGGAGTTAGAGAAACAACGGTCCAAGATACAAGGAGTTAGAGAAACAACGGTCTAGGATACAGGCAGCTAGAGAAACAATGGTCTAGGATACAGGCAGCTAGAGAAACAATGGTCTAGGATACAGGCAGCTAGAGAAACAATGGTCTAGGATACAGGCAGCTAGAGAAACAATGGTCTAGGATACAGGCAGCTAGAGAAACAATATTCTAGGATACAGGCAGCTAGAGAAACAATGGTCTAGGATACAGGCAGCTAGAGAAACAACGGTACAAGATACAAGGAATTAGAGAAACAACGGTCCAAGATACAAGGAGTTACAGAAACAATGGTCTAGGATACAGGCAGCTAGAGAAACAATGGTCTAGGATACAGGCAGCTAGAGAAACAACGGTACAAGATACAAGGAATTAGAGAAACAATGGTCTAGGATACAGGCAGCTAGAGAAACAATGGTCTAGGATACAGGCAGCTAGAGAAACAACGGTCTAGGATACAGGCAGCTTGAGAAACAATGGTACAAGATACAAGGAGTTAGAGAAACAACGGTCTAGGATACAGGCAGCTAGAGAAACAATGGTCTAGGATACAGGCAGCTAGAGAAACAATGGTCTAGGATACAGGCAGCTAGAGAAACAATGGTCTAGGATACAGGCAGCTAGAGAAACAATGGTCTAGGATACAGGCAGCTAGAGAAACAATGGTCTAGGATACAGGCAGCTAGAGAAACAATATTCTAGGATACAGGCAGCTAGAGAAACAATGGTCTAGGATACAGGCAGCTAGAGAAACAACGGTCTAGGATACAGGCAGCTTGAGAAACAATGGTACAAGATACAAGGAGTTAGAGAAACAACGGTCCAAGATACAAGGAGTTAGAGAAACAACGGTCCAAGATACAAGGAGTTAGAGAAACAACGGTCCAAGATACAAGGAGTTAGAGAAACAACGGTCTAGGATACAGGCAGCTAGAGAAACAATGGTCTAGGATACAGGCAGCTAGAGAAACAATGGTCTAGGATACAGGCAGCTAGAGAAACAATGGTCTAGGATACAGGCAGCTAGAGAAACAATGGTCTAGGATACAGGCAGCTAGAGAAACAATGGTCTAGGATACAGGCAGCTAGAGAAACAATATTCTAGGATACAGGCAGCTAGAGAAACAATGGTCTAGGATACAGGCAGCTAGAGAAACAACGGTCTAGGATACAGGCAGCTTGAGAAACAATGGTACAAGATACAAGGAATTAGAGAAACAATGGTCTAGGATACAGGCAGCTAGAGAAACAACATTCTAGGATACAGGCAGCTAGAGAAACAATGGTCTAGGATACAGGCAGCTAGAGAAACAATGGTCTAGGATACAGGCAGCTAGAGAAACAATGGTCTAGGATACAGGCAGCTAGAGAAACAATGGTCTAGGATACAGGCAGCTAGAGAATCAATAGTCTAGGATACAGGCAGCTAGAGAAACAACGGTCTAGGATACAGGCAGCTAGAGAAACAATGGTCTAGGATACAGGCAGCTAGAGAAACAATGGTCTAGGATACAGGCAGCTAGAGAAACAATGGTCTAGGATACAGGCAGCTAGAGAAACAATGGTCTAGGATACAGGCAGCTAGAGAAACAACGGTCTAGGATACAGGCAGCTAGAGAAACAATGGTCTAGGATACAGGCAGCTAGAGAAACAATGGTCTAGGATACAGGCAGCTAGAGAAACAACGGTCTAGGATACAGGCAGCTAGAGAAACAACGGTCTAGGATACAGGCAGCTAGAGAAACAATGGTCTAGGATACAGGCAGCTAGAGAAACAATGGTCTAGGATACAGGCAGCTAGAGAAACAATGGTCTAGGATACAGGCAGCTAGAGAAACAATGGTCCAAGATACAAGGAGTTAGAGAATCAATAGTCTAGGATACAGGCAGCTAGAGAAACAATGGTCTAGGATACAGGCAGCTAGAGAAACAATGGTCTAGGATACAGGCAGCTAGAGAAACAATGGTCTAGGATACAGGCAGCTAGAGAAACAATGGTCTAGGATACAGGCAGCTAGAGAAACAATGGTCTAGGATACAGGCAGCTAGAGAATCAATAGTCTAGGATACAGGCAGCTAGAGAAACAACGGTCCAAGATACAAGGAGGTAGAGAAACAACGGTCCAAGATACAAGGAGTTACAGAAACAATGGTCTGGGATACAGAGAGTTAAAGTAATAAACGAGATAGACTGGGACACAGAAGCAGTTAAAGTAACAACTATATCGTATAATATAACAACTAGGACAGAAGCATTTGAAGTAGCAAACAATGACAAATAAATTAGAGCAAATGTCAGGGACAACCAGAGTGAAGCTTCCAGAAGCAAACATTTCAATTACCAGGAGACGGGACACTAGGTAAACAGATGGCGTGATTGTGCAGGTAGCAAGCTAATCTTTTGCCTGTTGATATAAAGAGCCAGATAAACAACACATCCCATTTATTTGATACATATCCATGAGTGTTGTTTGAAAATTGTGAGACATGCGGTGAGAGAACAGCACACGACAGACAACATCAAAATCAACAACTAAGGATAAGCTGGATTCATAGTCTTCAAACGACGCCGTCATTTCTCTGAAGGACCAAGTGTATTTCGCTGCTCGTCCAACTATCAACCGGTATCTCTTCTGTATCAGACAGTTATTTTTAACTTTTAGTGCTGTCCTCATTAAGCCGGTTCTTTGCAGAAAGTCGCTTTCTCAGGGCCCACTGAAAAGTGCATTGATCCATTTATAGTTGACTACATTGGCACCTTGCCGTCTTGACAGACGATAGTGTGTGCTTTAAAAAGGCATAACTTTTAACTATGGCGGTAGCGAGTGTGACTGATAAGGCCAATTTGCGCTGTAAATGTCCGTTCACAGTGGGTGCATGTGAACACGTGGTCATTTCCACCATCATGCACCATCTTACGTCTCAAACGCTTGGTGTGTGACTTTTCTGCAATAATTTTCTCCTTTGACTTTATTCCATTTCTGATATTTGCCCTCCATGCAACACGCTCAGCGGCGACTTGCTCCCAATGTGCATTATCAATGCCGGTATCAATCATGTCCCGCTTACACACATCTTTATATCGTAGTAGAGGCCGACCCTGAGATCTCTTACCCATCTGTAATTCACCAAAAAAGATATCCTTTGGTATTCTACCATCATCCATCCTCCTAAGATGTCCTATCCATCTAAGTCTACGAAGACTGAGTATGGAATAAACGGTCACACAACCTGATCTTTCCAATACTTCAGTATTTGTGATTTTGTCTTGCCACTTAATACCAAGAATTCTTCGCAGACACCGCATATGAAAGCTGTTTAAGTTGTTCTCTTGGTGTGAGTAAGTTGTCCAGGTTTCACTGCCATAGAGAAGAGTATTAAGGACACAGGCTTGATAGACAAGGACTTTTGTTTTGGAAGTAAGCTTCCTGTTCTCCCAGACTCTTTTTCTTAACCTGTTCATTGTTGTTGCTGCCTTACCAATCCGGATGTTGATTTCCTGATCTAGGGATAATTTGCTATTTACCACTGATCCTAGATATGTAAAATGGTCTACTATCTCTAGTTCGGCGTCGTCAATAAAGATTGATGGTACCCCATGTGCACCTTGTGACATAATCTGTGTCTTCTTTTTGCTAATTGTTAAACCAAATTCAGAACAAGCATTGGAGAATGCAGATAGTAGACATTGCAATTCTTCCTCAGAGTGGGTCGTAACTGCAGCATCATCTGCAAAAAGCAACTCTCTGATCAGTACCCTCCTAATTTTGGTCTTAGCCTTCAATCTCTGAGCATTGTAGAGGCCGCCATCTGAGCGTGAGTGAATGTATATACCACCATCCTGATCACGAAATGCATATTTCAGTAGAAGTGAAAAGTATATTCCAAAGAGGGTGGGAGCTAGTACACAACCTTGCTTAACTCCACTCTTGATTTCAAATTCTTCAGAAATTGCACCATCAAACTTGATTATACCCTTCATGTCTGTGTGGAACGATTCCACAATGGACAGAAGAGTTGGTGGGCAGCCAATCTTCTTTAGTGCCTTGAACAGACCCTCACGACTGACCAAATCAAATGCCTTTGTGAGGTCGATGAAGGCAATAAACAGTGGTTGATTCTGTTCACGGCATTTTTCTTGCATTTGTCGCAATGAGAATATCATATCAGTGGTAGACCGGTTCTGTCGAAAGCCACACTGTGATTCGGGGTAGACTTGATCTCCTAGGACTTGAAGTCTGCGCAGAACAATTCTGGCAAATACTTTTCCAACAATACACAGAAGTGAGATACCCCTATAGTTGTTGCAGTCGCTCCGATCGCCCTTGTTCTTGTACAGTGTTATGATGCTTGAATCTTTGAAATCCTGTGGGACTTGTCCTTCACGCCAGCATAGCTCTATTAGCTGGTGGATCTGTATAGTGAGTGTGTCTTGCCCACTCCTGATAACCTCTATTGGAATCCCATCCTTACCTGGAGCCTTGCCAGATGCAAGTTCATTTATAGCACACTTAACTTCTGTTAAGGTGGGAAGTGTGTCCAGGTGGTCAAGAGTTGGTAGAGCCTCTATGGCGTTGAGGGCATCATCCGCTAGTTTGGTCTCACTTGAGTAAAGCTCCAAATAGTGCTCTACCCATCTGTCCATCTGCTGTTTCTTATCAGTGATGATTTCTCCAGTCAAGGTTTTCAATGGTGCACTTCTTTTGATCACTGGACCACAGGCTTTCTTTATTCCTTCATATATGCTTCTTATGTCTCCCTTATCACTTGCGATTTGAATGGACTCACATAACTTGATCCAATAATCATTTGCACACTGCCTGGCAGCCTTTTGCACATCCTTCCTAGCTTGCCTAAGCTCACTCAGCGTGTTACGCGTTGGTCTTTCCTTGTTTCTTTAGAGAGCTTTTTTCTTCTTATCAATCAAGGGCTGCAGAGTCTCGCTGTTGGCCGCAAACCAGTCCTGCCTCTTATGATCCACAGTGCCGTAAACCCCTACGGCAGTTTTATAAAGAGTTTCCTTAATTTGACCCCACTTTTCATTTACTGTACAATTTTCTGGTGTATCAGTGAAAGCGTCTTCAAGTTGCTGTTGAAACTGAAAGCACTTTTCAGGATCATGAGTGTTAATAATATTAATCCTGAGGCTAGATTTGTGTTTAGCTGTGTAGATTCTCTTTGGTCTCAGTCTAACCCTTGCAACAACCAAAGAATGATCCGTATCACAGTCAGCACTGTGGTAACTACGAGTCAATGATATATGGTTCAGATGTTGTCTCCGTGTGATGATGAAGTCCAGCTGGTGCCAATGGTCGGATCTTGGATGTTTCCATGTGACCTTATGCATCTCTTTTGTTTAAAAAAAAAGAGTTTGTAATACATAGGTCATTACTGGTGCAATGCTCCAGCAGCCTTTGCCCATTTTCATTCATGCGACCGATGTTGTATTTTCCAAGGCACACTGGCCATGAACTCGAGTCCTTGCCCACACGAGCATTGAAATCACCGAGCATATAAATGTAGTCAGATTTTGGAACTGCCTTGATCACGGAGTCTAACTCCTCATAGAACGAATCCTTCACATCATCAGAGGAATCGAGTGTCGGTGCATATGCAGTAATAATGGTGGCAAACCCACAAGAGGTTGCCAAGCGCAGGGATAATAGTCTTTCATTTCCTCCTGCTGGAATTTCAATCATTCCCAGTAGCGAATTCTTCACTGCAAAGCCCACACCGTGTTGCCTTTTATCTGCCTGCCCTCTACCCTTCCAGAAAAAGGTGTAGTTGTTTTCCCTGAGTGACCCTTCCTCAGCGAGGCGAGTCTCCTGCAGGCCAGCAATATCAATGTTTAGACGATTGAGTTCGGCATCAATCACAGCCGTTTTTCTCACATCGTCAATATTGGTCAAGTCAGTGGAAAATCCTGGACACATGGTTCTCACGTTCCAGGTTGCAAGCCGTAGCCATAGTTGACTGCCTGACGCATATTCATTGCCCATGGTGTCCATCTTCCTGCTGGTCGACCTCTGCTTCCTCGTCCATGAACCAGCCTTCCATACAGATTCTGTCCACACCACTACCCCCTGACTAAACTAAACTATGACGATTAATATGGTCACAGTAATTCAGTTTCCGAGATATAATGTTGTTTTTTTTCCCGACTTTTAAGGCCAGTTTTCTACGATGTTCAGATCTTGAAGAATGTCAGTATTTTGTCTTCACTTTGATCTGCGGTATAATAAGAATGTATCCGTAACATGTAAGTTCAAACACCTCGATTGTCTTCTTTAATGAGAGCAAAATGGTTCATGGCTCACATTTGTATGTTGCCACAGCAAAGTCACGTGTTCGTCAACTTGTTTGCTAATGTTGTGCCATCATCATTATCAGCATCATCATCAAGTGCCCTGCCAGCAGGAGTAGGCGTTCATGATTCACCACAGATCAACTCTGCTGATGATATTCCTCCATACTACCGTACCAATCCATTCAGCATCATGTCTCTTGGTCTGCCTCTCTTCCCCTCGATCTTTCCAGTTGTCACGATGTTCCCCAATGCCTCTTTTCTCATCACATGACCAAAGAAAGCTGTTTGTCTCTTTCTTCTTGTTGTATATAATGTTTTAGTTTCATTAGCCTCTTTCAGGCATTCGTTGTTAGTTACTCTGGCAGTCTAAAGAATTCGCAACATTCGTCTCAGGAAACACATCGCTGTTTCTTCCAATTCTTCCTAATTTGTTCATTCACATTCCAAAACTCACTGCCCTACAGCAAAACTGGTTCTATATAGCACTTTACCACTGTCTTTGTTACATTCAATGATAGTGACTTATTGCATAAGATAGTCTTCATTTTCTGAAATGCAGCTTTTGCTTCCCCTATACTGCTCTTAATCTTTGTTGTGCATCTTCCATCTGATGTTATAAATGCTCCAAGTTATTTAAAATTATTCACTTGGTTAAGAATTTTCCTTTCTATTTACATTTCACATTTTGGTGCCAGCGTTTTCTTTGATATCACCATTGTTACTGTTTTCTTGATATTCACGGAGAGTTCTTTCTTTGCAGTCTCTGTTACTACAATGTCCAACAATTGTTGTAGATCTTTTGCATTATCCGCCATCAGTACTGTGTCACTTGCATAGCGTAAATTGTGCCACATTGTACACTATATTATCTCTGTATTGCTATGGCCATTCTACGTCTGATTTCTGTGGAAAAGTGCTCCAATCATTCGCGTTCAACAACCACCGTTTAACAAGCTCACTGTACAGTGAGTGCATATCGGGTCGTAACTCGTAATAGTCAGTTAGGGCTCATTGTTTCACCTCGACATATAACATATAATGTCACCCCATGTGAACACATACATTAATCCACGTGACTTGTACTGTAGAGATATTGCATTTGAATACGAGTCATGTTCTCCACATGTTCTAGACTTGTGTCTAAGCCAGACTAAATGGGTTCGGTCAATTTGGGTGCTTGTTTGAGCCACATCTCGCAAGCCAAAACGAGAGTTAACCCACCGAGTCCTAGTTGGTAATTTAGCGGCTTGGCTCTAGAAATGTGTCACTGAAACTGTCGGAATCCATATATGACAACTGTCTAGTCTAGGACATAAGTAGCTACAGTAAACATTTGAATAGAGAGATGAGCTATACAATACAACAACTGCCTAAGATAGTGGTTATGAGTGAGGATTGCGGACAGGTTGATAGATGCTCCCGTCACCTCCTCAACATCCCTGCCAGGATATGGAGATTGATCACACTAGCTCTGTGTTGAATCGTCAGGTGTCGTCAAAATGTGAATGTCTAGCGTCACTGCACAACAGTCCCATCTCGTTCACTCAGGATGAGAAAGTGGATTCACATGTCTTTGGTCATCGCTTCGTCCTGCCTTTCTTACAGCATTGAGGATGTCTGGCCCACCCATAGCCCGTCCCTCTTCGATCTCCACCGTGTCCGCCAAACGATCAGCTCGTGTGTTGCTTTTCACGCTTGAGTATTTCTTACATAGATAAAAGACGGATGGAATAACTGTAATGTGCTCGCTGTACCGAGCCGAGCCATTCTATTCGTGTCGTACGAGGCCAATCTGGACCTACGTGAACATGCTCATTGAGTCGCCCACGTGCATGTTAGTATTCTTGTGTGGCGAGCCACTTCGGTACCATTGTTACTATCATTATTTTGATTGTGAGGTTGTTTTTTGTTATGGCTAAAGCACCGCTTGCTTCCTTAACAATTTGACATCTTGAAATAGAATGCCTATACACTCTACTAACTCTAAATTACAGTCATTAAGCATCACCCCATCCCGTGTTTTCATTTATTAGCCCTCAACTCAAATAAAAAATTAGCCTTTTGAACTCAGTGTGTACAGCTGTGGAATGTTGCTCCCTGTGACTGTTGTCTAGTGATACGAATAGAAATGATAGTAGAAATATCTGCCAGCATTGGCATCCACTAACTTTCAAGACTGACATCCATGGGGCTGCCTACCTGGTGGATGGCTTCCCCAGTCTGTCCACGGTCTAGGGTCGATTTCCTGTCAGTGTTGACAAGAGTGGATATCGATTATCGGCCTACACTCTGAGGTAATCACATGCTCTGGGCAGTCTGACTTTGATGGACACACCATAAACCTCCTACATCATCGATTGGACGGCAAATTTTGGAAACCGGTCACGTGATTGATAGGGACAATGCGTTTTGCATATTAACACACAAAATAGTTGCATGTTAAAAGGTGGTAGAAGCGATCACTATTAATTTGCATAAGCCAGTTTTGTGCAAAAAGAAAGACATGATAGTCAGTTTAAAATTACCGTCATAGACAACTTAAATTACTGTGCGAATGTGTGTATATTTCAGCTTGAAGGATTGATCTAATTACTTTATGTTGTGCGATTTCTGCAGTATTGTACCTGACGAGATGCAACGAAATATGCCAAGCAATAAATAATGCAATCTACTGTTTGTCTTCGTTGTCCGAATCTCAATATTCTTTATTAGGTTGTAGAATACAACATATTTACAAAATATACACATTTTAAGTAATGTTAAAACAAGAACATTTTATGTTATCTACTTTAATCAAGGTAGTCAGCTCCAAACATAATCATCAGAAAATAAATATCAATGGTATATAACTTTGACTTTCATCAAATGACATTCCTGACCTTGGAATCATGGCAGAGTAGTGGTTAGTGTGCTTACCTTCATAAAACAGGGGTCCATGATACCATAGTCTGCAGTAGGACTGGACTGATCGTTTAAACCAGTGCTTACCGTCATAAAACAGGGGTCCATGATACCATAGTCTGCAGTAGGACAGGACTGATTGTTCGAACCAGTGCTCACCTTCATAAAACAGGGGTCCATACCATAGTCTGCAGTAGGACAGGACTGATTGTTCGAACCAGTGCTTACCTTCATAAAACAGGGGTCCATACCATAGTCTGCAATAGGACAGGACTGACAAAACAGGGGTCCATGATATCACAGTCTGCAGTAGGACTGGACTCATTGTTCGAACCAGTGCTCACCTTCATAAAACAGGGGTCCATACCATAATCTGCAGTAGGACAGGACTGATTGTTCGAACCAGTGCTTACCATCATAAAACAAGGGTCTATGATACCATAGTCTCCAGCAGGACTGGACTGATTGTTGGAACCAGTACTCAGCTTCATAAAACAAGGGTCTATGATATCATAGTCTCCAGCAGGACTGGACTGATTGTTGGAACCAGTACTCAGCTTCATAAAACAAGGGTCTATGATACCATAGTCTCCAGCAGGACTGGACTGATTGTTGGAACCAGTACTCAGCTTCATAAAACAAGGGTCTATGATATCATAGTCTCCAGCAGGACTGGACTGATTGTTGGAACCAGTACTCAGCTTCATAAAACAAGGGTCTATGATACCATAGTCTCCAGCAGGACTGGACTGATTGTTGGAACCAGTACTCAGCTTCATAAAACAAGGGTCTATGATACCATAGTCTCCAGCAGGACTGGACTGATTGTTGGAACCAGTACTCAGCTTCATAAAACAATGGTCTATGATATCATAGTCTCCAGCAGGACTGGACTGATTGTTGGAACCAGTACTCAGCTTCATAAAATGGATACTAAAGATTGTTGTTGTTGTTTGTATGGATCTCACAGACTATGTTATTTAAGTCTCATTCACTTGTCTTTTCTGGGACAGGGAAGGAGGGATGCATATGTCTACAAGACAGTGCCACAGATGGGCTCACCTGGTCAGCTTGGAACATTACAAGGTCCCTTTCACACACCTGCAGACACATTGGGCTAGAACCATATTTCTATAGACCAATCGGCACTCGCTGAGTGACGTGGTCAGTATCACACCGACCACCTTTACCTCCCAAGACATTTCCTGGTGCACATTCTAGGCTGGGTTGACCATTCTAGGCTGGGTTGACCAGGAAGCCCAGGTCATTATAGACTTGACTTCCCAAGACATTTCCTGGTACACATTCTAGGCTGGGTTGACCAGGAAGCCCAGGTCATTATAGACTTGACTTCCCAAGACATTTCCTGGTACACATTCTAGGCTGGGTTGACCAGGAAGCCCAGGTCATTATAGACTTGACTTCCCAATACATTTCCTGGTACATATTCTAGGCTGGGTTGACCAGGAAGCCCTTGTCATTATAGACTTGACTTCCCAAGACATTTCCTGGTACACATTCTAGGCTGGGTTGACCAGGAAGCCCTTGTCATTATAGACTTGACTTCCCAAGACATTTCCTGGTACACATTCTAGGCTGGGTTGACCAGGAAGCCTAGGTCATTATAGGCTTGACTTCCCAATACATTTCCTGGTACACATTCTAGGCTGGGTTGACCAGGAAGCCCAGGTCATTATAGGCTTGACTTCCCAATACATTTCCTGGTACACATTCTAGGCTGGGTTGACCAGGAAGCCCAGGTCATTATAGACTTGACCTCCCAAGACATTTCCTGGTGCACATTCTAGGCTGGGTTGACCAGGAAGCCCAGGTCATTATAGACTTGACCTCCCAAGACATTTCCTTGTGCACATTCTAGGCTGGGTTGACCAGGAAGCCCAGGTCATTATAGACTTGACTTCCCAAGACATTTCCTGGTACACATTCTAGGCTGGGTTGACCAGGAAGCCCTTGTCATTATAGACTTGACTTCCCAATACATTTCCTGGTACACATTCTAGGCTGGGTTGACCAGGAAGCCCTTGTCATTATAGACTTGACTTCCCAAGACATTTCCTGGTGCACATTCTAGGCTGGGTTGACCATTCTAGGCTGGGTTGACCAGGAAGCCCAGGTCATTATAGACTTGACTTCCCAAGACATTTCCTGGTACAAATTCTAGGCTGGGTTGACCAGGAAGCCCTTGTCATTATAGACTTGACTTCCCAAGACATTTCCTGGTACACATTCTAGACTGGGTTGACCAGGAAGCCCTTGTCATTATAGACTTGACTTCCCAAGACATTTCCTGGTACACATTCTAGGCTGGGTTGACCAGGAAGCCCAGGTCATTATAGACTTGACTTCCCAAGACATTTCCTGGTACACATTCTAGGCTGGGTTGACCAGGAAGCCCAGGTCATTATAGACTTGACCTCCCAAGACATTTCCTGGTGCACATTCTTGGCTGGGTTGACCATTCTAGGCTGGGTTGACCATTCTAGACTGGGTTGACCAGGAAGCGCAGGTCATTATAGACTTGACTTCCCAAGACATTTCCTGGTACACATTCTAGGCTGGGTTGACCAGGAAGCCCAGGTCATTATAGACTTGACTTCCCAAGACATTTCCTGGTACACATTCTAGGCTGGGTTGACCAGGAAGCCCAGGTCATTATAGACTTGACTTCCCAAGACATTTCCTGGTACACATTCTAGGCTGGGTTGACCAGGAAGCCCTTGTCATTATAGACTTGACTTCCCAAGACATTTCCTGGTACACATTCTAAGCTGGGTTGACCAGGAAGCCCAGGTCATTATAGACTTGACTTCCCAAGACATTTCCTGGTACACATTCTAGGCTGGGTTGACCAGGAAGCCCAGGTCATTATAGACTTGACCTCCCAAGACATTTCCTGGTACACATTCTAGGCTGGGTTGACCAGGAAGCCCAGGTCATTATAGGCTTGACTTCCCAATACATTTCCTGGTACACATTCTAGGCTGGGTTGACCAGGAAGCCCAGGTCATTATAGGCTTGACTTCCCAATACATTTCCTGGTACACATTCTAGGCTGGGTTGACCAGGAAGCCCAGGTCATTATAGACTTGACCTCCCAAGACATTTCCTGGTGCACATTCTAGGCTGGGTTGACCAGGAAGCCCAGGTCATTATAGACTATTTCTCAATACATTTCCTGGTACACATTCTAGGCTGGGTTGACCAGGAAGCCCAGGTCATTATAGACTTGACCTCCCAAGACATTTCCTGGTACACATTCTAGGCTGGGTTGACCAGGAAGGCTGGGTTGACCAGGAAGCCCAGGTCATTATAGAAATGTGAATCGGCCCTATGTGAATGGAGACAGGCGAGCGACTAGTTTTGGAAAATTAACTCATAAAATCCCTTCACATGAAGCTGTCACTCATGTTCACATAAGTGGCAAGTAATTATAATGTCTTTGTTTTCATAGTTTCATTAGCAAGTATACTATAATGTCTTTGCTTTCATAGTTTCATTAGCAAGTATACTATAATGTCTTTGCTTTCATAGTTGTCTACAAGCAGTAATAACTCCTGATGTGTAATTCACTGCTATAGATTGCAGTTGCTGATTTGTGTCTAACTGTTTGCGAAAAGGCAAATGTTGATAACTAGATGTTTAACCATCTTAGGAGAAGGGCACAAATGCTCACTAATTTCTGATTAATACTCTCTACGATATATCTCTGACAAATGAGATGAGAAAAAAAATCTTCTAAAAGTTAAACTGAGCCAACCCTGACGTACAGAAGTAAATGAACAATTATCAGACTAGCGAAGAATTATGTGGAAGTTGCAGAAATGTGGTTTCATAGAATGACAAGAACACCATGGGCAGATTAAAAAGTGTAATGATGAAGATATCTTGAAAGAAGTTAACTCACAAAGAGAACTCGCTACTCAGATGAGAAGAAACATTCCACATACAACATGAGAAGGGGAAGCTGGAGTACACCATGACAACAGAAAAGCTGGAGGGTAGAAGAGAGGTGGGGAGAGACTGAGAGAGAAGATACTGAACAGTTTGACATCATGACATAGAGGAACTTCAGTATCAGAAATAGCTGGCAGAGTACACGAGATAAGCTATCTTTGCTGATGGTGGGGTCATGGGGTCACTCCACACACTGGTCAGCTATCTTTGCTGATGGTGGGGTCATGGGGTCACTCCACACACTGGTCAGCCGGATATAAATGTTGACGTCTTGTTCAGACATCAATGGCAAAGTATTGAACTTAAAATTGCCTAGTAAATCATGAGCAGCCAATACAGTTTGGGGTCGATTGCAATATCCTATAAAAGGGCATGTAATATTAAGACATGAGACAGAAGGATGTGGACAGACATGATCAAAAACACAACACAGCATGACTATAAGAGGAAGTTGCTGACTGGATGTCCAGCCGTCTTAAACAAGGATATAAATAGAGACTAGTTTTTGATTGAGGAATATGCAAAGAATACCATGGATGAACAGAAAAACTAATGAGCAAGTCCTACAAAAAACACATGAAAGCATGTAAATTGAGTAGAGAACTTAGATGTAGGCAATCAAGGTAATTTGGACATGTTATGATGAGGAATAGAGTACAGAACTTATTGACAACTTGCAAAATTGACAGGAAAAGAGCAAGGGGAAGGCGCATAAATGAATACCTGGATAACTTGACCAAATGGCATAATCGAGACAAGAACACAGACCTGACCCAACACTCTGGTGATAATATGAGATGGCAAACCACCCACACTTATTGGCAAAGCACATGTTGTTGTTGATGATGATGATAAGTTGTTGATTGGATGCCCACTCTTCTTTAACAAGGGTAGAAATATAGACTATTTGACTGGTTGCCAAGTATTCTTGGACATGGGCAACCAAATAGGAAATTATAAGTTTGACTATAAATTATAGTTTGAAATTATAAATAGTAGGCCTATTATTAACACTGCCCTGGCAACATTGGAAAAGTAAAAAACTTTACCAACAACAACATATTTCCACTCTGTGTGGATCTGGCGTCCGGAGAGGGTTGGTTTCTGCCAGGTTTTAAACTACTCTGAACATTTCATAACCTCAGCCAGGTGGGGTGAAGGTGGCTTAATGACCTTCCATGTTTCAGAAAATGATGATGGATGGAAGAGAGACTGTATAATAATTAAAAGAAATCACATAAAATAGGGACGGATGGAAGAGAAAGCTAGTAAAACAAATTCCTTTAGCATCACATCAAAAAAAAGGGATGGATGAGAGACTATAACAATTCCTATGCATCACATTAAAAAAGGGTTAAATGGAAGACAGATGTGCAACAAATCCTCACAAATAACATTAAAAAAAGGATAGATGGAAGATGAACTATACAACAATTCCTTGAGTGTCACATAAAAATTGATTGATCCAGTGAGTCTTCTGTACAACAAATTCCTTCAGGAACAGATATACTAAAGACAGTAACAGAAAATAAACTGCCAACCTAGGACTGCACACTCAGCTTCTACTGCTCTCCATCATTCTTTCTTCTGCATCACTTTACAGACTTCCTGGAATCTATAGACACATAACATTCAGGTCAACGATTCTACCTGACCTCTTTCAAGCCACCCCGCTGTGCTTCATTCATAAACTGAACCGCAAATTGTGGAACCCTCTCTTTTGATTCTTTCTCATACAATCTGAGAGGCACTTCATAGATATCTCTTTTCATATTTAACAACCCTTCATGTGGTAAACCAGAACTACCAATGGTGGTGTCCAGAACTTGAAGTGAGTGGTGCTGCAAAGATAGCCCCGGACGGATGGAATGAACAAGATGATTGTCTACAGCTTCTGCAGCTGTGTAGCGTCGACCCAGAATAAGAGCATCAGTTAAGTTTCTTCCTTCTCCAATCTTTATTCTGTAAATATAACCAGCCAACATAATCATGACATATGGCAATCTAGTCAAAGACAAAACAACATAATTGTGATATATTAGATTTTCACAAAACGTAACATCACAATTAAATATTTCCAGGACGACAAAAATTAGCGTTCACCGCAACCAAATTTTTTGTTCCACAATTGTACGATCCAAGATTTAATATATCCGTTGGGAATGAAAAACATTAACCAGGAAAGACACGTATAAATAGCAGTGAACGACCGGAACACAGCCTGTTTTTCACCAACCCACATGAGGCAGGAAAGATTCAATGAGCAACGGGAGTGATAGTCTCTTCAAAATCAACTTAGCAAAGATAATTTAGTATAAGTTAGATAGATGAAGACAAACATCAGCCCAATGAAGACAAACATCAGCCCACGACATCGCATTGGAAAAATCTGAAAACTGTCGCTGAAGTGTTGGAATTCATCCTGTTTGGATGAGGTGAATATAATTTATTTTAAATCTTAGATAAGTTGTGAGTTCAGTTTCCTAGAAGCAGAGTTGGTAAGTAGACTTGGTGAACACGTGTGGTGAATTCTTAAGAAGTTAATTATCATTAATGGTTATAGTTTATAGATAAACTATTCATTAAGAATACCCATAGTGAATTTTATTTTCTCCCAAAGTAAACAACGGATTTAATGTATAAGCAGTAATCCAAGTTGTACATTTATTTCTTAAGCAACTCAATCTACAATGATTGGAATGGTGAGTTCTTAAAGAATTTAATCTAGTACAACCTAAATAATATACTCAGTTATCATAGTCATAAGATAAACTGTACATTTGGAGAAAACTACAGTGTTTATTTTACCCCAGCTAAACTACTTAGTTAATGTATAAACATTAGGCACATGTTGTAAACTTTATTTCTTAAACATGAAAACTCAATCTACAATTAGAGTGGTGACTTAAGGAAACTCAGAATTCTTAGTACAGTGGTAAGGACATAATGTATATGTGCCCACTGGTAAGATTAAAAACTAGTTTACATGTGCCAGCACTAATAGAGAATTTAGTGGAATGTGTATAGTCAAGTAGATTGAGCACATTAGTCAGTAGATTTACGTTTTGACATGAGCACATGGACAAACAAATAGTTTTATGATAATTCATGAACACATGAGAATCAAAAATAGATTCTACAGGTGTCATAATTTTGTGTGTTGAGTTAAGGCACCAATGCAGTGAGTCAAATGTATTTTCAATGTTGTAAACATATGGAATTAATGTTAGTGCCACACCATAAGAATACTTAGTCAACCGGCATGTTAGAATGGTTAAGATTCATAATGCCTGAATATGGATTGAGTATATCACATAAATTGTATGTATTTTATGAGAGCATGTCTGTGAGTATTCATGTGTGATTTCATCATTGTTAAACAGATGTGAATGTATCATTTGATAAAACCCATCAGCATGCCTGACTAAATATCTAGGAAATAGTATCAGTAGGTTGAAGGATGATATTCCCTTGTAATGTCATTCTTGGTGAATCTGTGAATGTATTCTGTGTAAAGCACCTAGCTAGGCCTGATGTCATTCCTACAGATATGATGTGTATGATGAGTGATTGTGAAAGGAGATATTTCATTGTGATATCAATGATGGTAACCATTGTAAGTTATCATTGGGAAATCACCCACCTTACATGACAGTATGAAGGATGTGTGAAGAATGATTCCTATATGATCACCCATACCAATATGAATGTGTCTATAGACTGAGTGAAATGATCATCCATACATGTGAATGAGGTATGAGAGAGGGAATTGAACCCACATGCAAAGATGGATATGTTGACTGATGCATGAGGAGATTGAGTGAGTGAGTGAAGTTACAGGCTGAGAGAGAGGGAGTATAAGCCAACAGTCAATCTCAGGATAGCCGGCAAATTTGATATGGAATGCCATGACTATCACCAGAAACTAGTTCGGCGTAACCCATAAACTAAATAATAATTTAGTACACTCCGGCGCATAACACCACTCTGTATAAAATATCATTCATGTTCCTATTATATCTAGTTTTGTGCGCTAAGCACGACACAACCAATATCATACATTACACATATTACAGCATCTGTGTGTGTAATTTAAGCATACTTCCACTTTGTATTTCATGTCACTTCTAGTAACACATATGGTCTAGTGTAATGACATTAATGTAATACAATGATGATGATGATGACTGCAGTGTAATGAAAATTAATGTAATACAATGATGATGACTGTAATATAATGAAAATAATGGTGATGTAAGGGTTTCTAATGTCATAAGCCTGATAATAATGATAATGATTGTAATTACAATGATTATAAAAACCATGATGATGATGATGATGATAATAATAAATATTACATCCATAAGAATGGAAGAAATCTTCTCACTTGCAGCATTTAATGAAGAAGAATGCACTTGAAGGCTATACAAGAATAATACCATAATGTACTTATCTTGTTTATAAGCAAATACTCATTGAAATGGGAACTGATTTTTAAAAGCCCTTAATGTATTAGGCCCTTTTTCTTGAATAGAAAAAGATGAATAAGAGAATTATCTAGGAACAGAATGGGATAGGAGACATAGTTGTAAATTCCAAATCAATCAAGGTATGACTTAACCGGTAGACCTGAGGACAGGCATAGGTGAAAATGAAACTGCACATCTGCTAGTTAAAACCTTGAACCCCTGATAGTGAAAGATTGGAGTGAGAGCAAACAATTATGTTGGTGATAACTAAATGAGAACACCATGACTATCTTTCTTCTATGTTTATTTTCTTTAAGAACAAGATTCATTCTATTGTTTTCACTTGTTGTGTTCTTAGGCTTTTACATTTCATTTCTAATGTCATAGTTATGATATAATTAGAATTATGTGATGCTAAAATTGCAGGTAGAGGTCATTAACCAGACCTGACTTTGTGAATGCAGCACTTTGTGAAAGTAGTTGTAGCAGCTTGACTGAATGCAGTAGCCACTTAACTGAGTGAGGCAGCTGAGATAGTGAAACCAAATACTATTCCACAGCAACTTCCTGCCAATTTTCACCACCTTTCCAGGACAGGTATCACATATCTTTGTAGCCAGGTATAGGTGAACACCAGTGAGCCAAATTTAAAATCACCGGGGGGAAACAATAAGAACACTCAATATTCTAAAATGACTGTTACCGAGATCCCATAACTGGATGGTAAATCAACCAGGGTGTACCCAGTTCTTTCCACAGATTAGAATTAGGCCAGCAGAAGAGGCCCAATAATCATAAGTTAAACGGGTTGTAACACTGAGGACAATGTATGATACAGTGGCACAGTCATGAGATATATACTTAATTAAGAGATTAATATAACCAGAATATTTGTAATGAACTGTAATGTTGTATGTTATTACATGTATAATCAATAGTTCCATTTAGTTACAATAAATGATAAAAATTACAGGTTATTGTCTTTTTTTGAGAGTTCTCTTGTCATACTAAAATTGTTGTAAGCAATTACCCTAGATTAATTATTTAGTTGGTAGAGGAGAGGCAAGGAACCATCCATAAGGACATTTGGGATACTCAATAAAAAAATTCATTTTTTCCTTGAGGTATTCCTTGGTTCTCCAAAACTCTATTAAATGATCTCAAATCATTGAGCCAGTAACAGCTAAATTAATTTTAACGGGCAGGATCACATTGAGAAAGAGGAACTCTGGATCCTTTATCTCTGTGGGGTTGAGCCATCAACTATTTATCTGACAATAATCATGACATACAGCAATCTAGACTAAGACAAAACAAGATAATCTTGACATACAGCAATCTAGACTAAGACAACACAACATAATCATGACATACAGCAATCTAGATGAACATATTTGTATTGTGATTGTTTGTACCATTACTGGGAGCAGACTTCACTGCACTCTGGACGTCACATACATGCTTAGGTTTCTTCTATATATATATATATATATATATATATACATAGGCTGATCATTTCCCATAGCAAACAGATCTGCGTGAGTTTGCCTATGTGTCTCCTTCATGCCACTGCCACATTTGGTTCCATATTTCATGGTTGGGTTGGAGAATAGTCAGGAAAACAATCAGTGGTTCACTTTTCAAGAACACAGGAAACTGATGGTTCTTGACAAACATCATAGCCTCTGACATGGCATAGAATGATGATAACACTAATATTTTGCCTTATTTGAGACAGCTAGGCAGCACCTTTTCATATATCCAGAGATTAGAGCAGAATATGACAGATGACAGGCAGTGTCTTGGACATTCTGGAGCTAGTGCCCACAATTTCAAGTGATACAAGAGGCTCCCTCTACACACTGTGTGAGGCGTACTGAGTACATGGTGCAAGCCCCATATGTTCCTACACTGATCTGCACATGGGTGATGTGGTCAATATTACACTCGCCATCTTTACCTCCCAGGACATCCTGGGTGATGTGGTCAATATTATTACACTCGCCATCTTTACCTCCCAGGACATCCTGGGTGATGTGGTCAATATTACACTCGCCATCTTTACCTCTCAGGACATCCTGGGTGATGTGGTCAATATTACACTCATCATCTTTACCTCCCAGGACATCCTGGGTGATGTTGTCAATATTACACTCACCATCTTTACCTCCCAGGACATCCTTGGGGATGTGGTCAATATTACACTCGCCATCTTTACCTCCCAGGACATCCTAGGTGATGTGGACAATATTACACTCGCCATCTTTACCTCCCAGGACATCCTGGGTGATGTTGTCAATATTACACTGGCCATCGTGATCTCCCAGGACATCCTGGGTGATGTGGTCAATATTACACTCGCCATCTTTACCTCCCAGGACATCCTGGGTGATGTGGTCAATATTACACTCACCATCTTTACCTCCCAGGACATCCTGGGTGATGTGGTCAATATTACTCGCCACCTTTACCTCCCAGGACATCCTGGGTGATGTGGTCAATATTACACTCGCCACCTTTACCTCCCAGGACATCCTGGGTGATGTGGTCAATATTACACTGGCTATCGTCATCTCCCAGGACATCCTGGCTGATGTGGTCAATATTACACTCACTATCTTTACCTCCCAGGACATCCTGGGTGATGTGGTCAATATTACACTGGCCATCATTATCTCCCAGGACATCCTGGCTGATGTGGTCAATATTACACTCGCCATCTTTACCTCCCAGGACATCCTAGGTGATGTGGTCAATATTACACTCACCGTCTTTACCTCCCAGGACATCCTGGGTGATGTGGTCAATATTACACTGGCCATCATTATCTCCCAGGACATCCTGGGTGATGTGGTCAATATTACACTCGCCATCTTTACCTCCCAGGACATCCTGGCTGATGTGGTCAATATTACACTCGCCATCTTTACCTCCCAGGACATCCTAGGTGATGTGGTCAATATTACACTGGCCATCGTTATCTCCCAGGACATCCTGGGTGATGTGGTCAATATTACACTCACCATCTTTACCTCCCAGGACATCCTGGGTGATGTGGTCAATATTACACTCGCCATCTTTACCTCCCAGGACATCCTTGGTGATGTGGTCAATATTACACTCACCATCTTTACCTCCCAGGACATCCTGGGTGATGTGGTCAATATTAAACTCGCCATCTTTACCTCCCAGGACATCCTGGGTGATGTGGTCATAATTACACTCACCATCTTTACCTCCCAGGACATCCTGGGTGATGTGGTCATTATTACACTCACCATCTTTACCTCCCAGGATATCCCATAGTACCCATTTTAGGCTGGGTATACTTGGCAACTCAGATCAATTTTTAAAATCTGTCTGGATGGGGAATCAAACACCAGGCTGGAAGTTTAGCATGCTAGCCACAGCGCTGTCACACAACACAACTCAAGTGGCTAGTGGTATAAGTCAACAGTTGGCATGTCAGCAATGTTAATTGTGTGCAGATGACTGTAGCCAGGACATTTACAAAGCTCATATTGTATGGCAGCCAGAGTTTAACTCACTCACAGAAGAAATTTTACATTTCAATGCACTGTTGAAATTTATTTTGGGTTTCCATAATCTGCACCAGAATGAATTACTTTCACCTGCATGATTTCTGCTGCCAACAAATATGCCATTTATATCATTGATGATATTGTATTCAAACTTGCCTTAAGAATTCTTTTAAAAATGAACTGAATACTTTGTTTAACAGCACTTCATTGAAACAAAACCATCCTTTCTCAGAGTTCATAGTTCGAAGGTCATGAGCAAAGGCCAGTACAGCCCCTCCTGCAAATGCATGACCTGTCAGAATGAAAAGAGAGCATTAAGCAAGATGCAGCTCAGATTATGTGGGCTCAGTAACACTAAGGGTCTGTGTGTATATGAACATTCTGTGTATATATGAGCGTGCTGTAAGTATACATGAGTGTGCTGTGAATATTTTATGATGTTCAATGTGTACATTGTGATCTGTGAGAAAGTATTCACTTTATGTAAGACATCTCAAGGTTATTTTCACAAGGAATACTTATTGGAGGAAGGAGGTGTTTATATGGGAAAGCCAAGAGTGTGTCATTGTTAGTGTGTCATTGTTAGTGTGTCATTGTTAGTGTGTCATTGTTTGTGTGTCATTGTTAGTGTCATTGTTTGTGTGTCATTGTTAGTGTGTCATTGTTAGTGTGTCATTGTTAGTGTGTCATTGTTAGTGTCATTGTTAGTGTCATTGTTTGTGTGTCATTGTTAGTGTGTCATTGTTAGTGTGGCATTGTTAGTGTGTCAGTGTGGGGTGGCATGTCTATATTGTGTAGTACTAGCACAGCCACTTTGGTCCAAGATTTGATCCGCCACGATTTGTTTCAATCACCATGTTTATGAGGGGGGAAAAGGGGATATGATTGTGCTAAAGAAGAGTACTATATTTTATGTCCACTCCCCAGGGTAGAAAAAAAGACTATGAAGTAATGTCTCTTGAAGTAATGTCTCTTGAAGTAATGTCTCTTGAAGTACTATCTCTTGTGATTCTTTTTTTTTCTATTTTTCATCTCTTAACGGGGCATAGGCCAACAATCAACTCACAGCAAGCTTTTGTAGACTTGTTCATGATTAGTTGGAATTTGCATTCAAGTTATTTTCAGAACGAGGCAACCAGTCTCATGCCAAACCTCCTTGGTCCTCTGACCACCTGCATGGTAGGTGATATTAGTGATAAATTATCTTTATGTCTTAGCCGCTTTTAAAACATTTAGATGACTCATTTTGGCTGTTCAACATTTGCAGCATTCTTCTGTAAAACCACATCTCTGAAGCTTCTAGGGATTTCTTGCTCGTTTACCAGAATTCACGGCCATATGTTAGTACTGTTCTTGGGGTTATGTTGCATGATTAATCAGATTTTGTGCAGGTAATGAGACAGATCTAAGCAAATGACGGGTCAATACAAAAGCACACATTTGCAGTGCAGGATGAGGAGATGACCAAGAAGAAGATACCAGAACAGTGTGGCACTGTATATGAAAGTTTTGAGCATCAAAGACTGCAGTCAGATCACTGGTGATAAGGAGAGATGTGAAATTAGGCTAATAAATGGAGACTCAAAGCATTTAGAAAGGACAGTTATGGACAAGGATAAGAATGAGTGTAACATATTTGGACTCTGGGTTAAGGGAAATAGTATATGACATGGGAAAATAGTAGATACAACAAAATATACAATACAATAGAGTTGTAAAGTAACTTTAAGGAAACATCATCTGATGAAGTTCAGTGGTGTTTTCTCTACAACTACCCGTTGTCTTACACTGGCAGGTCAGGCTGTGACAATGGCACTACGTTGGTTAGAAATGCAGGAATACACAGGTACATGCATATTGAGACTACTTGAACAAATGATTTAAAAGATGCTACAGCCTGAATACATGTGAAAGCAGTGGTTTGAGTCAAAGCAGAAATTCACGATTAGGACTATTCTTGCATTTTTGTGCCAGGACATGCAGGTTTAAAATGAAATAAAGCTTTGGCTTGTTCTGCTGCTGCCGTGGAGAGTCCACCAATGGACAAAACAGACTTCTTAAATATCATTAAATATCTTGGTGCAACTGCTGATCTCTTGACATGAGTGAGCCAGTGGCCTTTCTCAAGGTGAGAGACACTGGTATCAGCAGGGGGTTTGTGAGATTTGTAGATTTTGTAAGGGACACAAGAAACCTGGAAAACCAATGCTGAACTGGTGTGATCAGATGTCACACATTCAAAGAAATTCTGAGGAGGAGATCTGAGCACCAGTGGTCTTATTGTCAAGTGTGTAATGACGATTTTCCATGTTGATGATTTGATCATCGGATCCACTGATGCAATATTAGCTATTTTCAATACTTATAGAGCCCACCGTAAGGTCTAAATAATAATAAACGGATCAATCAGCTAAATAAAAAACATGATAAACGGTGAAGAGATAAAATCCCAGTTGAGGAGTGAAGTGCAATTTTGGGTTCTTAATTTACAGTTTTGTCTGTAAGACTGTAACACTGTATCACAGATAAGTGTTTAAGTGCATTAAACCAGTACAAGAGAACAGATTGCAGATATTTCCCTCAGGTGTCAAGATGGTCGAAGAGTTAATTAAATGTGGCAATAGACTTGCTTATTACTCCTAGGAATATTCAGCAATAGCATTTTGTGAAAATAGATACAAATATAATCTCTACAATAAGAAGCTAATAGGATGGAGATTAACTCCTCAGGAGACAATCAGAAGTTAAGGGAGAGGTGTAGGAGTTAGGTGTAGCAGGACCAAATAATTGATGGTTAGATTAGAAGTGTTAGGTTAGATTTAACAGAAACAAAGCATAGCAGTAGACGACTTAGCTAAAGTTCTTACAGCTATGAGAAAATAATACCATACTGGCTATACTGTTAGAATAGGCAAAGCTATTACTGAACAACACAGAGTCATGATACCTGGCGAAGAAACTAACTGCTATGAGGGAACAGAAATATAGAAACCACTAGAAGGAAATAGAAATATAGAAACTATACAAAATGAAACTGTTATACAATTTGAAATACAAATTATAGTAAGACTGACAATACTGTTGACACCATATATGTTAATTTATTATGTTTGCCACTTGTTTGAATCACAAATAAATGTAACAACTGACAGGCTTGAAGCAACATACTTCAAGAGTACAGAATAATCTCCTCAAAGATCACAGATATTGAAGAGGCATGCTGACACCACATGGAGGTCACACGACGACACTCTGTTAAGCCTTGTTTTATCTGCTCAGTTAGAAAATATAATGATGACTTGCTAACAGTTTGCTCAAAGACAAATGTGATCTTCTTCTTCTTCTGCGTTCATCCGGATTTTTTTTTTTTGGATGTGACTGCGTTGTGCCTGTTTACAGCAGAGCTGCGTTCTTGCGCCGTCAGGCAGACACATCCGACTTCTGCGGGCATTTGTTGACCGGGTTAACCTTCCCGGAAAATGTGATCTCTAGAGTACACATCAGTGCTTTACGCCTTACGATAAAAGTGATGCTGATAAGGTAGACAACTGTTGCTATAAGCAATACAATGATCAAGAGTTGCTCTATAATGTCAAAGGCCTGTAGTGTTGTATGCATAATATGTACAAGGCATGCAATGACCAACAAGGGATAGCAAAGGGGGAAGCAGGCATTAGAAGGTTAAAGAGCCTTGGATCACAAGAAGTAAATCAGATTGTGCTTGCAGCAAAGACTCAGGTAGGCTCAGGTGACTGCATAAGAAAAAGAAAAAGATATTAGAGCACACAGTGCAGCAGAAATGTTGTAACTTAAATTAAATGTTTTGAAACCCATGATGTAAAAATGTTTCAGAAATAATGATCTCACATGACATTAATGATGTTACAGTCACACAACTCTTGATGGGAAGACTTAAAATTGGCAAAAGTCTCATATCAATAATGATGGAATTGACGAAATACATGTCACTAATAATGGTTGAAGTTTGAACTGGCAAACTTATTGGTTGACAATTTAAAAAAATTAAACATAACAAATCATATACCATTGATGGCGGCAAGAGTTGGAACTGGCAAAATCAAGACTCTGAGTAACAGTCTCTGAAACTCAGCCATAAAATCAAGAATTTCTTGAGTGGAAATGGTTGCCATCCATTGCAGATCTAAACCATTACAGTAAAACTTTCCTTCTCCCACAGTGACCAATCCCCTGCATGAAGGCTTCCTGAAAATTAAAAAAAACATGTACATGAAAAAGAGGGCAAACAAAGCAGGCTATGATCCTGTAGCTGTGACTGTGACTATTCATTGAAGACATTTCAACAGGAACAAAGCCTCTGTCCTTCAACTAATTATAACAATCCTAATATTAGAGTCAAACAAACAAAAAGATACCATACCATATTGACAACTAAGTAGTCTGAACCACTCTCTTCATGATGCAACAAAAATGAATGGATTTGTGGGTAATGAAAACTTGGCAGTTTCATTTTGACAATGCAACCATTTTATGCATTTAATCAGACTTTTTTGTGAGGTACAATATTCCTGTTTGTCAGGCTCTTTACTACTCATGGTATGACTCCTTGTGATTTTTGGCTCTTCCTCAAGCTGCAAATACCTAAAAATGGGACCCGATCTGAGTTACAAAAAGACATTATGCAGAATGCAACTCCATTCCCAAAGTGGCCTTCTTGAAATGCTTCCAACATTGGCAGGACTGCTGGGAGACATGTATATAGTCCCAGGAAATGCTTCCAACAATGGCAGGACTGCTGGGAGACATGTATACAGTCCCAGGAAATGCTTCCAACTATGGCTAGACTGCTGGGAGACATGTATACAGTCCCAGGAAATGCTTCCAACAATGGCAAGACTGCTGGGAGACATGTATACAGTCCCAGGAAATGATTCCAACAATGGCAAGACTGCTGGGAGACATGTATACAGTCCCAGGAAATGCTTCCAACAATGGCAGGACTGCTGGGAGACATGTATACAGTCCCAGGAAATGCTTCCAACAATGGCAGGACTGCTAAGAGACATGTATACAGTCCCAGGAAATGCTTCCAACAATGGCAGGACTGCTGGGAGACATGTATACAGTCCCAGGAAATGCTTCCAACAATGGCAGGACTGCTGGGAGACATGTATACAGTCCCAGGAAATGCTCCCAACAATGGCAGGACTGCTGGGAGAGATGTATATAGTCCCAAGAAATGCATCCAACAATGGCAAGACTGCTGGGAGACATGTATATAGTCCCAGGAAATGCTCGCAACAATGGCAGGACTGCTGACAGAAGTGTATACAGTCCCAGGAAATGCTTCAAACAATGGCAAGACTGCTGGGAGACATGTATATAGTCCCAGGAAATGCTCGCAACAATGGCAGGACTGCTGACAGAAGTGTATATAGTCCCAGAAAATGCTTCCAACAATGGCAAGACTGCTGACAGAAGTGTGTACAGTCCCAGGAAATGCTTCAAACAATGGCAAGACTGACATGTATACAGTCCCAGGAGATGCTTCCAACAATGGCAAGACTGCTGACAGAAGTGTGTACAGTCCCAGGAAATGCTCCCAACAATGGCAAGACTGCTGGGAGACATGTATACAGTCCCAGGAAATGCTTCCAACAATGGCAGGACTGCTGGCAGAAGTGTATACAGTCCCAGGAAATGCTTCCAACAATGGCAGGACTGCTGACAGAAGTGTATACAGTCCCAGGAAATGCTCGCAACAATGGCAGGACTGCTGACAGAAGTGTGTACAGTCCCAGATAATGCTTCCAACAATGGCAGGACTGCTGACAGAAGTGTGTACAGTCCCAGGAAATGCTCGCAACAATGGCAAGACTGCTGGGAGACATGTATACAGTCCCAGGAAATGCTTCCAACAATGGCAAGACTGCTGGCAGAAGTGTGTACAGTCCCAGAAAATGCTCGCAACAATGGCAGGACTGTTGAAGTGTATACAGTCCCAGGAAATGCTTCCAACAATGGCAGGACTGCTGACAGAAGTGTATACAGTCCCAGGAAATGCTCGCAACAATGACATGACTGCTGACAGAAGTGTGTACAGTCCCAGAAAATGCTTCCAACAATGGCAGGACTGCTGGCAGAAGTGTGTACAGTCCCAGGAAATGCTCCCAACAATGGCAGGATTGCTGGCAGAAGTGTGTACAGTGCCAGGAAATGCTTCCAACAATGGCAGGACTGCTGGCAGAAGTGTGTACAGTCTCAGGACATGCTTCCAACAATGGCAAGACTGCTGGCAGAAGTGTGTACAGTCCCAGGAAATGCTCCCAACAATGGCAAGACTGCTGGGAGACATGTATATAGTCCCAGGAAATGCTCCCAACAATGGCAAGACTGCTGACAGAAGTGTGTACAGTCCCAGGAAATGCTCCCAACAATGGCAAGACTGCTGGGAGACATGTATACAGTCCCAGGAAATGCTTCCAACAATGGCAGGACTGCTGGGAGACATGTATACAGTCCCAGGAAATGCTTCCAACAATGGCAGGACTGCTGACAGAAATGTATACAGTCCCAGGAAATGCTTTAAACAATGGCAAGACTGCTGGGAGACATGTATATAGTCCCAGGAAATGCTTCCAACAATGGCAGGACTGCTGGCAGAAGTGTATACAGTCCCAGGAAATGCTTCCAACAATGGCAAGACTGCTGGCAGAAGTGTGTACAGTCCCAGGAAATGCTCGCAACAATGGCAGGACTGCTGACAGAAGTGTGTACAGTCCCAGGAAATGCTTCCAACAATGGCAAGACTGCTGGCAGAAGTGTGTACAGTCCCAGGAAATGCTCGCAACAATGACAGGACTGCTGACAGAAGTGTATACAGTCCCAGGAAATGCTTCCAACAATGGCAGGACTGCTGACAGAAGTGTATACAGTCCCGGGAAATGCTCGCAACAATGGCAGGACTGCTGACAGAAGTGTGTACAGTCCCAGGAAATGCTTCCAACAATGGCAAGACTGCTGGGAGACATGTATACAGTCCCAGGAAATGCTTCCAACAATGGCAAGACTGCTGGCAGAAGTGTGTACAGTCCCAGGAAATGCTCGCAACAATGGCAGGACTGCTGACAGAAGTGTGTACAGTCCCAGGAAATGCTTCCAACAATGGCAAGACTGCTGGCAGAAGTGTATACAGTCCCAGGAAATGCTTTCAACAATGGCAGGACTGCTGACAGAAGTGTATACAGTCCCAGGAAATGCTTTCAACAATGGCAGGACTGCTGACAGAAGTGTATACAGTCCCAGGAAATGCTCGCAACAATGGCAGGACTGCTGACAGAAGTTTGTACAGTCCCAGGAAATGCTCGCAACAATGGCAAGACTGCTGAGAGACATGTATATAATCCCAGGAAATGCTTCCAACAATGGCAGGACTGCTGGGAGACATGTATATAGTCCCAGGAAATGCTTCCAACAATGGCAGGACTGCTGTCAGAAGTGTGTACAGTCCCAGGAAATGCTTCTAACAATGGCAAGACTGCTGGGAGAGATGTATATAGTCCCAAGAAATGCATCCAACAATGGCAAGACTGCTGGGAGACATGTATATAGTCCCAGGAAATGCTCGCAACAATGGCAGGACTGCTGACAGAAGTGTATACAGTCCCAGGAAATGCTTCAAACAATGGCAAGACTGCTGGGAGACATGTATATAGTCCCAGGAAATGCTCGCAACAATGGCAGGACTGCTGACAGAAGTGTATATAGTCCCAGAAAATGCTTCCAACAATGGCAAGACTGCTGACAGAAGTGTGTACAGTCCCAGGAAATGCTTCAAACAATGGCAAGACTGACATGTATACAGTCCCAGGAGATGCTTCCAACAATGGCAAGACTGCTGACAGAAGTGTGTACAGTCCCAGGAAATGCTCCCAACAATGGCAAGACTGCTGGGAGACATGTATACAGTCCCAGGAAATGCTTCCAACAATGGCAGGACTGCTGGCAGAAGTGTATACAGTCCCAGGAAATGCTTCCAACAATGGCAGGACTGCTGACAGAAGTGTATACAGTCCCAGGAAATGCTCGCAACAATGGCAGGACTGCTGACAGAAGTGTGTACAGTCCCAGATAATGCTTCCAACAATGGCAGGACTGCTGACAGAAGTGTGTACAGTCCCAGGAAATGCTCGCAACAATGGCAAGACTGCTGGGAGACATGTATACAGTCCCAGGAAATGCTTCCAACAATGGCAAGACTGCTGGCAGAAGTGTGTACAGTCCCAGAAAATGCTCGCAACAATGGCAGGACTGCTGAAGTGTATACAGTCCCAGGAAATGCTTCCAACAATGGCAGGACTGCTGACAGAAGTGTATACAGTCCCAGGAAATGCTCGCAACAATGACATGACTGCTGACAGAAGTGTGTACAGTCCCAGAAAATGCTTCCAACAATGGCAGGACTGCTGGCAGAAGTGTGTACAGTCCCAGGAAATGCTCCCAACAATGGCAGGATTGCTGGCAGAAGTGTGTACAGTGCCAGGAAATGCTTCCAACAATGGCAGGACTGCTGGCAGAAGTGTGTACAGTCCCAGGACATGCTTCCAACAATGGCAAGACTGCTGGCAGAAGTGTGTACAGTCCCAGGAAATGCTCCCAACAATGGCAAGACTGCTGACAGAAGTGTGTACAGTCCCAGGAAATGCTCCCAACAATGGCAAGACTGCTGGGAGACATGTATACAGTCCCAGGAAATGCTTCCAACAATGGCAGGACTGCTGGGAGACATGTATACAGTCCCAGGAAATGCTTCCAACAATGGCAGGACTGCTGACAGAAATGTATACAGTCCCAGGAAATGCTTTAAACAATGGCAAGACTGCTGGGAGACATGTATATAGTCCCAGGAAATGCTTCCAACAATGGCAGGACTGCTGGCAGAAGTGTATACAGTCCCAGGAAATGCTTCCAACAATGGCAAGACTGCTGGCAGAAGTGTGTACAGTCCCAGGAAATGCTCGCAACAATGGCAGGACTGCTGACAGAAGTGTGTACAGTCCCAGGAAATGCTTCCAACAATGGCAAGACTGCTGGCAGAAGTGTGTACAGTCCCAGGAAATGCTCGCAACAATGACAGGACTGCTGACAGAAGTGTATACAGTCCCAGGAAATGCTTCCAACAATGGCAGGACTGCTGACAGAAGTGTATACAGTCCCGGGAAATGCTCGCAACAATGGCAGGACTGCTGACAGAAGTGTGTACAGTCCCAGGAAATGCTTCCAACAATGGCAAGACTGCTGGGAGACATGTATACAGTCCCAGGAAATGCTTCCAACAATGGCAAGACTGCTGGCAGAAGTGTGTACAGTCCCAGGAAATGCTCGCAACAATGGCAGGACTGCTGACAGAAGTGTGTACAGTCCCAGGAAATGCTTCCAACAATGGCAAGACTGCTGGCAGAAGTGTATACAGTCCCAGGAAATGCTTTCAACAATGGCAGGACTGCTGACAGAAGTGTATACAGTCCCAGGAAATGCTTTCAACAATGGCAGGACTGCTGACAGAAGTGTATACAGTTCCAGGAAATGCTCGCAACAATGGCAGGACTGCTGACAGAAGTTTGTACAGTCCCAGGAAATGCTCGCAACAATGGCAAGACTGCTGAGAGACATGTATATAATCCCAGGAAATGCTTCCAACAATGGCAGGACTGCTGGGAGACATGTATATAGTCCCAGGAAATGCTTCCAACAATGGCAGGACTGCTGTCAGAAGTGTGTACAGTCCCAGGAAATGCTTCTAACAATGGCAAGACTGCTGGCAGAAGTGTGTACAGTCCCAGGAAATGCTCCCAACAATGGCAAGACTGCTGGCAAAAGTGTGTACAGTCCCAGAACATGCTTCCAACAATGGCAAGACTGCTGACAGAAGTGTGTACAGTCCCAGGAAATGCTCCCAACAATGGCAGGACTGCTGGGAGACATGTATACAGTCCCAGGAAATGCGTCCAACTATGGCAAGACTGCTGGGAGACATGTATACAGTCCCAGGAAATGCTTCCAACAATGGCAAGACTGCTGGGAGACATGTATACAGTCCCAGGAAATGATTCCAACAATGGCAAGACTGCTGGGAGACATGTATACAGTCCCAGGAAATGCTTCCAACAATGGCAGGACTGCTGGGAGACATGTATACAGTCCCAGGAAATGCTTCCAACAATGGCAGGACTGCTGGGAGACATGTATACAGTCCCAGGAAATGCTTCCAACAATGGCAGGACTGCTGGGAGACATGTATACAGTCCCAGGAAATGCTCCCAACAATGGCAGGACTGCTGGGAGAGATGTATATAGTCCCAAGAAATGCTTCCAACAATGGCAAGACTGCTGGGAGACATGTATATAGTCCCAGGAAATGCTCGCAACAATGGCAGGACTGCTGACAGAAGTGTATACAGTCCCAGGAAATGCTTCAAACAATGGCAAGACTGCTGGGAGACATGTATATAGTCCCAGAAAATGCTTCCAACAATGGCAAGACTGCTGACAGAAGTGTATACAGTCCCAGGAAATGCTTCAAACAATGGCAAGACTGCTGGGAGACATGTATACAGTCCCAGGAAATGCTTCCAACAATGGCAGGACTGCTGACAGAAATGTATACAGTCCCAGGAAATGCTTTAAACAATGGCAAGACTGCTGGGAGACATGTATATAGTCCCAGGAAATGCTTCCAACAATGGCAGGACTGCTGGCAGAAGTGTATACAGTCCCAGGAAATGCTTCCAACAATGGCAAGACTGCTGGCAGAAGTGTGTACAGTCCCAGGAAATGCTCGCAACAATGGCAGGACTGCTGGGAGACATGTATATAGTCCCAGGAAATGCTCCCAACAATGGCAAGACTGCTGGCAGAAGTGTGTACAGTCCCAGATAATGCTTCCAACAATGGCAGGACTGCTGACAGAAGTGTGTACAGTCCCAGGAAATGCTCGCAACAATGGCAAGACTGCTGGGAGACATGTATACAGTCCCAGGAAATGCTTCCAACAATGGCAAGACTGCTGGCAGAAGTGTGTACAGTCCCAGAAAATGCTCGCAACAATGGCAGGACTGCTGAAGTGTATACAGTCCCAGGAAATGCTTCCAACAATGGCAGGACTGCTGACAGAAGTGTATACAGTCCCAGGAAATGCTCGCAACAATGACATGACTGCTGACAGAAGTGTGTACAGTCCCAGAAAATGCTTCCAACAATGGCAGGACTGCTGGCAGAAGTGTGTACAGTCCCAGGAAATGCTCCCAACAATGGCAGGATTGCTGGCAGAAGTGTGTACAGTGCCAGGAAATGCTTCCAACAATGGCAGGACTGCTGGCAGAAGTGTGTACAGTCCCAGGACATGCTTCCAACAATGGCAAGACTGCTGGCAGAAGTGTGTACAGTCCCAGGAAATGCTCCCAACAATGGCAAGACTGCTGGGAGACATGTATATAGTCCCAGGAAATGCTCCCAACAATGGCAAGACTGCTGACAGAAGTGTGTACAGTCCCAGGAAATGCTCCCAACAATGGCAAGACTGCTGGGAGACATGTATACAGTCCCAGGAAATGCTTCCAACAATGGCAGGACTGCTGGGAGACATGTATACAGTCCCAGGAAATGCTTCCAACAATGGCAGGACTGCTGACAGAAATGTATACAGTCCCAGGAAATGCTTTAAACAATGGCAAGACTGCTGGGAGACATGTATATAGTCCCAGGAAATGCTTCCAACAATGGCAGGACTGCTGGCAGAAGTGTATACAGTCCCAGGAAATGCTTCCAACAATGGCAAGACTGCTGGCAGAAGTGTGTACAGTCCCAGGAAATGCTCGCAACAATGGCAGGACTGCTGACAGAAGTGTGTACAGTCCCAGGAAATGCTTCCAACAATGGCAAGACTGCTGGCAGAAGTGTGTACAGTCCCAGGAAATGCTCGCAACAATGACAGGACTGCTGACAGAAGTGTATACAGTCCCAGGAAATGCTTCCAACAATGGCAGGACTGCTGACAGAAGTGTATACAGTCCCGGGAAATGCTCGCAACAATGGCAGGACTGCTGACAGAAGTGTGTACAGTCCCAGGAAATGCTTCCAACAATGGCAAGACTGCTGGGAGACATGTATACAGTCCCAGGAAATGCTTCCAACAATGGCAAGACTGCTGGCAGAAGTGTGTACAGTCCCAGGAAATGCTCGCAACAATGGCAGGACTGCTGACAGAAGTGTGTACAGTCCCAGGAAATGCTTCCAACAATGGCAAGACTGCTGGCAGAAGTGTATACAGTCCCAGGAAATGCTTTCAACAATGGCAGGACTGCTGACAGAAGTGTATACAGTCCCAGGAAATGCTTTCAACAATGGCAGGACTGCTGACAGAAGTGTATACAGTCACAGGAAATGCTCGCAACAATGGCAGGACTGCTGACAGAAGTTTGTACAGTCCCAGGAAATGCTCGCAACAATGGCAAGACTGCTGGGAGACATGTATATAATCCCAGGAAATGCTTCCAACAATGGCAGGACTGCTGGGAGACATGTATATAGTCCCAGGAAATGCTTCCAACAATGGCAGGACTGCTGTCAGAAGTGTGTACAGTCCCAGGAAATGCTTCTAACAATGGCAAGACTGCTGGCAGAAGTGTGTACAGTCCCAGGAAATGCTCCCAACAATGGCAAGACTGCTGGCAAAAGTGTGTACAGTCCCAGAACATGCTTCCAACAATGGCAAGACTGCTGACAGAAGTGTGTACAGTCCCAGGAAATGCTCCCAACAATGGCAGGACTGCTGGGAGACATGTATACAGTCCCAGGAAATGCGTCCAACTATGGCAAGACTGCTGGGAGACATGTATACAGTCCCAGGAAATGCTTCCAACAATGGCAAGACTGCTGGGAGACATGTATACAGTCCCAGGAAATGATTCCAACAATGGCAAGACTGCTGGGAGACATGTATACAGTCCCAGGAAATGCTTCCAACAATGGCAGGACTGCTGGGAGACATGTATACAGTCCCAGGAAATGCTTCCAACAATGGCAGGACTGCTGGGAGACATGTATACAGTCCCAGGAAATGCTCCCAACAATGGCAGGACTGCTGTGAGAGATGTATATAGTCCCAAGAAATGCTTCCAACAATGGCAAGACTGCTGGGAGACATGTATATAGTCCCAGGAAATGCTCGCAACAATGGCAGGACTGCTGACAGAAGTGTATACAGTCCCAGGAAATGCTTCAAACAATGGCAAGACTGCTGGGAGACATGTATATAGTCCCAGAAAATGCTTCCAACAATGGCAAGACTGCTGACAGAAGTGTATACAGTCCCAGGAAATGCTTCAAACAATGGCAAGACTGCTGGGAGACATGTATACAGTCCCAGGAAATGCTTCCAACAATGGCAGGACTGCTGACAGAAATGTATACAGTCCCAGGAAATGCTTTAAACAATGGCAAGACTGCTGGGAGACATGTATATAGTCCCAGGAAATGCTTCCAACAATGGCAGGACTGCTGGCAGAAGTGTATACAGTCCCAGGAAATGCTTCCAACAATGGCAAGACTGCTGGCAGAAGTGTGTACAGTCCCAGGAAATGCTCGCAACAATGGCAGGACTGCTGGGAGACATGTATATAGTCCCAGGAAATGCTCCCAACAATGGCAAGACTGCTGGCAGAAGTGTGTACAGTCCCAGGAAATGCTCCCAACAATGGCAGGATTGCTGGCAGAAGTGTGTACAGTGCCAGGAAATGCTTCCAACAATGGCAGGACTGCTGGCAGAAGTGTGTACAGTCCCAGGACATGCTTCCAACAATGGCAAGACTGCTGGCAGAAGTGTGTACAGTCCCAGGAAATGCTCCCAACAATGGCAAGACTGCTGGGAGACATGTATATAGTCCCAGGAAATGCTCCCAACAATGGCAAGACTGCTGACAGAAGTGTGTACAGTCCCAGGAAATGCTCCCAACAATGGCAAGACTGCTGGGAGACATGTATACAGTCCCAGGAAATGCTTCCAACAATGGCAGGACTGCTGGGAGACATGTATACAGTCCCAGGAAATGCTTCCAACAATGGCAGGACTGCTGACAGAAATGTATACAGTCCCAGGAAATGCTTTAAACAATGGCAAGACTGCTGGGAGACATGTATATAGTCCCAGGAAATGCTTCCAACAATGGCAGGACTGCTGACAGAAGTGTATACAGTCCCAGGAAATGCTTCCAACAATGGCAGGACTGCTGACAGAAGTGTATACAGTCCCAGGAAATGCTCGCAACAATGACATGACTGCTGACAGAAGTGTGTACAGTCCCAGAAAATGCTTCCAACAATGGCAGGACTGCTGGCAGAAGTGTGTACAGTCCCAGGAAATGCTCCCAACAATGGCAGGATTGCTGGTAGAAGTGTGTACAGTGCCAGGAAATGCTTCCAACAATGGCAGGACCGCTGGCAGAAGTGTGTACAGTCCCAGGACATGCTTCCAACAATGGCAAGACTGCTGGCAGAAGTGTGTACAGTCCCAGGAAATGCTCCCAACAATGGCAAGACTGCTGGGAGACATGTATATAGTCCCAGGAAATGCTCCCAACAATGGCAAGACTGCTGACAGAAGTGTGTACAGTCCCAGGAAATGCTCCCAACAATGGCAAGACTGCTGGGAGACATGTATACAGTACCAGGAAATGCTTCCAACAATGGCAGGACTGCTGGGAGACATGTATACAGTCCCAGGAAATGCTTCCAACAATGGCAGGACTGCTGACAGAAATGTATACATTCCCAGGAAATGCTTTAAACAATGGCAAGACTGCTGGGAGACATGTATATAGTCCCAGGAAATGCTTCCAACAATGGCAGGACTGCTGGCAGAAGTGTATACAGTCCCAGGAAATGCTTCCAACAATGGCAAGACTGCTGGCAGAAGTGTGTACAGACCCAGGAAATGCTCGCAACAATGGCAGGACTGCTGACAGAAGTGTGTACAGTCCCAGGAAATGCTTCCAACAATGGCAAGACTGCTGGCAGAAGTGTGTACAGTCCCAGGAAATGCTCGCAACAATGACAGGACTGCTGACAGAAGTGTATACAGTCCCAGGAAATGCTTCCAACAATGGCAGGACTGCTGACAGAAGTGTATACAGTCCCGGGAAATGCTCGCAACAATGGCAGGACTGCTGACAGAAGTGTGTACAGTCCCAGGAAATGCTTCCAACAATGGCAAGACTGCTGGGAGACATGTATACAGTCCCAGGAAATGCTTCCAACAATGGCAAGACTGCTGGCAGAAGTGTGTACAGTCCCAGGAAATGCTCGCAACAATGGCAGGACTGCTGACAGAAGTGTGTACAGTCCCAGGAAATGCTTCCAACAATGGCAAGACTGCTGGCAGAAGTGTATACAGTCCCAGGAAATGCTTTCAACAATGGCAGGACTGCTGACAGAAGTGTATACAGTCCCAGGAAATGCTTTCAACAATGGCAGGACTGCTGACAGAAGTGTATACAGTCCCAGGAAATGCTCGCAACAATGGCAGGACTGCTGACAGAAGTTTGTACAGTCCCAGGAAATGCTCGCAACAATGGCAAGACTGCTGGGAGACATGTATATAATCCCAGGAAATGCTTCCAACAATGGCAGGACTGCTGGGAGACATGTATATAGTCCCAGGAAATGCTTCCAACAATGGCAGGACTGCTGTCAGAAGTGTGTACAGTCCCAGGAAATGCTTCTAACAATGGCAAGACTGCTGGCAGAAGTGTGTACAGTCCCAGGAAATGCTCCCAACAATGGCAAGACTGCTGGCAAAAGTGTGTACATTCCCAGAACATGCTTCCAACAATGGCAAGACTGCTGACAGAAGTGTGTACAGTCCCAGGAAATGCTTCCAACAATGGCAAGACTGCTGACAGAAGTGTATACAGTCCCAGGAAATGCTTCAAACAATGGCAAGACTGCTGGCAGAAGTGTATACAGTCCCAGGAAATGCTTCCAACAATGGCAAGACTGCTGGCAGAAGTAAGTACAGTCCCAGGAAAAGCTCGCAACAATGGCATGACTGCTGGGAGACATGTATATAGTCCCAGGAAATGCTCCCAACAATGGCAAGACTGCTGGCAGAAGTGTGTACAGTCCCAGGAAATGCTCCCAACAATGGCAGGATTGCTGGCAGAAGTGTGTACAGTGCCAGGAAATGCTTCCAACAATGGCAGGACTGCTGGCAGAAGTGTGTACAGTCCCAGGACATGCTTCCAACAATGGCAAGACTGCTGGCAGAAGTGTGTACAGTCCCAGGAAATGCTCCCAACAATGGCAAGACTGCTGGGAGACATGTATATAGTCCCAGGAAATGCTCCCAACAATGGCAAGACTGCTGACAGAAGTGTGTACAGTCCCAGGAAATGCTCCCAACAATGGCAAGACTGCTGGGAGACATGTATACAGTCCCAGGAAATGCTTCCAACAATGGCAGGACTGCTGGGAGACATGTATACAGTCCCAGGAAATGCTTCCAACAATGGCAGGACTGCTGACAGAAATGTATACAATCCCAGGAAATGCTTTAAACAATGGCAAGACTGCTGGGAGACATGTATATAGTCCCAGGAAATGCTTCCAACAATGGCAGGACTGCTGGCAGAAGTGTATACAGTCCCAGGAAATGCTTCCAACAATGGCAAGACTGCTGGCAGAAGTGTGTACAGTCCCAGGAAATGCTCGCAACAATGGCAGGACTGCTGGGAGACATGTATATAGTCCCAGGAAATGCTCCCAACAATGGCAAGACTGCTGGCAGAAGTGTGTACAGTCCCAGGAAATGCTCCCAACAATGGCAGGATTGCTGGCAGAAGTGTGTACAGTGCCAGGAAATGCTTCCAACAATGGCAGGACTGCTGGCAGAAGTGTGTACAGTCCCAGGACATGCTTCCAACAATGGCAAGACTGCTGGCAGAAGTGTGTACAGTCCCAGGAAATGCTCCCAACAATGGCAAGACTGCTGGGAGACATGTATATAGTCCCAGGAAATGCTCCCAACAATGGCAAGACTGCTGACAGAAGTGTGTACAGTCCCAGGAAATGCTCCCAACAATGGCAAGACTGCTGGGAGACATGTATACAGTCCCAGGAAATGCTTCCAACAATGGCAGAACTGCTGGGAGACATGTATACAGTCCCAGGAAATGCTTCCAACAATGGCAGGACTGCTGACAGAAATGTATACAGTCCCAGGAAATGCTTTAAACAATGGCAAGACTGCTGGGAGACATGTATATAGTCCCAGGAAATGCTTCCAACAATGGCAGGACTGCTGACAGAAGTGTATACAGTCCCAGGAAATGCTTCCAACAATGGCAGGACTGCTGACAGAAGTGTATACAGTCCCAGGAAATGCTCGCAACAATGACATGACTGCTGACAGAAGTGTGTACAGTCCCAGAAAATGCTTCCAACAATGGCAGGACTGCTGGCAGAAGTGTGTACAGTCCCAGGAAATGCTCCCAACAATGGCAGGATTGCTGGCAGAAGTGTGTACAGTGCCAGGAAATGCTTCCAACAATGGCAGGACTGCTGGCAGAAGTGTGTACAGTCCCAGGACATGCTTCCAACAATGGCAAGACTGCTGGCAGAAGTGTGTACAGTCCCAGGAAATGCTCCCAACAATGGCAAGACTGCTGGGAGACATGTATATAGTCCCAGGAAATGCTCCCAACAATGGCAAGACTGCTGACAGAAGTGTGTACAGTCCCAGGAAATGCTCCCAACAATGGCAAGACTGCTGGGAGACATGTATACAGTCCCAGGAAATGCTTCCAACAATGGCAGGACTGCTGGGAGACATGTATACAGTCCCAGGAAATGCTTCCAACAATGGCAGGACTGCTGACAGAAATGTATACAGTCCCAGGAAATGCTTTAAACAATGGCAAGACTGCTGGGAGACATGTATATAGTCCCAGGAAATGCTTCCAACAATGGCAGGACTGCTGGCAGAAGTGTATACAGTCCCAGGAAATGCTTCCAACAATGGCAAGACTGCTGGCAGAAGTGTGTACAGTCCCAGGAAATGCTCGCAACAATGGCAGGACTGCTGACAGAAGTGTGTACAGTCCCAGGAAATGCTTCCAACAATGGCAAGACTGCTGGCAGAAGTGTGTACAGTCCCAGGAAATGCTCGCAACAATGACAGGACTGCTGACAGAAGTGTATACAGTCCCAGGAAATGCTTCCAACAATGGCAGGACTGCTGACAGAAGTGTATACAGTCCCGGGAAATGCTCGCAACAATGGCAGGACTGCTGACAGAAGTGTGTACAGTCCCAGGAAATGCTTCCAACAATGGCAAGACTGCTGGGAGACATGTATACAGTCCCAGGAAATGCTTCCAACAATGGCAAGACTGCTGGCAGAAGTGTGTACAGTCCCAGGAAATGCTCGCAACAATGGCAGGACTGCTGACAGAAGTGTGTACAGTCCCAGGAAATGCTTCCAACAATGGCAAGACTGCTGGCAGAAGTGTATACAGTCCCAGGAAATGCTTTCAACAATGGCAGGACTGCTGACAGAAGTGTATACAGTCCCAGGAAATGCTTTCAACAATGGCAGGACTGCTGACAGAAGTGTATACAGTCCCAGGAAATGCTCGCAACAATGGCAGGACTGCTGACAGAAGTTTGTACAGTCCCAGGAAATGCTCGCAACAATGGCAAGACTGCTGGGAGACATGTATATAATCCCAGGAAATGCTTCCAACAATGGCAGGACTGCTGGGAGACATGTATATAGTCCCAGGAAATGCTTCCAACAATGGCAGGACTGCTGTCAGAAGTGTGTACAGTCCCAGGAAATGCTTCTAACAATGGCAAGACTGCTGGCAGAAGTGTGTACAGTCCCAGGAAATGCTCCCAACAATGGCAAGACTGCTGGCAAAAGTGTGTACAGTCCCAGAACATGCTTCCAACAATGGCAAGACTGCTGACAGAAGTGTGTACAGTCCCAGGAAATGCTTCCAACAATGGCAAGACTGCTGACAGAAGTGTATACAGTCCCAGGAAATGCTTCAAACAATGGCAAGACTGCTGGGAGACATGTATACAGTCCCAGGAAATGCTTCCAACAATGGCAGGACTGCTGACAGAAATGTATACAGTCCCAGGAAATGCTTTAAACAATGGCAAGACTGCTGGGAGACATGTATATAGTCCCAGGAAATGCTTCCAACAATGGCAGGACTGCTGGCAGAAGTGTATACAGTCCCAGGAAATGCTTCCAACAATGGCAAGACTGCTGGCAGAAGTGTGTACAGTCCCAGGAAATGCTCGCAACAATGGCAGGACTGCTGGCAGAAGTGTGTACAGTGCCAGGAAATGCTTCCAACAATGGCAGGACTGCTGGCAGAAGTGTGTACAGTCCCAGGACATGCTTCCAACAATGGCAAGACTGCTGGCAGAAGTGTGTACAGTCCCAGGAAATGCTCCCAACAATGGCAAGACTGCTGGGAGACATGTATATAGTCCCAGGAAATGCTCCCAACAATGGCAAGACTGCTGACAGAAGTGTGTACAGTCCCAGGAAATGCTCCCAACAATGGCAAGACTGCTGGGAGACATGTATACAGTCCCAGGAAATGCTTCCAACAATGGCAGGACTGCTGGGAGACATGTATACAGTCCCAGGAAATGCTTCCAACAATGGCAGGACTGCTGACAGAAATGTATACAGTCCCAGGAAATGCTTTAAACAATGGCAAGACTGCTGGGAGACATGTATATAGTCCCAGGAAATGCTTCCAACAATGGCAGGACTGCTGGCAGAAGTGTATACAGTCCCAGGAAATGCTTCCAACAATGGCAAGACTGCTGGCAGAAGTGTGTACAGTTCCAGGAAATGCTCGCAACAATGGCAGGACTGCTGACAGAAGTGTGTACAGTCCCAGGAAATGCTTCCAACAATGGCAAGACTGCTGGCAGAAGTGTGTACAGTCCCAGGAAATGCTCGCAACAATGACAGGACTGCTGACAGAAGTGTATACAGTCCCAGGAAATGCTTCCAACAATGGCAGGACTGCTGACAGAAGTGTATACAGTCCCGGGAAATGCTCGCAACAATGGCAGGACTGCTGACAGAAGTGTGTACAGTCCCAGGAAATGCTTCCAACAATGGCAAGACTGCTGGGAGACATGTATACAGTCCCAGGAAATGCTTCCAACAATGGCAAGACTGCTGGCAGAAGTGTGTACAGTCCCAGGAAATGCTCGCAACAATGGCAGGACTGCTGACAGAAGTGTGTACAGTCCCAGGAAATGCTTCCAACAATGGCAAGACTGCTGGCAGAAGTGTATACAGTCCCAGGAAATGCTTTCAACAATGGCAGGACTGCTGACAGAAGTGTATACAGTTCCAGGAAATGCTTTCAACAATGGCAGGACTGCTGACAGAAGTGTATACAGTCCCAGGAAATGCTCGCAACAATGGCAGGACTGCTGACAGAAGTTTGTACAGTCCCAGGAAATGCTCGCAACAATGGCAAGACTGCTGGGAGACATGTATATAATCCCAGGAAATGCTTCCAACAATGGCAGGACTGCTGGGAGACATGTATATAGTCCCAGGAAATGCTTCCAACAATGGCAGGACTGCTGTCAGAAGTGTGTACAGTCCCAGGAAATGCTTCTAACAATGGCAAGACTGCTGGCAGAAGTGTGTACAGTCCCAGGAAATGCTCCCAACAATGGCAAGACTGCTGGCAAAAGTGTGTACAGTCCCAGAACATGCTTCCAACAATGGCAAGACTGCTGACAGAAGTGTGTACAGTCCCAGGAAATGCTTCCAACAATGGCAAGACTGCTGACAGAAGTGTATACAGTCCCAGGAAATGCTTCAAACAATGGCAAGACTGCTGGGAGACATGTATACAGTCCCAGGAAATGCTTCCAACAATGGCAGGACTGCTGACAGAAATGTATACAGTCCCAGGAAATGCTTTAAACAATGGCAAGACTGCTGGGAGACATGTATATAGTCCCAGGAAATGCTTCCAACAATGGCAGGACTGCTGGCAGAAGTGTATACAGTCCCAGGAAATGCTTCCAACAATGGCAAGACTGCTAGCAGAAGTGTGTACAGTCCCAGGAAATGCTCGCAACAATGGCAGGACTGCTGGGAGACATGTATATAGTCCCAGGAAATGCTCCCAACAATGGCAAGACTGCTGGCAGAAGTGTGTACAGTCCCAGGAAATGCTCCCAACAATGGCAGGATTGCTGGCAGAAGTGTGTACAGTGCCAGGAAATGCTTCCAACAATGGCAGGACTGCTGGCAGAAGTGTGTACAGTCCCAGGACATGCTTCCAACAATGGCAAGACTGCTGGCAGAAGTGTGTACAGTCCCAGGAAATGCTCCCAACAATGGCAAGACTGCTGGGAGACATGTATATAGTCCCAGGAAATGCTCCCAACAATGGCAAGACTGCTGACAGAAGTGTGTACAGTCCCAGGAAATGCTCCCAACAATGGCAAGACTGCTGGGAGACATGTATACAGTCCCAGGAAATGCTTCCAACAATGGCAGGACTGCTGGGAGACATGTATACAGTCCCAGGAAATGCTTCCAACAATGGCAGGACTGCTGACAGAAATGTATACAGTCCCAGGAAATGCTTTAAACAATGGCAAGACTGCTGGGAGACATGTATATAGTCCCAGGAAATGCTTCCAACAATGGCAGGACTGCTGACAGAAGTGTATACAGTCCCAGGAAATGCTTCCAACAATGGCAGGACTGCTGACAGAAGTGTATACAGTCCCAGGAAATGCTCGCAACAATGACATGACTGCTGACAGAAGTGTGTACCATCCATCCATCATGTGCCATGCCGGTAAGCGTGGGCGGTCATGTTCTGCCATCTCACTCGATCAACAGAGTCGTGGATCAGTTCCGTGTTTTTGTCTCGACCATGCCACAAGGCCAAGCCATCCAGATACTTGTTTCTAGGTCTTCCCCTTGGTCTGTTCCCCTCGATCTTACCAGTTGTCACCAAGTTCTCCAAATCATTTCTTCTCATAACATGCCCAAAAAATTGTGACTGTCTACGTCTAATGTCTCTGATCAGTTTACGATCTTCATTTGTTTCTTGAAGGACTTGTTCATTGGTCTTTCTGGCTGTCCATGGTATTCTTTGCATTTTCCTCAGAAACCACATTTCTACAGCCATCAGATATTTTTCAGCCTGGCTGCTCATTGTCCAAGCTTCACATCCATATAAAAGTACAGGTTCTATGTAGCATCTCAACACTCTTTTTCTCGACTGCTGGCAGAAGTGTATACAGTCCCGGGAAATGCTCGCAACAATGGCAGGACTGCTGACAGAAGTGTGTACAGTCCCAGGAAATGCTTCCAACAATGGCAAGACTGCTGGGAGACATGTATACAGTCCCAGGAAATGCTTCCAACAATGGCAAGACTGCTGGCAGAAGTGTGTACAGTCCCAGGAAATGCTCGCAACAATGGCAGGACTGCTGACAGAAGTGTGTACAGTCCCAGGAAATGCTTCCAACAATGGCAGGACTGCTGGGAGACATGTATACAGTCCCAGGAAATGCTCCCAACAATGGCAGGACTGCTGGGAGAGATGTATATAGTCCCAAGAAATGCTTCCAACAATGGCAAGACTGCTGGGAGACATGTATATAGTCCCAGGAAATGCTCGCAACAATGGCAGGACTGCTGACAGAAGTGTATACAGTCCCAGGAAATGCTTCAAACAATGGCAAGACTGCTGGGAGACATGTATATAGTCCCAGAAAATGCTTCCAACAATGGCAAGACTGCTGACAGAAGTGTATACAGTCCCAGGAAATGCTTCAAACAATGGCAAGACTGCTGGGAGACATGTATACAGTCCCAGGAAATGCTTCCAACAATGGCAGGACTGCTGACAGAAATGTATACAGTCCCAGGAAATGCTTTAAACAATGGCAAGACTGCTGGGAGACATGTATATAGTCCCAGGAAATGCTTCCAACAATGGCAGGACTGCTGGCAGAAGTGTATACAGTCCCAGGAAATGCTTCCAACAATGGCAAGACTGCTGGCAGAAGTGTGTACAGTCCCAGGAAATGCTCGCAACAATGGCAGGACTGCTGGGAGACATGTATATAGTCCCAGGAAATGCTCCCAACAATGGCAAGACTGCTGGCAGAAGTGTGTACAGTCCCAGGAAATGCTCCCAACAATGGCAGGATTGCTGGCAGAAGTGTGTACAGTGCCAGGAAATGCTTCCAACAATGGCAGGACTGCTGGCAGAAGTGTGTACAGTCCCAGGACATGCTTCCAACAATGGCAAGACTGCTGGCAGAAGTGTGTACAGTCCCAGGAAATGCTCCCAACAATGGCAAGACTGCTGGGAGACATGTATATAGTCCCAGGAAATGCTCCCAACAATGGCAAGACTGCTGACAGAAGTGTGTACAGTCCCAGGAAATGCTCCCAACAATGGCAAGACTGCTGGGAGACATGTATACAGTCCCAGGAAATGCTTCCAACAATGGCAGGACTGCTGGGAGACATGTATACAGTCCCAGGAAATGCTTCCAACAATGGCAGGACTGCTGACAGAAATGTATACAGTCCCAGGAAATGCTTTAAACAATGGCAAGACTGCTGGGAGACATGTATATAGTCCCAGGAAATGCTTCCAACAATGGCAGGACTGCTGACAGAAGTGTATACAGTCCCAGGAAATGCTTCCAACAATGGCAGGACTGCTGACAGAAGTGTATACAGTCCCAGGAAATGCTCGCAACAATGACATGACTGCTGACAGAAGTGTGTACAGTCCCAGAAAATGCTTCCAACAATGGCAGGACTGCTGGCAGAAGTGTGTACAGTCCCAGGAAATGCTCGCAACAATGGCAGGACTGCTTGCAGAAGTGTGTACAGTGCCAGGAAATGCTTCCAACAATGGCAGGACTGCTGGCAGAAGTGTGTACAGTCCCAGGACATGCTTCCAACAATGGCAAGACTGCTGGCAGAAGTGTGTACAGTCCCAGGAAATGCTCCCAACAATGGCAAGACTGCTGGGAGACATGTATATAGTCCCAGGAAATGCTCCCAACAATGGCAAGACTGCTGACAGAAGTGTGTACAGTCCCAGGAAATGCTCCCAACAATGGCAAGACTGCTGGAAGACATGTATACAGTCCCAGGAAATGCTTCCAACAATGGCAGGACTGCTGGGAGACATGTATACAGTCCCAGGAAATGCTTCCAACAATGGCAGGACTGCTGACAGAAATGTATACAGTCCCAGGAAATGCTTTAAACAATGGCAAGACTGCTGGGAGACATGTATATAGTCCCAGGAAATGCTTCCAACAATGGCAGGACTGCTGGCAGAAGTGTATACAGTCCCAGGAAATGCTTCCAACAATGGCAAGACTGCTGGCAGAAGTGTGTACAGTTCCAGGAAATGCTCGCAACAATGGCAGGACTGCTGACAGAAGTGTGTACAGTCCCAGGAAATGCTTCCAACAATGGCAAGACTGCTGGCAGAAGTGTGTACAGTCCCAGGAAATGCTCGCAACAATGACAGGACTGCTGACAGAAGTGTATACAGTCCCAGGAAATGCTTCCAACAATGGCAGGACTGCTGACAGAAGTGTATACAGTCCCGGGAAATGCTCGCAACAATGGCAGGACTGCTGACAGAAGTGTGTACAGTCCCAGGAAATGCTTCCAACAATGGCAAGACTGCTGGGAGACATGTATACAGTCCCAGGAAATGCTTCCAACAATGGCAAGACTGCTGGCAGAAGTGTGTACAGTCCCAGGAAATGCTCGCAACAATGGCAGGACTGCTGACAGAAGTGTGTACAGTCCCAGGAAATGCTTCCAACAATGGCAAGACTGCTGGCAGAAGTGTATACAGTCCCAGGAAATGCTTTCAACAATGGCAGGACTGCTGACAGAAGTGTATACAGTTCCAGGAAATGCTTTCAACAATGGCAGGACTGCTGACAGAAGTGTATACAGTCCCAGGAAATGCTCGCAACAATGGCAGGACTGCTGACAGAAGTTTGTACAGTCCCAGGAAATGCTCGCAACAATGGCAAGACTGCTGGGAGACATGTATATAATCCCAGGAAATGCTTCCAACAATGGCAGGACTGCTGGGAGACATGTATATAGTCCCAGGAAATGCTTCCAACAATGGCAGGACTGCTGTCAGAAGTGTGTACAGTCCCAGGAAATGCTTCTAACAATGGCAAGACTGCTGGCAGAAGTGTGTACAGTCCCAGGAAATGCTCCCAACAATGGCAAGACTGCTGGCAAAAGTGTGTACAGTCCCAGAACATGCTTCCAACAATGGCAAGACTGCTGACAGAAGTGTGTACAGTCCCAGGAAATGCTTCCAACAATGGCAAGACTGCTGACAGAAGTGTATACAGTCCCAGGAAATGCTTCAAACAATGGCAAGACTGCTGGGAGACATGTATACAGTCCCAGGAAATGCTTCCAACAATGGCAGGACTGCTGACAGAAATGTATACAGTCCCAGGAAATGCTTTAAACAATGGCAAGACTGCTGGGAGACATGTATATAGTCCCAGGAAATGCTTCCAACAATGGCAGGACTGCTGGCAGAAGTGTATACAGTCCCAGGAAATGCTTCAAACAATGGCAAGACTGCTGGCAGAAGTGTGTACAGTCCCAGGAAATGCTCGCAACAATGGCAGGACTGCTGGGAGACATGTATATAGTCCCAGGAAATGCTCCCAACAATGGCAAGACTGCTGGCAGAAGTGTGTACAGTCCCAGGAAATGCTCCCAACAATGGCAGGATTGCTGGCAGAAGTGTGTACAGTGCCAGGAAATGCTTCCAACAATGGCAGGACTGCTGGCAGAAGTGTGTACAGTCCCAGGACATGCTTCCAACAATGGCAAGACTGCTGGCAGAAGTGTGTACAGTCCCAGGAAATGCTCCCAACAATGGCAAGACTGCTGGGAGACATGTATATAGTCCCAGGAAATGCTCCCAACAATGGCAAGACTGCTGACAGAAGTGTGTACAGTCCCAGGAAATGCTCCCAACAATGGCAAGACTGCTGGGAGACATGTATACAGTCCCAGGAAATGCTTCCAACAATGGCAGGACTGCTGGGAGACATGTATACAGTCCCAGGAAATGCTTCCAACAATGGCAGGACTGCTGACAGAAATGTATACAGTCCCAGGAAATGCTTTAAACAATGGCAAGACTGCTGGGAGACATGTATATAGTCCCAGGAAATGCTTCCAACAATGGCAGGACTGCTGACAGAAGTGTATACAGTCCCAGGAAATGCTTCCAACAATGGCAGGACTGCTGACAGAAGTGTATACAGTCCCAGGAAATGCTCGCAACAATGACATGACTGCTGACAGAAGTGTGTACCATCCATCCATCATGTGCCATGCCGGTAAGCGTGGGCGGTCATGTTCTGCCATCTCACTCGATCAACAGAGTCGTGGATCAGTTCCGTGTTTTTGTCTCGACCATGCCACAAGGCCAAGCCATCCAGATACTTGTTTCTAGGTCTTCCCCTTGGTCTGTTCCCCTCGATCTTACCAGTTGTCACCAAGTTCTCCAAATCATTTCTTCTCATAACATGCCCAAAAAATTGTGACTGTCTACGTCTAATGTCTCTGATCAGTTTACGATCTTCATTTGTTTCTTGAAGGACTTGTTCATTGGTCTTTCTGGCTGTCCATGGTATTCTTTGCATTTTCCTCAGAAACCACATTTCTACAGCCATCAGATATTTTTCAGCCTGGCTGCTCATTGTCCAAGCTTCACATCCATATAAAAGTACAGGTTCTATGTAGCATCTCAACACTCTTTTTCTCGACTGCTGGCAGAAGTGTATACAGTCCCGGGAAATGCTCGCAACAATGGCAGGACTGCTGACAGAAGTGTGTACAGTCCCAGGAAATGCTTCCAACAATGGCAAGACTGCTGGGAGACATGTATACAGTCCCAGGAAATGCTTCCAACAATGGCAAGACTGCTGGCAGAAGTGTGTACAGTCCCAGGAAATGCTCGCAACAATGGCAGGACTGCTGACAGAAGTGTGTACAGTCCCAGGAAATGCTTCCAACAATGGCAGGACTGCTGGGAGACATGTATACAGTCCCAGGAAATGCTCCCAACAATGGCAGGACTGCTGGGAGAGATGTATATAGTCCCAAGAAATGCTTCCAACAATGGCAAGACTGCTGGGAGACATGTATATAGTCCCAGGAAATGCTCGCAACAATGGCAGGACTGCTGACAGAAGTGTATACAGTCCCAGGAAATGCTTCAAACAATGGCAAGACTGCTGGGAGACATGTATATAGTCCCAGAAAATGCTTCCAACAATGGCAAGACTGCTGACAGAAGTGTATACAGTCCCAGGAAATGCTTCAAACAATGGCAAGACTGCTGGGAGACATGTATACAGTCCCAGGAAATGCTTCCAACAATGGCAGGACTGCTGACAGAAATGTATACAGTCCCAGGAAATGCTTTAAACAATGGCAAGACTGCTGGGAGACATGTATATAGTCCCAGGAAATGCTTCCAACAATGGCAGGACTGCTGGCAGAAGTGTATACAGTCCCAGGAAATGCTTCCAACAATGGCAAGACTGCTGGCAGAAGTGTGTACAGTCCCAGGAAATGCTCGCAACAATGGCAGGACTGCTGGGAGACATGTATATAGTCCCAGGAAATGCTCCCAACAATGGCAAGACTGCTGGCAGAAGTGTGTACAGTCCCAGGAAATGCTCCCAACAATGGCAGGATTGCTGGCAGAAGTGTGTACAGTGCCAGGAAATGCTTCCAACAATGGCAGGACTGCTGGCAGAAGTGTGTACAGTCCCAGGACATGCTTCCAACAATGGCAAGACTGCTGGCAGAAGTGTGTACAGTCCCAGGAAATGCTCCCAACAATGGCAAGACTGCTGGGAGACATGTATATAGTCCCAGGAAATGCTCCCAACAATGGCAAGACTGCTGACAGAAGTGTGTACAGTCCCAGGAAATGCTCCCAACAATGGCAAGACTGCTGGGAGACATGTATACAGTCCCAGGAAATGCTTCCAACAATGGCAGGACTGCTGGGAGACATGTATACAGTCCCAGGAAATGCTTCCAACAATGGCAGGACTGCTGACAGAAATGTATACAGTCCCAGGAAATGCTTTAAACAATGGCAAGACTGCTGGGAGACATGTATATAGTCCCAGGAAATGCTTCCAACAATGGCAGGACTGCTGACAGAAGTGTATACAGTCCCAGGAAATGCTTCCAACAATGGCAGGACTGCTGACAGAAGTGTATACAGTCCCAGGAAATGCTCGCAACAATGACATGACTGCTGACAGAAGTGTGTACAGTCCCAGAAAATGCTTCCAACAATGGCAGGACTGCTGGCAGAAGTGTGTACAGTCCCAGGAAATGCTCGCAACAATGGCAGGACTGCTGGCAGAAGTGTGTACAGTGCCAGGAAATGCTTCCAACAATGGCAGGACTGCTGGCAGAAGTGTGTACAGTCCCAGGACATGCTTCCAACAATGGCAAGACTGCTGGCAGAAGTGTGTACAGTCCCAGGAAATGCTCCCAACAATGGCAAGACTGCTGGGAGACATGTATATAGTCCCAGGAAATGCTCCCAACAATGGCAAGACTGCTGACAGAAGTGTGTACAGTCCCAGGAAATGCTCCCAACAATGGCAAGACTGCTGGAAGACATGTATACAGTCCCAGGAAATGCTTCCAACAATGGCAGGACTGCTGGGAGACATGTATACAGTCCCAGGAAATGCTTCCAACAATGGCAGGACTGCTGACAGAAATGTATACAGTCCCAGGAAATGCTTTAAACAATGGCAAGACTGCTGGGAGACATGTATATAGTCCCAGGAAATGCTTCCAACAATGGCAGGACTGCTGGCAGAAGTGTATACAGTCCCAGGAAATGCTTCCAACAATGGCAAGACTGCTGGCAGAAGTGTGTACAGTTCCAGGAAATGCTCGCAACAATGGCAGGACTGCTGACAGAAGTGTGTACAGTCCCAGGAAATGCTTCCAACAATGGCAAGACTGCTGGCAGAAGTGTGTACAGTCCCAGGAAATGCTCGCAACAATGACAGGACTGCTGACAGAAGTGTATACAGTCCCAGGAAATGCTTCCAACAATGGCAGGACTGCTGACAGAAGTGTATACAGTCCCGGGAAATGCTCGCAACAATGGCAGGACTGCTGACAGAAGTGTGTACAGTCCCAGGAAATGCTTCCAACAATGGCAAGACTGCTGGGAGACATGTATACAGTCCCAGGAAATGCTTCCAACAATGGCAAGACTGCTGGCAGAAGTGTGTACAGTCCCAGGAAATGCTCGCAACAATGGCAGGACTGCTGACAGAAGTGTGTACAGTCCCAGGAAATGCTTCCAACAATGGCAAGACTGCTGGCAGAAGTGTATACAGTCCCAGGAAATGCTTTCAACAATGGCAGGACTGCTGACAGAAGTGTATACAGTTCCAGGAAATGCTTTCAACAATGGCAGGACTGCTGACAGAAGTGTATACAGTCCCAGGAAATGCTCGCAACAATGGCAGGACTGCTGACAGAAGTTTGTACAGTCCCAGGAAATGCTCGCAACAATGGCAAGACTGCTGGGAGACATGTATATAATCCCAGGAAATGCTTCCAACAATGGCAGGACTGCTGGGAGACATGTATATAGTCCCAGGAAATGCTTCCAACAATGGCAGGACTGCTGTCAGAAGTGTGTACAGTCCCAGGAAATGCTTCTAACAATGGCAAGACTGCTGGCAGAAGTGTGTACAGTCCCAGGAAATGCTCCCAACAATGGCAAGACTGCTGGCAAAAGTGTGTACAGTCCCAGAACATGCTTCCAACAATGGCAAGACTGCTGACAGAAGTGTGTACAGTCCCAGGAAATGCTTCCAACAATGGCAAGACTGCTGACAGAAGTGTATACAGTCCCAGGAAATGCTTCAAACAATGGCAAGACTGCTGGGAGACATGTATACAGTCCCAGGAAATGCTTCCAACAATGGCAGGACTGCTGACAGAAATGTATACAGTCCCAGGAAATGCTTTAAACAATGGCAAGACTGCTGGGAGACATGTATATAGTCCCAGGAAATGCTTCCAACAATGGCAGGACTGCTGGCAGAAGTGTATACAGTCCCAGGAAATGCTTCCAACAATGGCAAGACTGCTGGCAGAAGTGTGTACAGTCCCAGGAAATGCTCGCAACAATGGCAGGACTGCTGGGAGACATGTATATAGTCCCAGGAAATGCTCCCAACAATGGCAAGACTGCTGGCAGAAGTGTGTACAGTCCCAGGAAATGCTCCCAACAATGGCAGGATTGCTGGCAGAAGTGTGTACAGTGCCAGGAAATGCTTCCAACAATGGCAGGACTGCTGGCAGAAGTGTGTACAGTCCCAGGACATGCTTCCAACAATGGCAAGACTGCTGGCAGAAGTGTGTACAGTCCCAGGAAATGCTCCCAACAATGGCAAGACTGCTGGGAGACATGTATATAGTCCCAGGAAATGCTCCCAACAATGGCAAGACTGCTGACAGAAGTGTGTACAGTCCCAGGAAATGCTCCCAACAATGGCAAGACTGCTGGGAGACATGTATACAGTCCCAGGAAATGCTTCCAACAATGGCAGGACTGCTGGGAGACATGTATACAGTCCCAGGAAATGCTTCCAACAATGGCAGGACTGCTGACAGAAATGTATACAGTCCCAGGAAATGCTTTAAACAATGGCAAGACTGCTGGGAGACATGTATATAGTCCCAGGAAATGCTTCCAACAATGGCAGGACTGCTGACAGAAGTGTATACAGTCCCAGGAAATGCTTCCAACAATGGCAGGACTGCTGACAGAAGTGTATACAGTCCCAGGAAATGCTCGCAACAATGACATGACTGCTGACAGAAGTGTGTACCATCCATCCATCATGTGCCATGCCGGTAAGCGTGGGCGGTCATGTTCTGCCATCTCACTCGATCAACAGAGTCGTGGATCAGTTCCGTGTTTTTGTCTCGACCATGCCACAAGGCCAAGCCATCCAGATACTTGTTTCTAGGTCTTCCCCTTGGTCTGTTCCCCTCGATCTTACCAGTTGTCACCAAGTTCTCCAAATCATTTCTTCTCATAACATGCCCAAAAAATTGTGACTGTCTACGTCTAATGTCTCTGATCAGTTTACGATCTTCATTTGTTTCTTGAAGGACTTGTTCATTGGTCTTTCTGGCTGTCCATGGTATTCTTTGCATTTTCCTCAGAAACCACATTTCTACAGCCATCAGATATTTTTCAGCCTGGCTGCTCATTGTCCAAGCTTCACATCCATATAAAAGTACAGGTTCTATGTAGCATCTCAACACTCTTTTTCTCGACTGCTGGCAGAAGTGTATACAGTCCCGGGAAATGCTCGCAACAATGGCAGGACTGCTGACAGAAGTGTGTACAGTCCCAGGAAATGCTCGCAACAATGGCAGGACTGCTGACAGAAGTGTGTACAGTCCCAGGAAATGCTTCCAACAATGGCAAGACTGCTGGCAGAAGTGTGTACAGTCCCAGGAAATGCTTTCAACAATGGCAGGACTGCTGACAGAAGTGTATACAGTCCCAGGAAATGCTTTCAACAATGGCAGGACTGCTGACAGAAGTGTATACAGTCCCAGGAAATGCTCGCAACAATGGCAGGACTGCTGACAGAAGTTTGTACAGTCCCAGGAAATGCTCGCAACAATGGCAAGACTGCTGGGAGACATGTATATAATCCCAGGAAATGCTTCCAACAATGGCAGGACTGCTGGGAGACATGTATATAGTCCCAGGAAATGCTTCCAACAATGGCAGGACTGCTGTCAGAAGTGTGTACAGTCCCAGGAAATGCTTCTAACAATGGCAAGACTGCTGGCAGAAGTGTGTACAGTCCCAGGAAATGCTCCCAACAATGGCAAGACTGCTGGCAAAAGTGTGTACAGTCCCAGAACATGCTTCCAACAATGGCAAGACTGCTGACAGAAGTGTGTACAGTCCCAGGAAATGCTTCCAACAATGGCAAGACTGCTGACAGAAGTGTATACAGTCCCAGGAAATGCTTCAAACAATGGCAAGACTGCTGGGAGACATGTATACAGTCCCAGGAAATGCTTCCAACAATGGCAGGACTGCTGACAGAAATGTATACAGTCCCAGGAAATGCTTTAAACAATGGCAAGACTGCTGGGAGACATGTATATAGTCCCAGGAAATGCTTCCAACAATGGCAGGACTGCTGGCAGAAGTGTATACAGTCCCAGGAAATGCTTCCAACAATGGCAAGACTGCTGGCAGAAGTGTGTACAGTCCCAGGAAATGCTCGCAACAATGGCAGGACTGCTGGGAGACATGTATATAGTCCCAGGAAATGCTCCCAACAATGGCAAGACTGCTGGCAGAAGTGTGTACAGTCCCAGGAAATGCTCCCAACAATGGCAGGATTGCTGGCAGAAGTGTGTACAGTGCCAGGAAATGCTTCCAACAATGGCAGGACTGCTGGCAGAAGTGTGTACAGTCCCAGGACATGCTTCCAACAATGGCAAGACTGCTGGCAGAAGTGTGTACAGTCCCAGGAAATGCTCCCAACAATGGCAAGACTGCTGGGAGACATGTATATAGTCCCAGGAAATGCTCCCAACAATGGCAAGACTGCTGACAGAAGTGTGTACAGTCCCAGGAAATGCTCCCAACAATGGCAAGACTGCTGGGAGACATGTATACAGTCCCAGGAAATGCTTCCAACAATGGCAGGACTGCTGACAGAAGTGTATACAGTCCCAGGAAATGCTTCCAACAATGGCAGGACTGCTGACAGAAGTGTATACAGTCCCAGGAAATGCTCGCAACAATGACATGACTGCTGACAGAAGTGTGTACAGTCCCAGAAAATGCTTCCAACAATGGCAGGACTGCTGGCAGAAGTGTGTACAGTCCCAGGAAATGCTCCCAACAATGGCAGGATTGCTGGCAGAAGTGTGTACAGTGCCAGGAAATGCTTCCAACAATGGCAGGACTGCTGGCAGAAGTGTGTACAGTCCCAGGACATGCTTCCAACAATGGCAAGACTGCTGGCAGAAGTGTGTACAGTCCCAGGAAATGCTCCCAACAATGGCAAGACTGCTGGGAGACATGTATATAGTCCCAGGAAATGCTCCCAACAATGGCAAGACTGCTGACAGAAGTGTGTACAGTCCCAGGAAATGCTCCCAACAATGGCAAGACTGCTGGGAGACATGTATACAGTCCCAGGAAATGCTTCCAACAATGGCAGGACTGCTGGGAGACATGTATACAGTCCCAGGAAATGCTTCCAACAATGGCAGGACTGCTGACAGAAATGTATACAGTCTCAGGAAATGCTTTAAACAATGGCAAGACTGCTGGGAGACATGTATATAGTCCCAGGAAATGCTTCCAACAATGGCAGGACTGCTGGCAGAAGTGTATACAGTCCCAGGAAATGCTTCCAACAATGGCAAGACTGCTGGCAGAAGTGTGTACAGTCCCAGGAAATGCTCGCAACAATGGCAGGACTGCTGACAGAAGTGTGTACAGTCCCAGGAAATGCTTCCAACAATGGCAAGACTGCTGGCAGAAGTGTGTACAGTCCCAGGAAATGCTCGCAACAATGACAGGACTGCTGACAGAAGTGTATACAGTCCCAGGAAATGCTTCCAACAATGGCAGGACTGCTGACAGAAGTGTATACAGTCCCGGGAAATGCTCGCAACAATGGCAGGACTGCTGACAGAAGTGTGTACAGTCCCAGGAAATGCTTCCAACAATGGCAAGACTGCTGGGAGACATGTATACAGTCCCAGGAAATGCTTCCAACAATGGCAAGACTGCTGGCAGAAGTGTGTACAGTCCCAGGAAATGCTCGCAACAATGGCAGGACTGCTGACAGAAGTGTGTACAGTCCCAGGAAATGCTTCCAACAATGGCAAGACTGCTGGCAGAAGTGTATACAGTCCCAGGAAATGCTTTCAACAATGGCAGGACTGCTGACAGAAGTGTATACAGTCCCAGGAAATGCTTTCAACAATGGCAGGACTGCTGACAGAAGTGTATACAGTCCCAGGAAATGCTCGCAACAATGGCAGGACTGCTGACAGAAGTTTGTACAGTCCCAGGAAATGCTCGCAACAATGGCAAGACTGCTGGGAGACATGTATATAATCCCAGGAAATGCTTCCAACAATGGCAGGACTGCTGGGAGACATGTATATAGTCCCAGGAAATGCTTCCAACAATGGCAGGACTGCTGTCAGAAGTGTGTACAGTCCCAGGAAATGCTTCTAACAATGGCAAGACTGCTGACAGAAGTGTGTACAGTCCCAGGAAATGCTCCCAACAATGGCAGGACTGCTGGGAGACATGTATACAGTCCCAGGAAATGCTTCCAACTATGGCAAGACTGCTGGGAGACATGTATACAGTCCCAGGAAATGCTTCCAACAATGGCAAGACTGCTGGGAGACATGTATACAGTCCCAGGAAATGATTCCAACAATGGCAAGACTGCTGGGAGACATGTATACAGTCCCAGGAAATGCTTCCAACAATGGCAGGACTGCTGGGAGACATGTATACAGTCCCAGGAAATGCTTCCAACAATGGCAGGACTGCTGGGAGACATGTATACAGTCCCAGGAAATGCTTCCAACAATGGCAGGACTGCTGGGAGACATGTATACAGTCCCAGGAAATGCTCCCAACAATGGCAGGACTGCTGGGAGAGATGTATATAGTCCCAAGAAATGCTTCCAACAATGGCAAGACTGCTGGGAGACATGTATATAGTCCCAGGAAATGCTCGCAACAATGGCAGGACTGCTGACAGAAGTGTATACAGTCCCAGGAAATGCTTCAAACAATGGCAAGACTGCTGGGAGACATGTATATAGTCCCAGAAAATGCTTCCAACAATGGCAAGACTGCTGACAGAAGTGTATACAGTCCCAGGAAATGCTTCAAACAATGGCAAGACTGCTGGGAGACATGTATACAGTCCCAGGAAATGCTTCCAACAATGGCAGGACTGCTGACAGAAATGTATACAGTCCCAGGAAATGCTTTAAACAATGGCAAGACTGCTGGGAGACATGTATATAGTCCCAGGAAATGCTTCCAACAATGGCAGGACTGCTGGCAGAAGTGTATACAGTCCCAGGAAATGCTTCCAACAATGGCAAGACTGCTGGCAGAAGTGTGTACAGTCCCAGGAAATGCTCGCAACAATGGCAGGACTGCTGACAGAAGTGTGTACAGTCCCAGGAAATGCTTCCAACAATGGCAAGACTGCTGGCAGAAGTGTGTACAGTCCCAGGAAATGCTTCCAACAATGGCAAGACTGCTGGCAGAAGTGTGTACAGTCCCAGGAAATGCTCGCAACAATGGCAGGATTGCTGACAGAAGTGTATACAGTCCCAGGAAATGCTTCCAACAATGGCAGGACTGCTGACAGAAGTGTGTACAGTCCCAGGAAATGCTCGCAACAATGGCAAGACTGCTGGGAGACATGTATATAGTCCCAGGAAATGCTTCCAACAATGGCAGGACTGCTGGGAAACATGTATATAGTCCCAGGAAATGCTTCCAACAATGGCAGGACTGCTGGCAGAAGTGTGTACAGTCCCAGGAAATGCTTCTAACAATGGCAAGACTGCTGGCAAAAGTGTGTACAGTCCCAGGAAATGCTCGCAACAATGGCAGGACTGCTGACAGAAGTGTATACAGTCCCAGGAAATGCTCGCAACAATGGCAGGACTGCTGACAGAAGTGTGTACAGTCCCAGGAAATGCTCGCAACAATGGCAAGACTGCTGGGAGACATGTATATAGTCCCAGGAAATGCTTCCAACAATGGCAGGACTGCTGGGAAACATGTATATAGTCCCAGGAAATGCTTCCAACAATGGCAGGACTGCTGGCAGAAGTGTGTACAGTCCCAGGAAATGCTTCTAACAATGGCAAGACTGCTGGAAGAAGTGTGTACAGTCCCAGGAAATGCTCCCAACAATGGCAAGACTGCTGGCAGAAGTGTGTACAGTCCCAGAACATGCTTCCAACAATGGCAAGACTGCTGACAGAAGTGTGTACAGTCCCAGGAAATGCTCCCAACAATGGCAGGACTGCTGGCAGAAGTGTGTACAGTCCCAGGAAATGCTCCCAACAATGACAAGACTGCTGGCAGAAGTGTGTACAGTCCCAGGAAATGCTTCCAACAATGGCATGACTGCTGGCAGAAGTGTGTACAGTCCCAGGAAATGCTCCCAACAATGGCAGGACTGCTGGGAGACATGTATACAGTCCCAGGAAATGCTTCCAACTATGGCAAGACTGCTGGGAGACATGTATACAGTCCCAGGAAATGCTTCCAACAATGGCAAGACTGCTGGGAGACATGTATACAGTCCCAGGAAATGATTCCAACAATGGCAAGACTGCTGGGAGACATGTATAGTCCCAGGAAATGCTTCCAACAATGGCAGGACTGCTGGGAGACATGTATACAGTCCCAGGAAATGCTTCCAACAATGGCAGGACTGCTGGGAGACATGTATACAGTCCCAGGAAATGCTTCCAACAATGGCAGGACTGCTGAGAGACATGTATACAGTCCCAGGAAATGCTCCCAACAATGGCAGGACTGCTGGGAGAGATGTATATAGTCCCAAGAAATGCTTCCAACAATGGCAAGACTACTGGGAGACATGTATATAGTCCCAGGAAATGCTCGCAACAATGGCAGGACTGCTGACAGAAGTGTATACAGTCCCAGGAAATGCTGGTACTGTGGTGGATGATTACCCATACTGTGATAGAAGATCACTGGTACTGTGTTGGATGATTACCCATGCTGTGATAGAAGATCACTGGTACTGTGGTGGATGATTACCCATACTGTGATGGAAGATCACTGGTACTGTGGTGGATGATTACCCATACTGTGATAGAAGATCACTGGTACTGTGTTGGATGATTACCCATGCTGTGATAGAAGATCACTGGTACTATGTTGTGATAGTGGTGATGATGAATGTGATGCTGCTGGAGCCCAGATTGCCAATGTGATCTTATCTATCTTTGGCATGAATGTGACATGGGTATCACATGATGATAGCAACAATGTAAGCAGCAATGATCATGATAATGCCCACATATGATGATGATGATGATGATGATGATGATGATGATGATGATGGTGCTTATACCGATCCATGATGTTGGTAGTGAAAAGGATAATTTTGTTGATGGATTAGAGCATACAATCATGGGTGTGCAGTGTTCTTGTATGGGTTTGGCCTCCAAGATAAATCATATGGTGTTGTTGGTTCTGACAATTTTATGGGTTGATATTATTCTATTGACATGCTATATTATATGTAAAATTATGTGTATTTGTATTATCATTTCAAATGATGTTGTTTATTTTTATTGCAGGATGTGACTCCTCAATCGTAATTATGGGGAGGGATCATTCCTGGGTTTTTCTTGTGGGTTTTCTTTCCCCCCATTTTTCCTTCCCTCCCCATCTGACCCATTAGTTGAGCTTTCCATGCCCTTAGTTTATGCCTGTGTGGTTAGAGTTGTCATTTTTCTGTTCTCCTTGACTGGTTGGTTGCGTTTTTCCCACCAATGTTTGTGCCCTTGTCCATGACTGTAGTTATTTTTTTTTGGCTAGGTTGCGGCTTTTTCTTTCACTTGTCCCAGTTAGCTTGTGGATGTGAGTGTCCCAGGTGGGTAATGAGGGTACCACAGACTCAGCTGGACATGGCTGAGGTCTCCCTATCAACCAGAGACCACTCACTGTTGGTAATGCCAGGCAGCAGTTATCCTTACTGTGGGATTTTTAAATTCTATTTTCTGTAGACATTAACTACCAAGTTCTGGAGTGAAATCAATAGAGAGTCCGTACCTGTTGTCACCATTATTGTTAGCATTGAAATTCCTTTGTTGTCTTATTCTTATTGATCTGTGGGGTGGGTACTCGGGCATGTGATAATAGAAGTTAGCAGCAGTGGTTCTCACTGTGGGAACATAGATTCCCTCCACTATAGGCATCGATCATGTGTTGTGCCTGGATGCCCATTTATCTTCAGACCATAAGATTCATTCAATAAAGATTTCATTATAATTGTTATTGATGTGTTATGTTTAGTCTCTGTTGTTCAAGTGATGTCAATCATTGTTTGTTCTATTCATTAATACTGGTCCAGTCCACCTCAGTCATTCATTGTCTGGAATGTGCATTAAAGCATAGTTCCATGCTAAAGTCCTAAATTTTTTCTGATGTCTTTAAATGTTTTCTTTTCTTGTTAACCGTGGAGATAGGATGAGATTCTCTTTGTCTTCTTTTTATTCTTCTCTTCTATGACCCGTGAGCAGTCAGCGTTATGCTATATCTCTATTATCTCTATGTGGTTACACATACATTCAAACAAAATAACTACCCATACAATCAAAGTAACAAACCTTCCACTCAGTATTACATACTTTTCTTTTCAAAATCTGAAAAAGTGTTAACCATTTGGTGGGCAGTTGAACAATGCACAGTGACTTATCCTGATACAGAATGACTTAAGAGCCTTCCAGTATCTGCACTTATTTTTTTTTTCATTTATTCATTCAGAATTAAAAATGCATTTTTCAAAAACATATAAAGGACAAATATCAGACTTTATTACAATGAATATCTAACCTAACAACTAATGTTTGTTTAAACACATGATGTGTTGTAAGGTGCCTACCTCTCCAGAGAGTCTAACAGAGAGTGAAACTCCCTCACAAAGACAGAGTCCATCTGATTGTTCTTTCTGTTCTCCATATGAATGATTGCAACATCATCCTTGTACTCAAGAGACAGAGCAGTTGAAGCATCTGCATGTTTGATCTGACTGCTGGAAAATCTCCTGCATGTTTATATCAGACAATGGTTAATCATGTGAAAGATATGTATGAACAATGGTTGGGACACAGTGGTTAATAATGTGAAAGATATGTATGGGGCACTGGTTGCGACACAATGATTAATAATATGAAAGATATGTATGGGGCACTGGTTGCGACACAATGATTAATAATATGAAAGATATGTATGGGGCACTGGTTGCGACACAATGATTAATAATATGAAAGATATGTATGGGGCACTGGTTGCGACACAATGATTAATAATATGAAAGATATGTATGGGGCACTGGTTGCGACACAATGATTAATAATATGAAAGATATGTATGGGGCACTGGTTGCGACACAATGATTAATAATATGAAAGATATGTATGGGGCACTGGTTGGGACACACTGATTAATAATATGAAAGATATGTATGGGCAATGGCTGGGACTCAGCATGAGATAGCAAGATTTCTGAGGTCACATTAGACAAGAGAGACAATGAAAGACACATGCTGGATTAAAATATGCCACCTCCAGTGGCGTGCAGAGGGGGGTGCAGGGGGTGCAATGGCCCCGGGCATCCAGCTGGGAGGGGGGCATCCAGTTAGGGACAGGGGGCAGCACAGTGCAGTCGGAGGGGAGGAGGAATGAATGAGGTAAAGAACAATTTAGGGGCATCCAATCAAGGGGTTGGCCCCGGGCATCAAAGAACCTCTGCACGCCACTGACCACCTCTCTGTGGCAAAGTGGTTCAGCTGCCTGCCTTTTTGCTCCAAAGGTTGCAGATTCATTTCCAAATTCTGTCATTTGGTTCATGAGTGCAGTTTTCTTGGAAATGACTCCTGGGGGTCGTTGCTGGAGCTACAGAGTTCATGCTCTGTGCGATACTTTTAGCAGGCCACTGTGTGGAAAAAGACCGAGTCATGTGGGAAAAATCTTGGTGCAATGAAGTTGATCCTAAAATCTTTAAACCCCTTTTAAATCCGCAAAATGATACACGTTAATGAGACATTCTGGTTTATTCTGTCACACTGACTGAACCCAATGTTAGCAACTACCCATGATTTACCTGTGATGAAATAGTCCAGCTTTCTCCTATACACACAAATAATGGAACAGTCACAGAGTTTTCATAATCAACCATTCAATTATGTCAGATCCTAGATTTCAGATCTGGATGGCTTGGCCTTGTGGCATGGTCGAGACAGAAACACGGAACTGATCCACGACTCTGTTGATCGAGTGAGATGGCAGAACATGACCGCCCACGCTTACCGGCATGGCACATGATGGATGGATGGATGGATATCTTTGTTGTCAAATTGTTGACATGTGGTTTCTTTGTTCTCTGATTCTTTCTCCTTTTTTTCTCTCCTGCAAGTGCCAATTATTACCTATAAATGTATTGATCTTGTTACTTTCACGGCCACTTCCTCTTCCTCTCTTCCTGGGAATATGCCCCTCCATTATTTTTCTCCCCAAACTTTCATGATGTTTCAAGTGATCAAAATATTTCAATTTTCTTTGTTTGATCCTCTTTGGAATTTCTTCAAAATTCAGCTCTTGTCGTATGGATGCATTTGTTCTTTTCTGTATCCAAGATATTCTTAGAACCCATCTATAACATTTGTATTCACATTCTGGATATTTCTGGGGCAGTGTGAAGAGAACACTATTACTAATACTAATAGTAATAGCAACTCTAATAAACAGAAGTTGAGTGACAGACAGAACCCATTGTCTTATACAATAAATTCAATAATACACAGCCAGCGTTTCTACGTGTCTGAGACTTATTAATAATATTGTTTAATTATCAAATTTAAACTGTTCTTACATCTCCTTATTTTAACTTCAGCTGCTCTTGACTTAGTTTAGTTAGTCTTCTTCTTCTTCTTCTTCTTCTTCTTTCGTTCGCCTGAAATATGTTTATAACTGCAATGTTGTCTCTTGTATGAATCTAACAGTCTTTTTTAGTTCATTCAGCGGTCCATAGAGTTTATCTTCCACTGTTGTCTCTCTAGGCCAGAAGGTTGCCTGGATATGTTGTAGTTTGGGCAATCCTGGAGTATGTGCTCTGCTGTCTGCGACACCAAACCACATGTGCACATGGCTGAGTCACCAATCTTGAATTTTGTATACATGTGGTTGCGTAATCTATTGTGTCCTGTTCTGAGGCGCAGAAGAATGACCTGTTCTGGTCTGTCCATAACGTGGTAGTCGTCTTGAGTAAGGTTTGGTGGCCTTCTGACTGATTTGATCATTCTTTTATTTTGGTGGTATGTAATAGGCACATCTGGTTGTTCTTCTTGTGCTCCTTCCTTAGCCAATCGATCAGCTTTGTCGTTTCCGGGGATTCCACAGTGGGATGGTATCCACTGTATGGTGACCTTACGCTGACTGCTAAGTTCAGAAAGTAGTGTCCTCAGAACTGGCAATTTCCCCAGACAGGAGCGCCTCTATTACGGATTTTGCATCTGTCAATATCACCACAGGTTGTGTACCATGGGTGGTATTTTGTAATTTCTCTGTGGCTGTCTTGATTGCCTCAATTTCAGCATCATAATTATGGCAGTATTTTCCTGTTGGAATTCTGGCTGTGTCTCTAGTATTAATATTATTTGTTAGTTAGTTAGTCTTAACTTTCATCTTAAACTTAATGTATAAATACATCATATGCATTATACTGTATTATATTATAATCTATTCTAGACCTCATGAAATTCTATTTTTTTAAATTATTCATTGCTTACTTAATAGTACCTCTGAAGTCGGAGTGGGCTCGCCTAAATGGCGAGGGACACCGGTAAAAGTAAAGGGAAAGCAAGCCCACACGCAAAACTCAGTCCTTTACTACTTTACACAGCGTGTAAGGACTACGCTGCAGTTTAAGCGAGCGAACAAAAAGAAATAATCATTAATAATAATATTTTATCCATGTATCATTCCTGTTCCTCACTATTATCTGATTTAATTTATATATACTGATTACTCAGTTTTAGGTTTATATAATATAATATTAATAATAACTCATCATCCGTGACACCGTTCCAAATTAGGAAGCTGATATTACAATATTGCCAATAAACTTACCGAAACGGCGACCGGTGTACTATAAGACAAGGACGTACAGCTCGTTGAAACATCGTCTGTCTGGGTGGTGCTTTTGTCCAGGAATTGTACACGGCCTGGGAAGTGAACGGTCGGGCTTCTAAACACAGGGTTCAAAGTTGAAAGGCGAGAGGGCGAGTCCTGAGTTCAACTTCCTTGACCTAAGTAGACACCTTGCAGTCTTGACAGACTAAAGTATGTGAGTGGAATGTGGCCAATATTCCATCACAATGTCTGGGCAGAGCTTCAGAGATCATGTGATGCCCAAACGACATGACCCCTCCCTCGGCCTAGTCTTGTGTATTCCAGAGGAATGGGTAACCAATACGTCTGGCACAAGGTAGGCTGCAGACGCTGGCGGCTCAGCGTCAATCCACCGAGACCTCACCACCACGAGCCGGTGGCGAGTTATGGCCAGACCCTGACACCCAAGGGACCCGGCTTAGAGACGTTCAGCCATGTCCCACAGGTGAGGGCCCTGTACGAGCCCGGACCATGGGGGCGCGCACATCTGTCAATCACGGGTGTCCGGACCTGTGTAAAGCGTGTACTATCGTCAGACTCCCCACCTGACTTATAGCGGTCCCCGCGTCCAGCGGGAATAGGTCCGCCATAGCTACCGCAGGAGATATTGCCTGTCTATTTGCAAGCAAATCTCCCATACTTCCACTGTGCGGATCTCGCGACCAGCGAGAATAGGCCCGCCGGAGATTTGCTCGTCTGCTGCGAGCAAATCTCTACCGAGAGACTGAATAAGTAAAGAAACGATAAAAGTAGTGGTATTTCAATTGCGCTTGCGCTCCCACCTATGCTACACCCTTCATGTGTCTTCACAAAGTCGGACTAGAGTCAAGCTCAACAGGGTCTTCTTTCCCCGCTGATTCTACCAAGCCCGTTCCCTTGCCCTATAGCCTATATTACTACGTTCCTGCGAGTCGTCACTTCTCGGCGTCGTTCTTTCTTCTCAAAAAGTCTTCAAAGTCGAGAAGATCGACTTCCTTCATTACCACGGTTTTTTTTTTTTTTTTAAATCCCATATGGCACGGTCTCTTTCTGCAGAGTGACCGGCAGAAAGCATCGCACAAAGCACGAACTTCGTAGCTCCGGTGACGACCCCCAGGAGTCTCCGCGAAACAGATGTGTCAGAAGGCCACCAAACCCTACTCAAGACGACTACCACGTTATGGACAGACAGAACAAGTCATTCTTCTGCGCCTCAGAACAGGACACAATAGATTACGCAACCACATGTATACAAAATTCAAGATTGGTGACTCAGCCATGTGCACATGTGTTTGGCGTCGCAGACAGCAGAGCACATACTCCAAGACTAACCAAACTACAACATATCCAGGCGAACCTTCTGGCCTAGAGAGACAACAGTGGAAGATAAACTCTATGGACCGCTGAATGAACTAAAAAAGACTGTTAGATTCATACAAGAGACAACATTGCAGTTATAAACATATTTCAGGCGAATGAAAGAAGAAGAAGATGTGTGTAGTACTTGTCGTCTTCATCAGGGCCTGCCGTGTTCCTTCGTTATTTCAAATAAAAATGATCAAATAATATTTGATTTGCATTGACTTTAAGTGTCAGATTTACAATTTAGTAGTGGTAGTAATTGATTATTTGGTTGTTTCGGGGATAGTAATTGTTTATTATTGATGTAATACTCAAAACAATGTATTCCCGTAGTGAATATGAATAACGAAGACACAAACAACAGATTTCATGATGTATTGCCTGACATATTTCGCTACATCTCACCAGGTACATGTTAAAGCTGGCAGAAACGATCGTCATCAATTTACAGAAGCCAGTTTTGTGCAAACAGAAAGACACAATAGTCAGATTAATATTACCGTGGTAGACAATTGACTGTGAATATGTGTGCTGTATATTTCAGCTTGAAGAATTTATCTCATTACTCTAGTTTATGTTCTGTGATTTCTGCAGTATGTACCTGACGAGATGCAGTGAAGTGACATATGTCAGGCAATAAATCGTGCCATCTATTGTAGTAATCGTAGTGATGACATGAGATGCAGGTCCTCCATGAGGAGAAAATAACAGAGGCATGAGAAATTAGAACAAGGGTGAGATTCGGATAGCGTTTGTCACCTCTACTACTCTTACTGACTATATGTTATCAAAATAACAACAAGCACTGCCAGAAATGAAATTCATTGGACACCTATAACAAAACATCGCGATGATCTGGACTTCGCTGATGGTATTGCCGTCTTGTCTCACACAGAAATCAGACGCAGGATAAAGTATAAACTAACATCATTGGTTAGGCGGCTACAGCGATCAGGTTTTAAAATGCACAAGGGAAAGGCAAAGATAATGAGAATTAATGAAGCAAATGATAAACTTATCTCCAATGGTGAAACCTTACTCAAAGAGACGGAATCAAACACATATTTAGGAAGCAAAATAGACAAAGAGGGTGGAACAGATAAAGATATCAAAATGGTTCCAAATTGCTGTTATAGTCAGGAGAGCAGAGTTGGGGGTAAGCGACCAACCTTGCAAAATACCCACGAGACGTTTTCATTCATCACCTCTGGCAGCAAAAGTCCGACTCCTGGCTTTAACGTGGCGGAACAGTTTTATTACCAGGTGAAGGGGCGACGGCGAGTCTCTGGCGCCACAAAACCAGACTTCTCTAGACATGTATACACGTACATACACGCGCAGACACGTGTGTGTACATACATATCTAAACTCGATTAAGACCACAGCCTACCCTAGCAAAAGAAAGGTGCAGAACACAGAGCCAGTCAACCCGGAGGCACACCGCAGCAATCAGGATGCCATGCAAACGCTATGCAAAATATCTATTACTGCTCGCTCTGCCGTGGACATCCATGCAGATACAGTACCGGGCCCTAAGCCTCGAAAGGGTCCAACCACAATGACTGTAGGTCCTTCTCAGACGTCCTGTGGAGCTAGAGAACATAATAAAGCGCCTGGCCATACTAAACATAGACTGAAAATAATGCACTAGATTTGCGAAGGAGACAGAAGAAACTCACCTCAAAGGAAACATAACTTTCAAAATCGAAGTCTTCCAGTGTTACCGATCTGGCCGAAAAGACAGGCGAAAGGGTGGGTTACTGACCCTTGTAAAGAATACCATCACTGCTTTCCAAATTGAAGTTTATTACATGGCAGGCGCCGAGCATCAGACTCTTAAACTTAATTCAGACAATATAGATTTACATATGATCAATTACTACTGTCCAACTGACGCCCACAAGCATTGGACACATTACTATTGAAAGAACAAATGATTGTGTGACGATTTTAACAGCCACTCACAGAGCTGGGGCTATGATCACGTGGAACATAGAGGAGAGACGACTGGCAGGATGAGAATAAAGTTTTATTTTTGATTAACGGCTTGTCTATCTCACATCTGATTATGGCACATTACAACTGCACCTGATTTTTCATTCCCAGACCTGGAGTGGAACATTACACGAATTGTTGGGAAACAGCTAGGTGGCAGTGACCGTCGACCAGTCTAACTAGAAAATTAGCTTTAAATTAAAGCAGCACTCACTCGGGGTGGAACTGCAATAAAGCAGACTGGACAATGCACAAACATCGCACCAGTATACTGGTTAGAAATCTGAACACATACAAAGACATAAGAGGAGCGGCTGGCCGGACATAAATTAAGTTGTTGAACAGATCGGCAAATGCATACTACATGGACACGAGAAACAGTACCAAGAGGTGCTTGTAAAACAATATAAACCCTACTTTAGTGTGTAATTAAATAATGGTGTAGAAAGCACGCATAGAATGCCATGGTCCAGATACGGACATGGATTAGTTATGACGTAACCCAAATTAGATGAGGTTAGAGGTTATGGCAGTGTTCAGTAAATGGACATCTGGATAGTGATACATTTCACACAGCGTGTAAACGCGGGGCTCGCTTCGCGGTCAACAGGAAGCGAGATTCGGACAAGGGCATTCTAGAGGGTGGTTTTCGTCGAGTTCGGACCACGTGGTAATAGAGTGATGACCAACACTGAGCCACTCTTCTATTAAAGTCAGAAGTCAGTGGCGTACCAAGGGGGTGCAGGGGTTGCGACGGCCCCGGGCATCCAGCGGGGGGGGGGGTGTGCATCCAATTAGGCGGTTGGCGTTGGCCCAGTCACATCTCTTGTGCTTGTATTGGCGAATTAATTTCGTATCATACCAATCGTATGACGTAGTTTAAATGCTAATAATAGTATTTAATGCATTGCGAACCCCTGTAGTAGGTACTACGGTTATGTTTACCGTATTTTACCTGAGATTTCCCCCCGTTAACTTTCGTTTTCTCGTTTTGATGTCTCCATTTAAAGGATTGCCGGCTTCCCGGCCTAGAGGTTAGCGACTTTTCTCCGTAATCTCGTAAGTAACGTGACGACTGTGAGAATCAGTAGTGGTTCGAATCGCGTCGGTAGCTAACGGGGTATGTGAGCCGGCCGCTCAGAAAGCAATGGCAAACTACTGAGTGTAATCTTGCCAAAAAATCAACAGTCAGCTGAAAGATGCTGATGTTGACAGCTGTGACAGGTTGGCCCACCTCTCAGATCGTTTTGTTACTAGATGGAGATAGCCCTCAGTAAACCCCTCTATGTAGTCTGTATTCTTTTTATTTTTGTCTATATTTTCAAATATTAGATAAAATCGTCTTTGGTTAGTGTATTTATATACATAAAACTATAGAGAGAGAGAGAGTTAAATACTATTTCTTCTTATAGTTAGAAGTAGATGTAGGGTAGAGTTCGTTTACAAGCCAAGAAATCAAGTCAGGCTGAATTTTATATTCAGATTTGGCTGTGAATAATAATTTGGCCACAGGAAGGGAACTCTCCTGGATGAGAAGTTAACTTCCGGTAGCACCCTAACCTCTGCCATTTTTTTGCCAGCAACCTGGAGGGAGGAGCTATCAAGTCAATTGGCTAAAATTGAACACCTGTCTGTGTTTAAACATATTTTATTGCTGGCTCTTGTTAAGCCGAACAACAATCTAAAACATAGAAAAGCCAATGATAGTCTCCACTCCCGATAGGCCAGTCAAAATCTAGTTGCAGGGTGAGTTAATAATAATTTTGTTAAACATTTTTCTGTGTGTCAAAATGCCGGCAAAATCTACCGGCCATGCCGATCGATAATAGATACTATTAATTAAAACTAGTGTTAGTTAACTAATATTAGAATTAGGACCATGTTTGTGCCATGTGGCTTGCCGACAAGGGTAAAACGAAAAGCTCGTCACATGTGGCCTTAAAAACATGGATAAATTACATTACGTGATTCTCGAAATTAGGTATCTGCCTGCGGAAGGACACCTGAGTTAGTCAGTAGACGATTAGAGTTAAGATAATTTAATTATGTGCTTAAACTTCGGAACTAGCGTATTTCTCTAGATAATATACTTATTAGTTGAAGGAATTAGTTCAGAGAGTGAATAAGTTACCATTAATTAGTCTTTATTAATCTCTATCTTGCCCATAGTCAGATTACTACCATGTGGTCCAAGATGGCCCACTTAACAAAGTTCAAACCTTGGGGGAATTCTCCAACCCTAATATTGTTCTTGTATATAGTGAAAGTAATCTTAAATCTAGCTAAGAAATCTTCTAGATAATTAATTATGTTTTAATTAATATAAGGAAGACTTGCTAGTAGTACAACTCATAACTCCTTAAGTGAACTTGGGGTGTTTCATTGATTTTAATGGTTCACTCGTGTACATCGTGAAGTGATAGTTGTTGTGTGTGATTTCATTTCATTCTATGGAATTCATCATGTGATGTTAATTCATCGTGTGGAGTGTAGTTTGTGTGTTTCCATACTTGGAAAATGATGTGTGGTGTTTCATCGATTTAATGGTTTGTCAATGTATATGTGACGTCGGAGTTGTGGCGTCTGAGTTCCATTCCATTGAAGTCATCCTATATGTACTGTTAAGTCATTATGTGAATTGTGGTTCATGTTTCCATGATTAATCGTGACTTAGAATATATATTTGGAATGTGGTCTTTAAAGTAGAGCATTGTGATTGTACATGTTTGATCTAAATGTCGCAGAGAGAATAGGATATCATTTGTGTGCTGTTTCCATTAGATCAGTGTGCTGTTGTAGATTTCAGATAAGGAATCAAAATGTGTAAATTTAGATAATACATGCTATGAAAATTTATGAGACAAGCATGCCATGCAGGACATGGCCAAAAGAATTTACAATTCTGTCTTGAAGGATTATTCACTCCTTCTCACTGTCATTCACAGAGCCTGCACCCTGATCATCTGTAGCCGTAGTCACGACCGGTGATTGAGCTACGAACCACTCACTTGATGCAGCAGAGAGTGGAGTCCATACCACGATCCAGTCAGCACTGCCAGCTTACCATCCAGGAGGCTAAGAATTATCAGATGAGTGGCTACCCACCCGTTTGCCACTGCATAGCAATTCTAATTTGTCCGCTATTGGCTAAGAGTCTATGATTATATCCTCTAGCTGAACATTATCTGGTCAAGATTTCAGGGATCTGCGTATCTCTTATGTGTCAGTGAGTTCCCAGTGGGGCTCACGTAGTGTTCTTTAGGATTAAACGTTATGTTATATTTGTACTTTTAACAACTGCGTCTGTCATTATAGAATTGGCATCATCAGATTGTGTGACGAGTGAAAGGACTACATCTATACGTATCATTCTGTCTTATCTCCTGTTGTGTGAGAATACATTAGGCAGTGGGGGGCTCATTTTTTTCATCCAGGCACGTTAGCAGGAATCACTTGACATACTGTCTTCGTTTGTTAGCACAGTTCGTCGTCATAACTTTCCGCCTGGCACTGTTTAGAAGTAGTGATCCATTCTGGGACTTTTGATAATCATTCTTCTAGAATTGCGAGCCATTTGATCGCTTCTTCAGCAGTGGTTAGATTCTCTATTCGTAGAAGTCTATTTAGTATCTACTTTGATCCAATTCCATCCTAGTAGAATACGTTACGCGACACTGGTGGCTCAGTCCGGGCATGACAATCCTATAGATTGTTGGGTTCAGTCGAGTATCCAACTTCATAGATAGTTCTAACTTTCAGTCACTAAAAAGAGATAGCTACTAATCATACTAGTTAATATAGATATATATATATACTTATAACATAGGATTAACATAAGAATAGATATAAGTTAACATAAGTTAGGGCAAAGGTGAATTGCTGGCAAACGGGTAAGTGTTGTGTCAATGTGTAACATTTTTTATGCTTGTCATTGAAGATATTTGTGAATCTTTGCGACAAACACATTCTTGATTAAGTGAGTGAGTTATTCAGGTGTATCAACAGATATCTTATTACATAACTAACATGTCTTCTGAAAAGCCACCTACTAAGGAGGAACTGCGAGAACAAGGAACATTGTTAGGTTATGAGGGTGTAGAGTTGAACAAATATGTAATAGAAGAAGGAAGAGAGTGGCGCCGAGAACAAAGGGACATCATCAAGGAGAGAGAGAAGGAAGTACGAGAGGAAAGAATTAAATTACAAATCCAGATGGCGGAAATTGAATCCAGAGAGAAGATGCGACAAGCTGAATTGGACAACCAGTTGAAACAAGCTGAATTGGACAACCAGTTGAAGCAAGCAGAACTGGACAAGGACTTGAAATTAGCTGAGCAGTTAAGACAGCACGAGTTAGAACTGAGGAGATTAGAACTACAAAATCCTGATGCCTCCAGATTTAGCAGTGCCAGCTCTCCAACTGACAGTCAAGACATTTCCTCAGGACAACATATTACTCCAGGAGCAATGAGTTTTCCACTGGCCCACTTCGACCCGAAGGAGGATCAGATGGATGAATATCTTGACAAATTTGTGTTAATGTGTGAAGCCTACAATCTGCCTAAGGATAAATTTAATATTAAACTCTCCCAAGCACTTCGCGGTCCAGCGTATGACGTGTTTGCAAAACTCCCTCCAGTTCTTGAGAAGGACTTTGTCACACTCAAAAATGCTCTCTTGAAACGATATCAGTTAACTTCTAGTGCCTACAGGTTGAAGTTCCGTACAGCCAAACGGTCACAAGGAGAATCATTTCCTCAGTTCGCCTCACGGTTACACACTTATTTTAACAAGTGGGTAGAACTGAGTGATTTGGATGCTACTTATGACGGGCTGGCGGAACTAATACTTGTTGAGCAATTTAAAGATGTTCTTCCAAAACAGTTACAAACCTTTATTGCAGAGAATGGTGGTGCTCGGCTAGAGGAGGTTATCTCCCTAGCCGAACGATATTTAACTGCCCATGGCGAAGTAGCTACCACTAAATCTTGTAATTCTTCTACTGCTCAAAATACTCCTGCAACACAGAATAAGGGTTTTCAGCAGAACAACTCTTACGGTAAAGACACCAGAGGGCACACTGGGAGTCCGCACCAAAATCCTGGTTTTCAAAAACAAAAACCACCAGCGAACAATAGTGGATGGGGTAAACCTTACTGCAAGAACTGCAAAAGTAATGATCACCACACGAGCGTGTGCAGAAATAATCCCCCTACCCAGTATGCTGCGTGTATGATTACGGGGGCAAGTACCCAACAGAGCATATGTTCTAGTAATGGAACTAGGCCACCCACAGTTGAAACTATTCTGGTTAACGGTAGTCCAGTACTATGTCTCTATGACAGTGGACTCCAGTGTGATGCAATAATAGCTAAGCAGTTAGTGAAACCATCACAGTTAACAAAACAAACAGTTGTAGTCAAAGGGGCTACCAGGAGCTCTCCAACTATAATAGCTAAGATAGCCAAAGTACATGTGACATCTAAGTATGTCACTGGACTCATTTCAGCTGCAGTGATCGATGATCCGGTATATCCTTTCATGCTTGGTCGTAAGTATGTATATTTAGGAGAACCCTCATCACCAATGATAATGGCAGCAGTGGAGACCCGGAGTCAGGTTGCACAGTCACATGAACCTATACTCTCAATCAACCCTCTACCTCGGGAGATTAGGGCTGCACAAAATGAATGTCCAACTTTAGCATCTTGTTTTGGCAAACTGCCAAACGGTAGAAATCCTCCAGCAGCTGGAAATTTCTATTTAAAGGACAAGTTGTTGTACCATAGGGCAGGAACTATGGGTACCGAACACGGGCAACTTGTCGTGCCGAAACAATATCGTAATCAGATATTGCATATGGGACATACCATATCCTTCAGTGGACATATGACTGTAGGAGTTACTACCCAGCGTATTTCTTGTCATTATTTTTGGCCGGGAATGACTGCTGACATACGAAGATACGTCCAGTCTTGTCCGGAGTGTCAACATGGCTCCCCCAAGCAGTGGTCTACTCCTGTTTCCATAGGGGAAGGGTTAGTTTTGAACACTCCTTTTGAGCGAGTAGCTATAGACATTATTGGTCCACTGCCCACTTCTAAGAAGAAAAATACTTATATTTTAACTGTAGTAGATACAGGTACAATGTGGGCTGAAGCTACTGTACTGCCCTCCATCAATGCAACTAGGGTAGCAGAGGCTCTCCTAGAAATATTTACCAGAGTAGGATTCCCTATTCTTATTGTAAGTGATAGTGGGTCATTATTGAATGAGAAGTTAAGGGGAGAAATCTCCGACATCTTCAGGAGGCACCATATCACCACAGGTTTTAGTCTCACAGAGAATAAGCGACTTGTGGTCAAATATACGGGGACTCTCAAATCGATCATGAACAAGTTAGTCCAGGAGAAACCAGATAGTTGGGACACGTACTTATCAGCAGCAATGTTTGCCTATCGAGAAGTACCACATGTCGCCACCGGTCTTCCACCTGCTACACTATTGTTCGGACGACCAATTAAAGGACCGCTTGAGGCTCTTTTGAGAACCTGGACTGATGAAGGAACAGATGAGAGTGTCGTCAAGTCTTCACAGTATGTAGAGGAACTGAAACAGAAACTGCACACGGGATGGAAATTAGCTAACTCCACTCTCCGTCGTGCCAGAAAGCAACAGGCTTCCTTCTATAATAAACCTATTAGAAACCAGTCTCTGGAGGTAGGAGATAAAGTGCTAGTCTTATTAACCAAAGGGGATAATAAGTTAGAAATTGCTTGGCAAGGACCATTCATCATTAAAGAGAAGGTGTCCAGCAACAAGTACTCTGTTTCTATTCGCGGGAAAACTACAGTCTTCCACGTGAATTTACTCAAAAGACATTTTGAGAACAACACGAACCCACCAGTTCATATTATGGCTCTGGCAGTGGTTGATAATGGATCCAAAGGAACCGACATCAAGCGAGGAGGTTTCTTAGAAGGTGTCTTAGAAACGAAGAGTCTGAGAATTGTGAATAGACATTGTGCTATTGATGAAGAGGGGGACCTGTCCAAATGACCCATAACCGTCAGAGTAAGGGCTGACAAAACTATATGAGAGTTCGGGCTGGAGAAAAAGTTGCTTCTCCAACTTTTTTTGAACGATGGGCATTTGTGACAGGTTGGCCCACCTCTCAGATCGTTTTGTTACTAGATGGAGATAGCCCTCAGTAAACCCCTCTATGTAGTCTGTATTCTTTTTATTTTTGTCTATATTTTCAAATATTAGATAAAATCGTCTTTGGTTAGTGTATTTATATACATAAAACTATAGAGAGAGAGAGAGTTAAATACTATTTCTTCTTATAGTTAGAAGTAGATGTAGGGTAGAGTTCGTTTACAAGCCAAGAAATCAAGTCAGGCTGAATTTTACATTCAGATTTGGCTGTGAATAATAATTTGGCCACAGGAAGGGAACTCTCCTGGATGAGAAGTTAACTTCCGGTAGCACCCTAACCTCTGCCATTTTTTTGCCAGCAACCTGGAGGGAGGAGCTATCAAGTCAATTGGCTAAAATTGAACACCTGTCTGTGTTTAAACATATTTTATTGCTGGCTCTTGTTAAGCCGAACAACAATCTAAAACATAGAAAAGCCAATGATAGTCTCCACTCCCGATAGGCCAGTCAAAATCTAGTTGCAGGGTGAGTTAATAATAATTTTGTTAAACATTTTTCTGTGTGTCAAAATGCCGGCAAAATCTACCGGCCATGCCGATCGATAATAGATACTATTAATTAAAACTAGTGTTAGTTAACTAATATTAGAATTAGGACCATGTTTGTGCCATGTGGCTTGCCGACAAGGGTAAAACGAAAAGCTCGTCACATGTGGCATTAAAAACATGGATAAATTACATTACGTGATTCTCGAAATTAGGTATCTGCCTGCGGAAGGACACCTGAGTTAGTCAGTAGACGATTAGAGTTAAGATAATTTAATTATATGCTTAAACTTCGGAACTAGCGTATTTCTCTAGATAATATACTTATTAGTTGAAGGAATTAGTTCAGAGAGTGAATAAGTTACCATTAATTAGTCTTTATTAATCTCTATCTTGCCCATAGTCAGATTACTACCATGTGGTCCAAGATGGCCCACTTAACAAAGTTCAAACCTTGGGGGAATTCTCCAACCCTAATATTGTTCTTGTATATAGTGAAAGTAATCTTAAATCTAGCTAAGAAATCTTCTAGATAATTAATTATGTTTTAATTAATATAAGGAAGACTTGCTAGTAGTACAACTCATAACTCCTTAAGTGAACTTGGGGTGTTTCATTGATTTTAATGGTTCACTCGTGTACATCGTGAAGTGATAGTTGTTGTGTGTGATTTCATTTCATTCTATGGAATTCATCATGTGATGTTAATTCATCGTGTGGAGTGTAGTTTGTGTGTTTCCATACTTGGAAAATGATGTGTGGTGTTTCATCGATTTAATGGTTTGTCAATGTATATGTGACGTCGGAGTTGTGGCGTCTGAGTTCCATTCCATTGAAGTCATCCTATATGTACTGTTAAGTCATTATGTGAATTGTGGTTCATGTTTCCATGATTAATCGTGACTTAGAATATATATTTGGAATGTGGTCTTTAAAGTAGAGCATTGTGATTGTACATGTTTGATCTAAATGTCAGCAGAGAGAATAGGATATCATTTGTGTGCTGTTTCCATTAGATCAGTGTGCTGTTGTAGATTTCAGATAAGGAATCAAAATGTGTAAATTTAGATAATACATGCTATGAAAATTTATGAGACAAGCATGCCATGCAGGACATGGCCAAAAGAATTTACAATTCTGTCTTGAAGGATTATTCACTCCTTCTCACTGTCATTCACAGAGCCTGCACCCTGATCATCTGTAGCCGTAGTCACGACCGGTGATTGAGCTACGAACCACTCACTTGATGCAGCAGAGAGTGGAGTCCATACCACGATCCAGTCAGCACTGCCAGCTTACCATCCAGGAGGCTAAGAATTATCAGATGAGTGGCTACCCACCCGTTTGCCACTGCATAGCAATTCTAATTTGTCCGCTATTGGCTAAGAGTCTATGATTATATCCTCTAGCTGAACATTATCTGGTCAAGATTTCAGGGATCTGCGTATCTCTTATGTGTCAGTGAGTTCCCAGTGGGGCTCACGTAGTGTTCTTTAGGATTAAACGTTATGTTATATTTGTACTTTTAACAACTGCGTCTGTCATTATAGAATTGGCATCATCAGATTGTGTGACGAGTGAAAGGACTACATCTATACGTATCATTCTGTCTTATCTCCTGTTGTGTGAGAATACATTAGGCAGTGGGGGCTCATTTTTTTCATCCAGGCACGTTAGCAGGAATCACTTGACATACTGTCTTCGTTTGTTAGCACAGTTCGTCGTCATAACTTTCCGCCTGGCACTGTTTAGAAGTAGTGATCCATTCTGGGACTTTTGATAATCATTCTTCTAGAATTGCGAGCCATTTGATCGCTTCTTCAGCAGTGGTTAGATTCTCTATTCGTAGAAGTCTATTTAGTATCTACTTTGATCCAATTCCATCCTAGTAGAATACGTTACGCGACAACAGCGATGTCCTGTAAAGGATATGCAAAACATTTAAAGGATATATAGAGTACTCGTTATGTTAAATTCCCCGATTATTTCAAGATCGCTCTAAAACAGAAAGCGATTACTGGATATTATGTTTGCCTCCACGAGCTACGAATCTATACATTTCGTCTTCTCAAATCTGTGTCCTGGACAGAAGTACAGACTGACTTTATAAGATGTAAGTACACAGTCAATTCCGTTTTAATTAGACTTTGTGGATTGTTCTATTGTGGTTTTTTTTTAAAACTTTATCATCAATTTTTATTTATGACTAGCTGACCTGGCCCGGCTTCGCCTAGGTCCTGGCGGGGATCTATCTATCTATCTATCTATCTATCTATCTATCTATCTATCTATCTATCCATCCATCCATCCATCCATCCATCCATCCATCCATCCATCCATCTACCTACCTACCTGTCTGTCTGTCTGTCTGTCTGTCTGTCTGAGTGTATATCTGTCTGTCTGTCTGTCTGTCTGTCTGTCTGACCCGGCCCGGCTTCGCCCAGCTCCTGGTGGGGAGCATCTCATTTAATTCATATAAGTAGTCATATAAGCTCCCGTTCCCGACTATCTGTCTGTCTATGTCTGTCTGTCTGCCTGTCTATCTGTCTGTCCGACCCGGCCCGACTTCGCCTAGGCCCTGTTGGGAAGCATCTCATTTAATTCGTATAAGTAGTCATATAAGCTTCCGTTACCGACTATCTGTCTGTCTGTCTGTCTGTCTGTCTGTCTGTCTGACCCGGTCCGGCTTCACCCAGTCCCTGGTGGGGAGCATCTCATTTAATTCATATAAGTAGTCATATAAGCTGCCGTTCCCGACCATCTGTCTGTCTGTCTGTCTATCTATCTGACCCGGCGCGGCTTCGCCCAGCTCCTGGTGGGGAGCGTCTCATTAAATTCATATAACAAAAATTTTTTTTTACTTAAGAATGTCCTTCCACACGCCATCCATTATTTTTAATGAAAACTGTTTTTAATCACCTTCATGACTGTAGATAACTTCTTTAAACATAAAAAGATGAGTTAGAAAATTTTCACTATTTAAATAGATGCATTATTTTTATGAAAACTTTGAAAATACCTTAAAGATTATATCATTATTTATTATAACTCATATGCCTGTAAATAACTGTAGACAAAGAGTTTATAAATCTTTGAAAACAATGCAACAATCTATATATAAAATATATAGCAATGTTATTAAAAGTTATGCCCCTTGAAATAACTTTTCTTAAGTTAAGTCCCCTCTCTCTATATATAAATGAATAGATATTAAAATATTAAATTTTAGTAAGTAAATAGCTGATTGTACACTAACAAACTATGACAGTTGGCTGCACGGGAATGAGAAGAAGAAGTGTAGAAATTTCATCTCAATTGGATGGACCGTTCGCGAACGCATAAAGAAAGGACATACATACAGACATACGTCGCCTTTTATAGATATAGATTATGTAGTTTTCAACTATTAGAGTTGGCAATCTCATATCAAACTGAAATTATAAAGATGGCATGCTGTATATTGTATGTGGTATTTCAATGGCGGGACATGGCAGTTGTCAGCCAACTATGAACATTTAATATTGTTATGAAAAATTCATACCAATTGCAATGCCAATGATTGCATGTTTGCATTCAACGCCCATTATAGCATTTATTTGTAAATTTTTATCACTCTACATGGACCAAATCATTGATAATTTTGCATCTTTCCAACGGGACTTCTATTGTCAAAATGCATCTACGCCGGCGGCCTAGCGTTGTTGACAAGACCACGCGTGTTAGTCACGTGCTGCGTCTGATGTCATCAATGACGTAGAGATGTATATATTTGTGTGCGTGTGTGTATATATAAACTGGCAGAGTTATCTGCTCTTGAGTTAGAGAGCGCCAGTGTTAATCTCCTTGATGACAGTGCATCCAACAGTTGTGTGAGTGTGTAGTGTAGTAGGGTCACAAAAAGCCAGTGTTATACTGCGATTAAGAACAATGAATGCAAACATCTGTAACTTTCAATAAACAACGTGAACTTGATCAAACGTGCAACGGTCCAGGGAATTCTGCAGTGCACTCCTTGCAGTGGGAGTCTCTGTGGCGAAGTGGTCAAGCCGTTTATCTCGTGCTCCGAAGGTCGTGGGTTCGATTCCGGGCCGCGTCCTTCAGTTTACGAGTTAAATGTTTCGGAGACTCCTCGTCGCTAAAAGTTTTGTGTTTTGCTTTGTGCGACGCTTTCCGTGCTGCGGAAAGAGACCGAGCCATATGGGATAAAACCCGGTGCAATGAAGTCGACCTGTCGACTTTTAAGCTCTTTTTTAAGGGAATTCTGCAGTATAACAGAGTCCAGAAACATGATCAATGTAGCAATCAAGGACTCGAAGCCGGTCGATGCAATAATAAAGGCAATATTTATTTGCCGGAGTCGAACAGGTTACAGATTCATCAATCAATACATCAATTCCGATTTATAATTACCGTGCCTGTTATGGCCAGGTGGGACGATAAAGAAACATGGTAAGATTGAAATCGTAAACGATCGAAGACATTAAAAATCTATAATCAACATGTCCCGGTGCTTCTGTCCTTGGCTATCCTATCTATGCGTCAGCCTGTTTCAACTTGCTGAGTCCCGTTCCAATATTGTCGCATTTGTCTGTGGCTTTCTGTTCGATATACATCTTGCATTAATAGCCTCGTTCTTCTTTCTAATATCTGTTGGCCATCGAAGTAAGTGTCCAGCCAATATATAAGTTCTCTCCTTGCTGAGAATCGAATCGAGCTGCCTCGTTGTTCAAGCTCCAAGATCTGACTGTTTGTTGTTGTTGACAATGTTTCTGACGTATTCTGTTTTTTACGTCAGCCTCCTAGTTTCTACCACTATTTGGTTCGCGATTTTCTCACTAAGTTTATATCGCGTCATATCATATGCACTGCTATTTGGCATTAATCTCCTTGACTCCTTGACGACAGTTGTGTGAGTGTGTAGGTAGGGTCACAAAAAGTAACAAAGTCAAAACAGCAGTGTTATGATTGTATTATCGTTCATAGTTTTAATTAGGTTAGCGTCGTCTGTTAGAATTTTTTCGGCAAGACGCAACAGTAAGTAATTTATTTGTCTATTTTTTAAAGGATTTAATCATTCATTGATTCGTTGATTCATTTAATCAAACATTTGCTGACAACCATTAATATCTGCCGACGTTGACTTGGCGGGCATACGCGTACCATTCGTCTTTACTTTAGATAAATCTTGTGTTCTTGCAACTATTTCGTTGCAAGTTACTAATAACCGGCCGCCAATAAATCGCCATTCAAATATTTGTGTTTACAATACATCGCTAAGTAAGGCATGAGTGCGCAAGTCGGCAATTAGCCGTAGCACTTAAGACCCAAGTTGAACTTATCTCTGTTAAATGTGTGTTTGTCTTCATGCCGAGGTTTAGTCCCACAATGTGTAAAAAGAGTGGGTTTCTTTATTCTTTTTGATTGAGGATTTTTATTCCCAATGTCACAGATGAAGAAAGCTCAAGCAAGTGGTGCACAGAACAGGAAGAAAAAGATGACCAGATACGAAGAACAGTTCCGTCAAAGAGGGGCATTAGATACCTGGATAAATAGAAGTCAAGAACAAGTTGTTGAACATGAAGAAGTAAACGATGATCATCATGATCATGATGACGGTGCTGGCTCGGACGATTCATCTGCAGCTGAAACAGAAGATAATACGGTCTCTCCTCCTGGGAGTCCCGAGTCTTCTCAGTCTCATTGTCAGAATGAAAACGGAAATTTTAACACATTTTTGGAAGAAAAAAAACAACCGATTTTGGCTATTTGAAGAAATCGATTTCAGATAAGTTGAAAATGAAAATAGTACAACATGGTCCAGAAAATTATAAAAATAAGAGTGGGCCATTTAGCCTACCCCATTTGTTGAGAAGGATGGAAGAAGTTTTTCAAAAAAGTGGTTTAACAAAGTTTCCACAAATGGAGAAATTGTGGAGAGAAAGTGGTTGTTATACTCTCCATACCGGGACGCATGCTACTGTTTTGTATATTTTTTGTTTTCAAAGGAACCGCGGTCGTCTATGTCAAACTTTAGCCAGGAAAAAGGTTTCTCTACTTGGAGAAAGTTGAGTCCTCGAATACCTGATCATGAGAAAAACCCCTCTCATAGGGCTCACATTAGGGAATACCTGACCCTGGTAAGTCGACTCAAGAGTTCTACTAGTACTACGATAGATGCTGAATTTCAACAGTAAATGTCCGCTATGAAGAAGAAATGGAAAGCAATAACTGAACGGATTGTCCAGGTTATAGCATTTTTGGCAAAACAGAATCTGGCCCTTCGTGGGCATCGAGGAGAAGGAATTTCATATTTATCGGAGCCAGGGGAGACAATAAGCGAAAATACAGGGAATTGTTGAGCAACTATCAGACTGTTGGCAAAATATGATGTTACCTTGGCGGAACACGTGCACAGAGGGAAAGATAAGCCAACAAGTGTAACGTATTTGTCCAACAGAAGTCAAAACGAAATAATTGATGTTCTTAGTGAAACAGTCAAGAAAATAATTATTTCAGAAATTAAGGATGCCAAGTATTTCAGAATAATGTTGGATTCTACTGCAGACATTGCCCATGAAGATCAGGTATCCGAAATTCTACGTTATGTTCATATTGATGATGACAATAGAAAGGTAGAAATAAAGGAGGTATTTCTGGGATATTTCCAAGTCAACAAGAAAGATGCATTGCTTGGTAACGGAAATTCTTAAAGCATTAGAAGAAAATAACATTGCTATCAATAACTGTCGCGGCCAAGCATATAATAATGCTGCAGTTATGGCTGGAGTGAGGGCAGGTGTCCAACATAAATTATTGACATTAACCCAAAAGCTGTGTTTGTGAATTGCGAGAACCACAGCCTCAGTTTGGCCTATGTCCATGCAAGTGAGATATAACCTGATGTCGTTAAATTTTTTTGGAGTTGTGGAAAAGCTGTATACTTTTTTTTCTTCATCTACCTCTCGTTCGGAGGTCTTAAAATCATTTACCTTTCGAACTGTCAAAAGACAATGTGATACACGATGGAGTTCTCGCCATGACGCTGTGCAAGTAATCCACGAGGAGTTGGACAACGTTATTATTGCCAGCCTTGAACACCTGCAGGAAGGAGAATATTCTAGGGAAACCAAATGCGATGCAGGCTGGTTTCTGAACTCTATTCAACAATCTTCGTTTATATCGTTATTAAATTTTGGTACTCGATTTTATTGTCAATAGAGAAAGTGACAAAACGTTTGCAGGATCCGAAAATGGGGTTCCATGAAGCTTCTTGTGATCCAAAGGGGCTTGTGCAAATCTTGAGTTTGAAAAATGACGAAATTATCCACAATGCAATACATTCAGCTGACGAATATTGTGAGAAATGGGGAATTGCAATTGCACGAACAAGGAGAAGAAGAATGATAGCTGGCGAATCAGCACGAGATAGCGGAGTGACGGCACAGCAAGAAATGAATAGAGTAATGGTAGAGATTATGAACAGATTAAAAATGGAAATTGAAGACCACACTGTTCGCCTTCAAGAACCCAGAGACCGATTTGCATTTCTTTTGAATTTACATTCAGTCACAGTCACAATTGCAGATGAAAAAGAAAGAGAGAAATTACAGAAGGAATGTTCGGACTTTAAACGCTATTATGATAATGATTGATTGATTGATTGATTGATTGAGGAACCGACATCACAGCATTCGGGGCAGTCCCATAAGCGCTCCGTCCCCATCCCCAGCAGCCAGCGAAGAGTTCCAACACTAATAGTACCAGTAGCAATCTTATTATATGTCCGTCTCGCCTTTCCTCTGAGAGTCGAGCGTCGGCCAGATCCCCTCGTCACCCCTCGCTGTCGCGTTCTTGCCAGACCATGTTGATCCATTTGCTCCTTCAAGGTGTACACGTTCTCCCACAAGGTCGCAACCACATCTGCCTTATCAAGCATCAATACTCCACCAAGTTTTGCAGAGCCTGCTAATCTGTCATCCTGTTCATTCCCCAGCACACCAGCATGCCCAGGAGAAAAGATCCAGACGATGCTTGTCATCCGTGACTTCCGAAGCGAAGCAAGCCACTCTGCACGAAGCTTGCCTCTCCTCACCCTACTCAGCATGCTTTCTGAGTCAGTTACAATCACGATGCGTGTGTGTATCGTATTCTCCATCCAGCGGAAAGCTGCACTGACCGCCTTCACTTCCATTCTTAAGCTAGATGTTGTGGTATCATATGCCAGGCTCTCCTGTACCAATCATCATTAGCTTTTGCTAAGAACCCCCAGGCACTTCTCCTGCCTTTCAACATAGAACCATCTGTGTAAATGATCACATCACCCGGGCGAGCATTATCCTGAATGATAATGATGTGAAGGCCGTTTAGTTATATGAAGAAATAATTGACTTTGTGATGCTCTTACAAGCTGGAAGTAATACAGTTCCACACGATCCTAAAGATGTTCTAGAGTCGTTACTAAAGTTTGGAAGGGATATGTTTCCGACGATGTGCGTAGCATATATACTACTACTACTACTACTACTACTACTACTACTACTACTACTACTACTACTACTACTACTACTGACCATATAATTTTCAATCGCAAGTTGTGAAAGGTCATTTTCAAAATTGAAATTAATAAAAATACACCTCAGGTCTTCTATGTCACAAGAACGACTGACTAACCTTGCTTTAATCAGTATTGAACAAGAATTCATCACCAGGGATGTAAAAAGTGAAGTAGTTCAAGTGTTTTGTGACAGGAGATCCAATTTAGGGAATCGAATTTTATAAATGTGGGTATGTGGCTGACCACTGAGACTGACATATTACATATATGTATATGTTATATATATATATATATATATATATATATATATATATATATATATATATATATATATATATATATATATATATGCCGGCTCCGTGGCCGAGGGTTTAGCAGCTTTCTCCGCTAACCCAGAATACTCTCGTCACGTGACGCAACGAGAATTAGCAGTGGTTCGAATCGCAAAAGTGACTTATGAGAGTATGGAGCCGGTCGCTCAGAAAGTCGTGGCGTGCCGATGAGCGTAATCTAGCCTAGGAATCAACATACAGCTGAAAGATGCTGGTGTTGACCGCAATATCCTGAAACAGGATGGAAACGCGGAGAAAAAAAAAAAATATATATATATATATATATATATATATATATATACTAGCTGACCCAGCCCGGCTTCGCCCAGTCCCTGGTGGGGAGCATTTCATTTAATTCATATAAGTAGTCATATAAGTTCTCGTTCCCGTTACAGACTGTCTGTCTGTCTGTCTGTCTTTCTGTCTATCTGTCTGACCCGGCCCGGCATCGCCCAACTCCTGGTGTGGAACATCTCATTTAATTCATATAAGTAGTCATATAAGCTCCCGTTCCCGACTGTCTGTCTGTCTGTCTGTCTGCCTGTCTATATGTCTGTCTGTCTGTCTGTCTGATCCGGCCCGGCTTCGCCCAGCTCCTGATGGCGAGCATCTCATTTAATTCATATAAGTAGTCATATAAGTTCCCGTTCCCGACTGTCTGTCTGTCTGTCTGTCTGTCTGTCTGTCTGTCCATCTGTCTGTACGTCCCTCCCTCTCTATCTGTCTGTCTGCCTGTCTGTCTAATCATTTATTGGTTGCAGTTAGAACAACCTTAGATAAACGAAGACCAACTTACAAAAAGCATTAGAAAGAGCATTTGAAAGATCTTTACACCTTCCCCTACAATTAACTTGGGTAAATGGAGCGGCGACAGCAGCATCAGCAGAAGAAGGAAAAGGAGGAGTAGGAACTGGGAGGAGGAAGAGGGAGGTGGAAGAGGGAGGAGTAGGAGGGAGGAAGAGATAGGCGGAGAGAGGAGGAGGGAAGAGGAGGGAGGAGGAAGGAGGAGGAGGAGTAGGGAGGAATAGGAGGGAGGAGGAGGGATTAGGAGGAGGAGAGAGGAGGAGGAAGTAGGAGAAGGGAGGAGGAGGAAGGAGGAGGAGGAGGAGGGAAGAGGAGGGAGGAGGAAGGAGGAGGAGGTAGGAGAAGGAGGAGGAGGGAGGAGGAAGGAGGAGAAAGGATGAGGAGGCAGGAGGAGCGAGGAGGAGGAGGAGGGTAGGAGGAGGAATAGGGAGGGGGAGGAGGAGGGAGGAGGAAGAGGGAGAAGGAGGAGGAGGGAGAGAGGAGGGAGGAGAAGAACGCAGGGGAGGAGGAGGGAGATGGAGGAGGAGGGAGGAGGAGGTGGAGGGAGGAGGCGGAGGGAGGAGGAGGAGGGAGGAGGAAGAGGGAGGAGAAGGAGGGGAAGGATGAGGAGGGAGGAGGAAGAGGGGAGAGGAGGAGGGGGAGGAGGTAGGAGGAGGAGGAGGGATGAGGGGGAGGACGTAGGAGGAGGAGGAGGGAGGAGGAGAAGGGAGGAGGAAGGAAGAGGAGTGATTAGGAGGAGGGAGGAGGAGGGAGGAGGGAGAGGGAGAAGGAGGAGGGAGGAGGAGGGAGGAGGAGGGATGTGGAGGGAGGAGGAGGAAGGAGGTAGAGGGAGGAGGAGAGAGGATGAGAAGGGAGGAGGAGGGAGGAGGAGAGGGAGGAGGAGGGGGAGGAGGGAGGAAGAGGGGGGAGGAGGGAGGAGAAGGGATGAGGAGGAGGACGTAGAATTAGAAGGAGGGAGGAGGAGGGAGTGGGAGGAGAGAGGAGGAGAAGGGAGGAGGAAGGAAGAGGAGTGATTAGGAGGAGGGAGGAGGTAGGAGGAAGAGGGAGGAGGAGGGAGGAGGAGGAGGAAGGAGGAGGAGGAGGAAGGAGGAGGAGAAAGAGGGAGGAGGAGGAGGGAGAGGGAGGAGGGGGAGGGGAAGAGGAAGAGGATAGGAGGAGGAGGAGGGGAGAGGAGGAGGAGGATTTTAACGCATATGCCTGTAGACAACTGCAGCGAAAAGGTGGGTCTGTCTATCTATCTGACCCGGTGTGGCTTTGCCCAGCTCCTGGCGGATAGCGTCTCATTAAATTCATACAACAAAAAAAGTAACTTAAAAGAATGTCCTTCCACACACCATCCATTATTTTTAATGAAAACTCTTTCTAATCACCTGCATGACTACAGTAACTTCTTAAGCATACAAAGATGAGTTACAATGTTATGCATTGTGCATTATTTTTATGAAAACTTTGAAAATGCCTTAAAGATTGTATCATTATTTATTATAACTCATATGCCGGTAAATAACTATAGACACAGAGTTTATAAATCTTTGAAAACGATGCAACAATATAACTATAAGTTATACAGAAAAGTTATTAAAAGTTATGCCCCTTGAAATAACTTTTACAGAGTTAAGTCCCCTTGCTGTATAGAAATTATAATGAAAAATGGAAAATTAAATAATATTCAGTAAGCAGCCGATTTCACACTAAAAAATATCACAGTTGGCTGCGCTGGAATGAAAGGAAGAGGTGTAGAAAATTTCATCTCAATCGGATGGGCCGTTCGCGAACGCATAAAGGACATACGGACAGACGGAGATCGCTTTTTATATATAAGACTAGCTGACCCGGCCCGGCTTCGCCCAGTCCTTGGTGGGGAGCATCTCATTTAATTCATATAAGTAGCCATATAAGTTCCCGTTCCCGTTACCGACTGTCTGTCTGTCTGTCTGTCTGTCTGTCTGTCTGTCTGTCTGACCCGGCCCGGCATCGCCCAGCTCCTGGTGTGGAGCATCTCATTTAATTCATATAAGTAGTCATATAAGCTCACGTTCCCGTTCCCGACTATCTATCTGTCTGTCTGTCTGTCTATCTGTCTGTCTGTCTGATCCGGCCCGGCTTCGCCCAGCCCCTGATGGGTAGCATCTCATTTAATTCATATAAGTAGTCATATAAGTTCCCCTTCCCGACTGTCTGTCTGTCTGTCTGTCTGTCTGTCTGTCTGTCTGTCTAATCATTTATTGGTTGCAGTTAGAACAACCTTAGATAAACGAAGACCAACTTACAAAAAGCATTATAAAGAGCACTTGAAAGATCTTTACATCTTCCCCAACAATTAACTTGGGTAAATGGAGCAGCGGCAGCAGCAGCAGAAGAAGAAGAAAAAGGAGGAGTAGGAGCTAGGAGGAGGAAGAGGGAGGTGGTGGAGGGAGGAGGAGGGAGGAGTAGGAGGGAGGAAGAGATAGGCGGAGAGAGGAGGAGGAGGGAAGATGAGGGAGGAGGAAGGAGGAGGAGTAGTAGGGAGGAGGAGGAGGGATTAGGAGGAGGAGAGAGGAGGAGGGAGGAGGAGGAAGGAGGAGGATGAGGGAGGAGGAGAAGGCAGGAGGAGGAGGTGGGAGGAGGAAGGAGGAGGAGGAGGAGGAGGATGGAGAAGGAGGGAGGAGAAGAACGCAGGAGGAGGAGGGGGAGGGGAGGGGGGAGGAGGGAGGAGGAGAGGGAAGAGGAGGGAGATGGAGGAGGGAGGAGGAGAGAGGAGGAGGAGGGAGGAGGCGGAGGGAGGAGGGGGGAGGAGGAAGAGGGAGGAGGAGGAGGAGGAGGGAGGATGTGTGTGTGTGTGTGTGTGTGTGTGTGAGAGAGAGAGAGAGAGAGAGAGAGAGAGAGAGAGAGAGAGATGTATGTCATAAGGAAACTTCTTAATTGGCACTTTTCTTTTCCCCAAGGATATTTTGTGAATGTGGCTATATGAATTCCTCTATCATCAATGATTACTACCACTGTAAAGTGTATGACATTAAGTCACTAATACATCGTGATAATCAAACCTGGTCATAGCAAACAAACAACCGCTGGTTTTCCAACGAGTAAATATGATCTCCATTTTTGAGGAATTTGTCTAGATTGATTTCTAAATATCATTATCAATTAATGTCATGAGTGGCTGTCAGCTATATCATTCAGTGATGATACACCTCTATATGTCTAAACTAGCATTTATATGACTTACACGTTCAGGCAGCGCTCAACACCTGTTCAGATTTCATCTATGTAATTTACTCAGGCAGTGTCATGTTGTTGTCTCAGCACTACAGAGCTCAACGTATGAATTCAACCAAATTAACTGATGTCGTCATTGCTTTGTTTGGGGCTCAACTATCTACCAGCGAGAGTTATTTTTCCGTTGTGTGGTGACTTTAACTATGTAGTATATGCTGTTTGATGTATATTTATGACATTGGTTTTGTTCCCCGTATCCATGCATCTACTGTATGCATCCTACAATCTAGGAGATGGAAAACTCCGATTATAAACCCCTAAGTTTAAGGTGGACCGACGTGCCGAGGACTGAATGGCCAAGGGTGAGCTGGTCGTGAACGTGGAACGTCTGGTAGGCGGGCGGGGCGGCGCCAGGCGTATGGACTCCTAAGGGACATCCCCTGCCCCTTCCCTAGCTGGCAGGCTCTACTAGGGTGACCGATTATATCCTGCCGTCATATCTAACCAACTATGAATAATACAAAGAATTATCGCCGAAGCAACGGAGTACGTGCTTTGTGCTTGATACCTTTGACAACAGCCAGCGGGGAGAGAATGAAGCGGAGAAGAAGAGATAGGGGAGAGGGGGGAAGGAAAAGGAAGAAGAGGGCTGGAGCCAGAAGGGGTAGAAGGAAAACGGATCGTTTGGGGCTCAAAAATGTACGGGTTGGATATTGGAATTGCCGCAGTGCGAAGCAACGAGGACCAATACTGGAGAAACTGGTCTACGATTTCGATGTCCTGATGTTACAAGAACTGAATACGAACTCTTTTAAGTGCCCTGGCTACACATGTTGCATCAACCCAACTGGGCAGGGAAGACATAGGCAGCTCTGGTGGTCAAAGACGGTTTACAGCATTCAATACTGGATATGAGTGGGTGGGGTCAGGAGAGTAAAGAGGTGCAGGGAATGGGGATACAAATCGGCCGATACAGTTGGAACCTGATAAATGTATATGTAAGTGGGGAATCTTGCATAAGCAGAGAGATTTGGGACTGGTTGAAAGGTTCAGTGGACACTCCAGATACCAGGCATCTGATATGTGGTGACTTCAACTCCCGCGCCAAGGAATGGGACAGGTCGGGGGAGAACAGACAGGGTATTGCTCTTGCTGAGGCCTTGCTTGAGACAGATGTTGTCTGTCTAAATGACGGGACACCCACTAGGCTAGCAATGAGACCGGTGGACCCTGACACGGCCATTGCTTGTATCACAAGAGGCGGCATCAGATATAAAATGGAGCATCCTTGGAGACCATGGAAGTGACCCCCCTCCCCTGTTCTTTGCTGATACCTAAGTCCAGCACAGTTAGGGCTATAAGAGCTCGCAGGGCATTCAGTTATGATCACGACCACTCTTCGCTCTTGTGGCTCCTAAGATCAGAGGGAAGATCTAAACAACAAGAAGAATCTTCACCCAACCACCATGGTGGACACCAGAGGTGGAGAATTTATGGAGGGAAAAGAGGGTGGCCATAAGGAATTGGCAGAGGGCGCGGAGAGCAATCAATTCAGTTGACACGGAATTGGAAGAGGCTGAAAGGTATAAAAAAGTAAAGGTGCGGGACTTCAAACTCCAGGCAGCAGAGGCAAAGAGGATTAAGTGGGAACAGTTTATCAATGAAGTCGGTGATGTGACATTGGGAACATTCTGGAGGCTGCACCAGCAGATGAAGAGACAGGTGATGCCTGGTACACATAGCACCGTTTATGATGATAACAACCGACCTATGACAACTGACAAGGACAAAGGTGAGGCTTTACTTGCGCGAATTTTAAAACAGACGGACCAGCAAGATAGGTCTATTAGAGATAATGTCAGAGAAGCCTTGTCACGGGTCACTAGGAAGGAGGATTATGATATTAAAGTGGAGGACATTAGACGGGTACTGAAACGGGCTAAAGACACAGCGCCAGGTCCGGATGGGGTGAGGTACTCCCATATGAGGAACATAAATGATGGGGACTTGGAGGAGATGGCTCTTTGTTTCAACCTAAACATCAATACGGCGGAAATACCCCACGATTGGCTGCATAGCTACCTGGTCCCACTCCCAAAGCCAGGTAAGGACCACTCCAGACTTAATGGATACCGAATCATAACCCTGCAAAACACGTATAGCAAAGTCCTCGAAAAGATAGTAGCACGCAGGCTCCAGCAACATTTGGAAAGTCGGAATCTGCTTCCTCAAGGACTCGGGAGCTACCGGCTTGGAAAGAACACCTGGGCCAATGCTGCAATTTTGCATTTGATGTCTACGAGGGCTTCCAGGATAAACAGGAGACAGTGGTGGTAGCTCTTGACCTGGAGGATGCGTATAACAGGGTCAGGTATGATCAGTTGATATACACACTGTTAGACATGGAGGTCTGCCCTTGCCTTGTTAGATGGGTTGCGGCAGTCCTTTATGAGCGTAAGGTTGCACTACGCATGGGTACCTGGACTTCTGACCCCTGTACTATTACACCTGGGTTGCCGCAGGGATCTGCCTTGTCCCCAGTGCTTTAATGTCTACACCAGCAAAATCGCAGCTATTGAGACACCAGGTGTGGGTAGAATCTTGACAGTTGCAGATGATGTGCTGGTGTACAGACAGGGCACAGACAAGGCCAGTTTGGCGAAAGACGTACAGGTGGCGGTAGACAAGGTTACGGAGTTGCACAGGGACGCAGGGGCCATTATAAACCCAGACAAGGCATCGGTTGTGTGGTACTCCCCAGATAACCGGATCTTCAAGGCAGACGTCCCAGGTATTATGTTGAATGGATGTCCTCTTAGTCGAGAGAGTAAACTGAAGTACTTGGGTATCACCTTTGACAGGTGTTTGTCTTTTAAGGATCATGTGGAGGCTTTGGTGGTGAAGGCTGGTAGGGGACTTAATGCATTGAGGGCTATGGCAGCAACCGGGGTAGATCAGAGGATAATGTACAGGCTCTTTCAGCAGTTAATAATTTCTGTCATTGAGTATGGTTTGGGGCTGCTGACAGTATCAAAAAGCCAGCTTGAAAGGTTGGAGCGCATACAGAATGCTGCCATGCGGTTAATACTGGGGTGCACAAAGGACACACCAATTATCTGCATGAGGTATATCCTGGCGCTACCTACAATGACGGATGGGCATAGGGTCCGTCAGGCCAAATGGTACCTGAGAGTTGCCGCAGACAGGGATCACCCGCTGCATGCAGCAATGGATATGGTCAAGGGTCATAGACTAAGACGAGGTAGGTCCTGGATGGCACAGGCAGAACTTTCTATAAGTCAGGTGTGTGATCTAGAGACCATCAATCGTGAAAGAGAGTGGGTGGAAGTTCCGGATGACATGACGGACTGGCACAATGTAATAATAACACTGGGTCGTGAGTGCAGAGAATGGGCAACGGGCCGCACTGAGTTTGAAGTGCAACAGCTGATCCAGAGCAACATACATCAAGGTGACATAGTCATCTACACCTATGGGTTAGTGGTGAGAAACAGACGTAGTGGCTGGGGCTTTATTGCAAAGGCTAATGGACGAGTCTTGAAAAAGGAGAGCCTGGCATATGAGACTACGACCTCCAGCATGAGAATGGAGGTGGAGGCAGTAACGGCGGCATTCCGGTGGCTAGAGGAGACTACTGCAACACACGTTGTGTTCATTACGGATTCAAAGAGTATGCTTAGCAAGGTGGAGAAAGGAATGTTTCGTGTGGAATGGCTCTTGTCGCTTCAGAGGTCACAGATTGTGAGAATTGTATAGATATTTTGCCCTGGCCATGTGGGTGTACGGGGGAATGAACAGGCTGATAGGCTAGTAGGGAATGCACCTCTTGGTGGTTTCCTGCCTATGGACAAGGGGGAGGTGGTCGTGCGCTTGTGGGACCAGGTGGAGAAGGCGGAGGAACAGATTGAGAACCCATATGTGGAAAGAATGAAATTGCGGGGGATCGGCAGGGGTTCCAGAGAATCTCAAAACTGAGAGGGAAGACCAGGAGAACATTTAATCAGATAGCGGTGGGAACGATTAGTAGTATGACTCTTCGCTGGCTGTTGAACGAGGGGACTGAGCACGTATGGGAATGTCCTAAGTGCAGTGATTTCGGTTCTTAACTCAACTCAACTCAACATATTACATATATATTTAATTTGAATAAAGTTTTTAATATCATGTTTTCAATACAGGCTATACTATGATTAGTAAAATAGTACTAGCCTAACTTCCTAAGCATAAAATACAAAGTCGACAATTCGGTTTCCGATCGACAAAATAGGCTAAAAGTACGGCTATGTGCAATTCTCAAAAATTTCCTGGGAGAAAGGGATAGGGGGCAGCACAATGCAGTGGGAGGGGAGGGTGAATGAATTAGGGAAAGAACAATTTAGGGGTATCCAATCCAATGCCCCGGGCATCAAAGAACCTCTGCACGCCACGCCCACTGTTTACAGATCATTTAGACGAGCCCGGGACACTGAAGAAATACAAGCAGACTGAGGAGAAAGATATCTAGTGAAGCTGGCCAAGAAATGGGATCTGGAGGAATGCGAAAACTATAGAAACAGTGTTATTGTCAAAAATAACAAAATGTTAACCAAGGTAATTCTGGAGAGATTAAGAGATACCATTGACAAAAAACTAGGGGATGAACAGGAGACTTCCGACCAAACAGATTCTACATTGACTAAACAGCTACGTTACACATAATAATAGAGCAAAGTATTTTCCCTGGCTGTTGTTCTTTGGTACTTTCCCTGGCCATTGGCTTCCAGTATTTTCCATGACTGTTGTCCCCCAGTATTTTCCCTGGATGTTACACTGAATTATTTAACACGGATGTTACCCTACATTATTTTCCCAGTATGTTACCTCCAGTATGTTCCCTGGCTGTTGGCCTCCAGTATATTCTACGAATGTTGCCCCTCCCCACCCCCTCAATGTTTTCTCTGGGTGCCACCCTCCAGTATTTTCCTTGGGTGCTACCCTCCAGTATTTTCCTTGGGTGCTACCCCTCATTATATTCTCTGCGTGTTACCCTCTAGTATTTTCCTGCCTGGTATGTTCCCTAGATGTTACCCTTCAGTATTTTCCCTGGGTTCTGGTGCTACCTTCAAGAAATTTCCGTTGGATGCTACTCTCCAGTATTTTCCTTGTTTACTAACCTTTTAATATTTTCCCTGTGTGCTATCTTCTAGTATTTTCCCTGAGTCATATTCTCCGCTATTTTCTAACCTTTCAGTATTTTCCCTGGGTGATACTCTCCAGTATTTTCACAGGTAGCTGCTCTCCAGTATTCCCCATGGATGTTGCATTTCAGTATTTTTGCATACTCCAATATTTTTCACCGATGGTGGCCTCCAGTATTTACCAGGATGCTGGCCTCCAGTATTTACCAGGATGCTGGCCTCCAGTATTTACCAGGATGCTGGCCTCCGGTATTTACCAGGATGCTGGCCTCCAGTATTTACCAGGATGCTGGCCTCCAGTATTTACCAGGATGGTGGCCTCCAGTATTTACCAGGATGGTGGCCTCCAGTATTTACCAGGATGCTGGCCTCCAGTATTTACCAGGATGGTGGCCTCCAGTATTTACCAGGATGCTGGCCTCCAGTATTTACCAGGATGCTGGCCTCCAGTATTTACCAGGATGGTGGCCTCCAGTATTTACCAGGATGGTGGCCTCCAGTATTTACGAGGATGCTGGCCTCCAGTATTTACCAGGATGGTGGCCTCCAGTATTTACCAGGATGCTGGCCTCCAGTATTTACGAGGATGCTGGCCTCCAGTATTTACCAGGATGGTGGCCTTCTGTATTTACCAGGATGCTGGCCTCCAGTATTTACCAGGATGCTGGCCTCCAGTATTTACGAGGATGCTGGCCTCCAGTATTTACGAGGATGCTGGCCTCCAGTATTTACCAGGATGCTGGCCTCCAGTATTTACCAGGATGCTGGCCTCCAGTATTTACCAGGATGGTGGCCTTCAGTATTTACCAGGATGCTGGCCTCCAGTATTTACCAGGATGCTGGCCTCAAGTATTTGCCAGGATGCTGGCCTCCAGTATTTACCAGGATGCTGGTCTCCAGTATTTACCAGGATGCTGGCCTCCAGTATTTACCAGGAAGTTGGCCTCCAGTATTTACCAGGATGTTGGCCTCCAGTATTCACCAGGATGCTGGCCTCCAGTATTTACCAGGATGGTGGCCTTCAGTATTTACCAGGATGCTGGCCTCCAGTATTTACCAGGATGCTGGCCTCCAGTATTTACCAGGATGCTGGCCTCCAGTATTTACCAGGATGCTGGTCTCCAGTATTTACCAGGATGCTGGCCTCCAGTATTTACCAGGAAGTTGGCCTCCAGTATTTTAAGTAGGCCTCCACATAAGTAAGCTGTTTTCACTCAGTCAGTGCAATGAAAACCTGTAAATAGCACAATTAGAAAGTCTTTAGTCTGGAAACAACATGGAAAATAATAGAGAGAAACAAACATATGGTGAAGAGAGTAAATGACAGAGATGAACAATTGGGAGGACATGGCGGAGGTGGCAGAAGATAGCAACAGATGGAGCAGCTTGGCGTGGGTTCGAGCGATCTTCTACTCTAGGATTTCATGGCGCAGAAGTCGGATGTGTCAGCCTAATGGCGCAAGAATGCAGCTCTGCTGTAAACAGGCTCAACGCAATAACGTCCGAAAAAAAAACTCCGGATGAACGCAGAAAATGAAGAAGAAGAAGAAGGATCTGATGGAACTGTATCATCCTATTCTCAGTAGCTGTATGTCTGCATATTAATGCCATGAAATTCAAAATGGCATGACCACGTTGAACAAATCGATACACACAGACACAAAGCATAAATTCAATAAACCCAAGATAGAAGAGGACTTCCACGAAAAAGATGGAAAGACAGTGTGAAACTAGACATCAAGTTAGTTTCAGTTAAGGATTGCTTGCATCGCACATGTGCATCTCCAAACATGCAAGTCTTCTCCTAGAGAGCACGCAAAGAGAATCAAATGTGTGTGTACAGAAGTGCACATGCTACATTCTTTTTGTGGGTTAATTTTCTAGTTTTGAAATTTAGCAGGGTAGTCTTTCTTCAGCCTACTCTCTTGGAATTGCAACTGCCGGAGGATTTGTAACATACATATGTGTCCTCTGTGTTTTACGCTTTGCTTAGAGAAGGCCCGACCAGCGATCCATATAGCCCATAAATTAATGTGTCCCAAAGCAGTTTCCTGCTGAGTCTGTGATGTGGTAGGGTCATCACAATTTGTATGTCTGACAGCACACAGGAATAGGTGGCCAGCCTGGTCTTCACTTAGCACAAGGATGTTTCCGGCGCCCAACCCTCATCCCACCATGCTGATGATATTATAAATACAGCTCCTTATCAACTACACTAGTGCACCCGCTACCCAATGATTCATTCATTCAGTAGCATGACTTTGCAGAACCTCACTCCCATAACAACATTCCGGACAATCTCTCGATCATAAACAAAATGTCCCTCGTCCAATACACCCATGTGGAGATCATCCGCCACATCCTGCACCCATCTTCTCTTTGGCCTTCCTCTTCCTCTCTTCCCAGGTATATACCCTCCATTATTGTTCTCTCCAAACTTTCGTGACACTTCAAGTCACCAACATTTTTAATTTTCTTTATTTTATCATCTTTAATAGCCAACCTTCTTCAATATTTAGCTCTTGAAGTATGGATGCATTTGTTCTTTTCTTTACCCAAGATATTCTTAGAACTCATCTATAACATTTATATTCAAAGGCATTTATGTGCTGTTCAGCTTGTTTAGTAAGTGTCCAGGTCTCACAGGCGTATGTTGCAATGGGAAAGATGCATGCTCTTAAAAATCGAATTTTTGTAGTTCTATCTGTCCCTCTCCACAATTTATTCAGTTGTTTTAGTCTTTATAGAGCAATAGATATTCGTCTTTTAACTTCTTTCATTGTGTCACCATTGTTGGTAATCAATGACCCAAGATATTCACAATTCTCCACCACCTCCTAATTTTCCCTCATTAACATATTCTTTCTTCATTTGTTTTATCTGTATGCATTATTTGTTTTTGCTTTGTTAAGATATAAGTTGTGATTTTCACTATTCAATTGGATTGAGGTTATTAGGTTTTATATACCATTCTGTGTTGTGGATAGTAATACTGTATCATCAGCATATCAACACTCTGGTACGTCATGACCACCAATATTTAGGATATCATATAGCTCCCTGTTTATATCATCTCTGACATTTCTCATTATATTTTCGGCGTACAGGTTAAACAAATAGGGTGACAGCACACAGCCCCAACGGACTCCTTGCTTGATGTCAAACCAATCTGACATCAAGCAGATTATCCTTCCAGCAATAACAAATGTAGCACTTTCAATACTTCCAGCAATAACAAATGTAGCACTTTCAATACTTCCAGCAATAACAAATGTAGCACTTTCAATACTATGTATTGGATCTGCGGTGACAAAGTGTCTACACACTCACCTCTTGTTCCAATGGTCAGGGGTTCAATCCACATTGGGGTAGATTTGATTTGTTACAACTGACCCAGCCTAAAATGGCTACCAGGAACCATCTTGGTGAAGTAACGGCGGCCTGCGTGATACAGACCTCATCATTCATGAGTGTCGATTTAAAATATAGGTCTATCCATATATGCATCCAGTAACATATGCCAAATGCACCTGAAGGCGTTTAAACAGGACTTTCACTGTTCTGTAATAATGATGTGTTACGGCCAGTGTTATGATGTGTTACGGCCAGTGTTATGATGTGTTACGGCCAGTGTTATGATGTGTTACGGCCAGTGTTATGATGTGTTACGGCCAGTGTTACGATGGAGCAAGCACAGTGACAGGTGACATATCTGCAGTCCACACAAAGATTCAGAACATTTCTCCAAATGCACTTTTCACGCATTTCTGTAACTGATGCAGTAAGCTCTAATATTCAAACCAAGTTGTGTTGTGAAACTTTAAAGACTTTTTTTGGTGGTGGTTTACCTTGACCTTTGAGTACTAAAAGAAGAACACGATAGTTAGACTGAATCTTTCACACTGACTTTAAATAGACTTGGTCATACTAGGTGGGCATGTGGTTAGCAGTAGAGGCAGCAGTGCAAAATGTAGTAGTTGCTCTACAAAGAATTCTGGATGGTGAGATTTCAAAAACTGTACCCCTAAGCAGGTCGCTGAGGCAAAGTATATACTGGAAACATTCAGTACGCATTAATTTGTTCTTCATATATTTTGGAGTATAGTGCTAGAGAGAGCTTTAGAGTTATCCACATACATCCATAATAGAGTCTAGATTTGGTAAAGGCTTTTCATTTGCGTTAGCTTTTTGAAAATGATATGAACAATATGCAATAGCAATATCAAACTGGAGGAAAATGAAGCAACTGAACTGACTCAAAATTGTGTTATTCAAATGGAATACAAGCTGAGACAATGTACAAGAAAAAGATTACATGATGAAAATGGAGTTAAGTGCTAGCAAAAGCTTTAAAGTTATCCACATATTTACACAACTGCAGACACCGGCCTTTCCAAATGAACAAAAATAAGAAGAATATTCCTGACTAATGACAAGAGAAACACATGAACACAGAATAGTTAATAAATGAGAGATGACTGATAAGAATGTCAGAGGTAAGCATGGCAGCCCAAGTGTTAGTCCAGCACAGTACAGTTTCCATGTCCATTTGTTCACCATTATTCACACACGCAGGAGGGCATATGGCATTAATGACCAGGCCACACATGCAAATACAGGTATCTCCAGTTTCCCTGACTCTCAGACGAAGACAAAACCTGGCAACATCAGATGGTGGACGGCAGTTTATTTCATAAACACAGAAATGAATTCTCTGTAACCATTGTCAGGACAGGATGATACTCAGACACAACTGCTATGGAATAATAAGTGTTTACATTTTGTATTCCTCTACTGTACCTAAACATTTATATAACACCTGTAGATTTCCAGACTTCAATCCATGACTTTTGCTGTATACATAATTCTCTGTCTATCATGACATCTTCTTAAAACAGTTAATTACAATTAGAACAACTGTCTTTGTGTCCAAGAATATTGTCTCCTATGTAAACCATAATGCCCTCATACCTGACACACATTCAGACTTAACATTCTAGTGTGAACAAAGCCGGCTTAGTAAAAAGAGTAACTAGTGAGTTTTCTAGGGAAACAAGACAATGAGCAAAGGAACTAGTTATCTCCATTTATGATGCTGTGACCAAGAATGTGTCAAGCTCCAACACACATACAGCAGTATCTGCCATGACATTACTGTAACATGATGCTGTGACCAAGAATGTGTACTCATACAGCAGTATCTGCCATGACATTACTGTAACATGATGCTGTGACCAAGAGTGTGTACTCATACAGCAGTATCTGCCATGACATTACTGTAACATGATGCTGTGACCAAGAGTGTGTACTCATACAGCAGTATCTGCCATGACATTACTGTAACATGATGCTGTGACCAAGAGTGTGTACTCATACAGCAGTATCTACCATGACATTACTGTAACATGATGCTGTGACCAAGAATGTGTCAAGCTTCAACACTCATACAGCAGTATCTGCCATGACATTACTGTAACATGATGCTGTGACCAAGAATGTGTACTCATACAGCAGTATCTGCCATGACATTACTGTAACATGATGCTGTGACCAAGAGTGTGTACTCATACAGCAGTATCTGCCATGACATTACTGTAACATGATGCTGTGACCAAGAATGTGTCAAGCTCCAACACTCATACAGCAGTATCTGCCATGACATTACTGTAACATGATGCTGTGACCAAGAATGTGTACTCATACAGCAGTATCTGCCATGACATTACTGTAACATGATGCTGTAACCAAGAATGTGTCAAGCTCCAACACTCATACAGCAGTATCTGCCATGACATTACTGTAACATGATGCTGTGACCAAGAGTGTGTACTCATACAGCAGTATCTGCCATGACATTACTGTAACATGATGCTGTGACCAAGAATGTGTTCTCATACAGCAGTATCTGCCATGACATTACTGTAACATGATGCTGTGACCAAGAATGTGTCAAGCTCCAACACTCATACAGCAGTATCTGCCAAGACATTACTGTAACATGATGCTGTGACCAAGAATGTGTACTCATACAGCAGTATCTGCCATGACATTACTGTAACATGATGCTGTGACCAAGAGTGTGTACTCATACAGCAGTATCTGCCATGACATTACTGTAACATGATGCTGTGACCAAGAATGTGTCAAGCTCCAACACTCATACAGCAGTATCTGCCATGACATTACTGTAACATGATGCTGTGACCAAGAATGTGTACTCATACAGCAGTATCTGCCATGACATTACTGTAACATGATGCTGTGACTAAGAATGTGTACTCATACAGCAGTATCTGCCATGACATTACTGTAACATGATGCTGTGACCAAGAATGTGTCAAGCTCCAACACTCATACAGCAGTATCTGCCATGACATTACTGTAACATGATGCTGTGACCAAGAATGTGTACTCATACAGCAGTATCTGCCATGACATTACTGTAACATGATGCTGTGACCAAGAGTGTGTACTCATACAGCAGTATCTGCCATGACATTACTGTAACATGATGCTGTGACCAAGAATGTGTCAAGCTCCAACACTCATACAGCAGTATCTGCCATGACATTACTGTAACATGATGCTGTGACCAAGAATGTGTACTCATACAGCAGTATCTGCCATGACATTACTGTAACATGATGCTGTGACCAAGAGTGTGTACTCATACAGCAGTATCTGCCATGACATTACTGTAACATGATGCTGTGACCAAGAATGTGTCAAGCTCCAACACTCATACAGCAGTATCTGCCAAGACATTACTGTAACATGATGCTGTGACCAAGAATGTGTACTCATACAGCAGTATCTGCCATGACATTACTGTAACATGATGCTGTGACCAAGAATGTGTCAAGCTCCAACACTCATATAGCAGTATATGCCAAGACATTACTGTAACATGATGCTGTGACCAAGAATGTGTACTCATACAGCAGTATCTGCCATGACATTACTGTAACATGATGCTGTGACCAAGAGTGTGTACTCATACAGCAGTATCTGCCATGACATTACTGTAACATGATGCTGTGACCAAGAATGTGTCAAGCTCCAACACTCATACAGCAGTATCTGCCATGACATTACTGTAACATGATGCTGTGACCAAGAATGTGTACTCATACAGCAGTATCTGCCATGACATTACTGTAACATGATGCTGTGACTAAGAGTGTGTACTCATATAGCAGTATCTGCCATGACATTACTGTAACATGATGCTGTGACCAAGAGTGTGTACTCATACAGCTGTATCTGCCATGACATTACTGTAACATGATGCTGTGACCAAGAATGTGTCAAGCTCCAACACTCATACAGCAGTATCTGCCATGACATTACTGTAACATGATGCTGTGACCAAGAATGTGTACTCATACAGCAGTATCTGCCATGACATTACTGTAACAGGATGCTGTGACCAAGAATGTGTACTCATACAGCAGTATCTGCCATGACATTACTGTAACATGATGCTGTGACCAAGAGTGTGTACTCATACAGCAGTATCTGCCATGACATTACTGTAACATGATGCTGTGACGAAGAATGTGTTCTCATACAGCAGTATCTGCCATGACATTACTGTAACATGATGCTGTGACCAAGAATGTGTACTCATACAGCAGTATCTGCTATGAAATTAACGTAACATGACTTTGTATGCTCACTACATGTCCTGCATAGTCACAACACAAGCTGAAACACTGTTTTACAGTAACCCCTATATACATTAAACTGGTACACTGTTCAGTATTTATATTTTGTTGTTACTTATTTATTTGTTATTGTCAATTCATTGCCTACTTAGATTGTGTGTCCACTTCACTAATACTCACACTTCGTCTTCACCTCACTACATAAGCATTAACTATTCACATTTTTGTGTTGATCTGAATAACTACAACCAATGTTTGCAACTCACATGGTGCTTTAAATAGTTTCTCATACACAAAACATGCTTCAGATTTTATTTTCATGTCATTATATTTTCACATTTTATTATTGCAATGTCACATTAAGATCAGTTGCCTTCATTACCAGAGCAACCTCAATCAGAGTAGGATCTCGGACAGCCTTTGATACATAACACACAGTATATGTCTCTAGTAACAGAAACATGTGTACACATTGCACAATGTCCCCTGCCCAGATTATAGATCATATTTATTGATAGAAAATGGATAAATATGTATATATTTGTCTCCCTACTTGCTTCTGAATAAATCATACTAGTTGATTAGCTAATGACTAACTTACAGACTCCAGTGTGGATCAAATCCCATGCTGACGAGGAATTTGTCACAGACTAGTATGGCTATGGGTTTGAGTCAATGTTTAAATACTGGTTTGGGTTTGAGCCAGTGTTAGAGTACTGGTTCCAGAGCTTTCTCTTGGACAGACGGCCGGCACTTAAGTTGACTACATCACCATCTTGTGCACTGCCTGCTAAAAATACCATCCTCACATTCCAGGTTCATTATGCCTTATTGGCACATTACAAGAGCATGCACTAATTTATTAATCTTATTGTTTAAGTGTTTTAAAATTAATATTCACTGATGTTTTTAAAAATAGCAATAACCCGGAAAGGTTAAACCGGTCAACAAATGCCTGCAGAAGTCAGATGTGTTAGCCGAAAGGAGAAAATATTGCAGCTCTGGTGTCTGCTGTAAACAGGAACAAAATTACGCCCAAAACATATTTTGGATGAACGCAGCAGAAGAAGAAGAAGAAGAAGAAAACAGCAATAACTTTTCATGAGCAATGGATAATTGAATGAAATAAAGACAGTTATATGCAGAGGTAAATTCACATTGAGCACCTCATACACAACATCTACAGTGTGCTTGATTTAATTTCTATTTTACAAATCAGACCCTAATATCAATGTCTGGAAACTGGAAGCTGATGAGAGAATTCCATATAATGATAACAATTTATGTAATTTAATAATAGCTTACATACAATAGTTTCTCTGATAAATCTGTGGTACCCATATTAATATACTTTCCATATGATCAAAGCTGTTAAACTTCATAAGCATTCTTTTATTTAAACCCCCCCCCCAAAAACTGTTTCTATTATACTTTCCTTTCTGAACCTGACTCATAAACAAATACAATGAAGACAAAAGACTAAAGATGCCTATATTTTAATAATAATTGTATATCATAATGAATAAATGGGAAAACTGTGCTACAGATTATTTGCTGATAAAGATGACAGACATTTCTCAGGATATGTTGGAAAATAACATTTATAGAAATCTGGCAGTCCATGAGACAGTATAACATTTATAGAAATCTGGCAGTCCATGAGACAGTATAATAACTACCAATGATCTGTGGCCAGATTTTTATCGAACAATTTCTCACGACTATTTACAGAAAGTGTAAAAATTGTATACAATACAAAATTGAGAACCAAATATAGAATAACATATAAGGCACATCACTTGTAATACTGTTTTCACAAGGTCTGAATAGAAATCATCACTTTGATTTTTTAACGTTCAGAAGTATACTTTAAGTTGTAAAACTTTTCAAAATATTTAATAAATAATAGTACTTTTAGCTGACATATGGTTTCAACTGTAAACAATTTTCACAAACTGTATCCAGCAAAACTGTTCTACGCCAAATTAAACAGTCATGATTTTCAAATGCATTTGTTTTACATTTTCACAGGGTGATGTCAGCATTTGTTTTACATTTTCACAGGGTGATGTCAGCATTTGTTTTACATTTTCACAGGGTGATGCCAGCAATCATGTCTCACCTTTCTACAAGATTTAACCATAGAAATGGTTGTCAGTGTTTGAAGGGCTGATTAAGTCATACTGCTGAAAACTGTCAAAGTTCACTTACAGCAATGTGGTCATGCTTGTCATAATGTTGAATCAATCAAACTGTTGACATGCTTTCTCACAAGGTTTCATTAATTTAATACTGTTTCATATTTTTCACAGGTGTAACCAGTAATAATGATGTTATAATTTTCACAGGGTTTAACTCATTGAGTATTTACTGCACTAAACAAACATAACTGTGGTTACACTTTTCACCTTGCTGACCCAGTAATATACTGTTTTACACTTTCAACAAGTTTCAGTAAAACCGTGATTACACTTGTCACCAATATCTACAAATATTTTGAGTTTATTAGTAAGCAAGGTCAGAGAAAAGTAGATAGAAAGCAGAACTGACTATAATATATGTGTATACTTATATAAAATGTTAATACATGTAATCAAATGTACACAGAGTCTCACTGTCAAGGCATAAGACAAATATCCTCTCATTCAGTTAACAAAATGTTTGTATATATAGCACCATTGTGAAATCAGCCGACACATACAAGTAAGTAGTCACTTATTCAAGAATATATATATATGTTTACATAAAATAATATGAATGCATTCAAACCAATCAGAATATAACAAGGTTATATCTAATGTCTTATGAATATTTGAGCCTGGCTGAGATAGGTACAACAGAAGAGAACTGACACTGACAAATACCAGAACTAAATGACTGAGTTAAAAATAATAGTTTCTCTGTTATGACATTAAAATGGTTACTCTGCTTGCCTTGCCCAGTCCTGTTAGATGATTACCTCTCCCTATGTAAGGGAGAGTCAGAGTTTAAAACAGTACCTAGCTCCGTGATTGATCCAGTGGACAGTGGGATCCAGGACATGTGCTGGCAGCTAAGGGTGGTCTGTTAGACACTGACCCTATCATCCACTGGGCACTGATTGGTCTGTACAAACATAGGGCTAGTACGACGTGCCCAGCATGCCTCCAGGTGTGGATGATGGGCTGTTGTGTAGTTGTTCAGATGGGACATCTTGAGTTAATCAAACAGGTCTGGGATCTTACATTCATAACATTGTATAGTGTCTACTTGATACACATGAGACCAACAAGTCCCTCTATTTCATGTCTACCATCTTGCTTTGAAGCAAACTTTCGAAACATGAAACAAAATGAAGATGGCAGTCAAGGGGCAGGCATTTCTATGTGTAAAATAAGTAAAAATATTCAATCTGATTGAGTAAAATAATATTAGCTGATATAGAACAAGTTGAACTGCTTAGGGATGGGAGTTTTTCCATGTTTTGTGTTAGAGTTGCCTTTCCTTGCATTTTTCAGTGTAAAAATGTATGCGTCAATAATTTTCATATTCTTTCAAAACTATGTTTTGTTTTACATGCTGTGAAGACAAATTATAACCAGAGCAATTTATAACACAGTTAATACTGGCTTTACTTCACGACCGCTTAGAAATGTTGGTCACAAACTAGGGCCTCCCATCCCATAGCAGTTAAAGCAGTATCTTTGACAATGTGACATACAATGCCAGATCAAATGTCTTGTGACTGCTGTAAGGAATAAAGCATGTACAGAGCGAGACTGGCAAATCAGCTCCCTAGCTTGACCAGATCTTGACAATATAAAAGTCAGATAATTTAACAAAAGCTTCAACAAATGTACAGAAAGTTGCCATGCTCAAAAACAACTAGCACTATGTTTAACGCAAATGACTAGAACATAACAACAATTTACTTAATCATTCTAAAAAACTGTGGCCCTGTGATGTTGTCCTTGATGCATACAACACATCTGCTAACTCTTCTGCGCAGATCGCCAGCCTTTAATGTTTCTGAGAGCGGTCGGCGGAACTGATCTTCCCTCTCCACCGTAGACATCCAGAAGCTGTAAGTGGTGGCGTAGTAGTTGCAGGTGCCCCGACCGTGACATTCAATGAATGGAGAGGAACGGAAAGCCTCTAAGCAGGATCCTGGAGAATCCAAGGACTGGCCTGAGCCCTGAGCTCCTGCCCCAGTGCTCTGTGGACCAGATGGGAAAGCATTAATGTCCAGTTTGTGAAACTATTCAACATTCACCTGACTGTTAATGCATTCAGAGAGGTCACTAAACAAACTTCATTCACTTAAACTAAATCCTACACTCATAAGCATACAATATTCACAGATCAGGAGGGAAACAATCCGACCATTCAGTTCCAGAGCATGCAAGAGTAAAAAACCATTTAAACTGCATAAGCCCAGTAAAGGCATCAATTTGCACAGCTCTCACCAATATGAGACGATCAAACTCATTTTTAATGCATGCTTTATACTTTTGGAAATCCTACTACAGTTGCCTTCAACAAGCATCAGCGGACATTGTAGGTCCCTGGACCAGCTGGAGTAAACCGCAATCTTCATAAGAATGATACTGGGCTCACATGAGAAGACAACTCAACAGGACTGAAATATCAACATACTGGCACCATGCTGCACGTTAAACTGACTGGTACAGATATGTACCCTACACTCACCAGCACACAACTACCAAACACACAACTCTATCCTGTACTTACAAGCACACAACCACAATACACACAACTACCAAACACACAACTGTATCCTGTACTTACAAGCACACAACTACCATACACACAACTACCATACACACAACTGTATTCTGTACTTACAAGCACACAACTACCAAACATACAACTATATCCTGTACTTACAAGCACACAACTACCATACACACAACTATATCCTGTACTTACAAGCACACAAGTACCAAACACAACTGTATACTGTACTTACAAGCACACATCTATATCCTGTACTTACAAGCACACAACTACCAAACATACAACTATATCCTGCACTTACAAGCACACAAGTACCAAACACACAACTATATCCTGTACTTACAAGCACACAACTACCAAACACACAACTATATCCTGTACTTACAAGCACACAAGTACCAAACATACAACTATATCCTGTACTTACAAGCACACAAATCCCAAACACACAATTATATCCTGTACTTAGAAGCACACAAATACCATACACACAACTCCCAAACACACAACTATATCCTGTACTTACAAGCACACAACTACCAAACATAAAACTATATCCTGTACTTACAAGCACACAACTACCAAACACACAACTATATCCTGTACTTACAAGCACACAACTACCAAACATACAACTATATCTTGTACTTACAAGCACACAACCCCAAATACACAACTATATCCTGTACTTACAAGCACACAACTACCAAACACACAACTATATCCTGTACTTACAAGCACACAACTCCCAAACACACAACTATATCCTGTACTTACAAGCACACAACTACCATACACACAACTGTATCCTGTACTTACAAGCACACAACTACCAAACACACAACTGTATCCTGTACTTACAAGCACGCAACTACCATACACACAACTACCAAACATACAACTATATCCTGTACTTATAAGCACACAACTCCCAAACACAACTGCATCCTGTACTTACAAGCACACAACTACCAAACATACAACTATTTCCTGTACTTACAAGCACACAACTCCCAAACACACAATTATATCCTGTACTTACAAGCACACAGCTACCAAACACACAACTATATCCTGTACTTACAAGCACACAACTCCCAAACACAACTGTATACTGTACTTACAAGCACACAACTCCCAAACACACAACTATATCCTGTACTTACAAGCACACAGCTATCAAACACACAACTATATCCTGTACTTACAAGCACACAACTCCCAAACACAACTGTATACTGTACTTACAAGCACACAACTCCCAAACACACAACTATATCCTGTACTTACAAGCACACAACTCCCAAACACAACTGTATACTGTACTTACAAGCACACAACTCCCAAACACACAACTATATCCTGTACTTACAAGCACACAACTCCCAAACACAACTGTATACTGTACTTACAAGCACACAACTCCCAAACACACAACTATATCCTGTACTTACAAGCACACAACTCCCAAACACACAACTATATCCTGTACTTACAAGCACACAACTACCAAACATACAACTATATCCTGTACTTACAAGCACACAACTCCCAAACACACAACTATATCCTGTACTTACAAGCACACAGCTACCAAACACACAACTATATCCTGTACGTACAAGCACACAAGTACCAAACACAACTGTATACTGTACTTACAAGCACACAGCTACCAAACACACAACTATATCCTGTACTTACAAGCACACAACTACCAAACATACAACTATATCCTGTACTTACAAGCACACAACTCCCAAACACAACTGTATACTGTACTTACAAGCACATAACTATATCCTGTACTTACAAGCACACAGCTACCAAACATACAACTGTATACTGTACTTACAAGCACACAGCTACCAAACACACAACTATATCCTGTACTTACAAGCACACAACTACCAAACATACAACTATATCCTGTACTTACAAGCACACAACTACCAAACATACAACTATATCCTGTACTTACAAGCACACAACTCCCAAACACACAACTATATCCTGTACTTACAAGCACACAACTACCAAACACAACTGTATTCTGTACTTACAAGCACAAAACTGTACCCTATCCATACATCGGACCATCCTGAAGGGCAACTAGGAACCATCATTGTCTGGCTGTGAACAGCGATGATCTGAGGACAGACATATTCAGAGTTAAAGGAACAAGTATTCACATTAGGCATTAACCTCATCAACGTACAAGTAAAGATAACCATGTGGCAGTCACTGGTGTACGCGGCTGGCAGTCACTGATGTATGCGGCTGGCAGTCACTGATGTACGCGGCTGGCAGTCACTGATGTACGCGGCTGGCAGTCACTGATGTACGCGGCTGGCAGTCACTGATATAGCGGCTGTGAAGTTGTAAATCTGAGCACATGCTAGGTTATGTATGAGATTGGGCGAGCAGCTACCTTCTCTATCACCTTTTATTCCCATCGACATATCTGGTATTAATTTTACAAAGCACATGTGTTAAAGTTGTTACAGTTTTTGTGTGTGTGTGTGTGTGTTGCGTATCCCTTACGGGACGTTGCAGTCAACACCAGCATTTTCAGCTGCTGTTGATGTACTAGGCAAGTGTTACGTTCAGTAGTTTGCCATTGCTTTCTGAACGACCGGCCTCTATACCTTTTTTGAAAAAACCAGCACCACCGTGTTTCGAACCCGGGTATACGGGCTCACAAACCGCGTTCGCAAGCCCTTCAGCCACAGAGAGTTTAAAAGCTAATATTTGTATCTCAGCTGAAAGCGGCGGTTTGGCTCATGCCTGTAAACTGTCCATTATTCCTGTCCTACTGTCTGCTGACTCTATTTCCTGTGGGTGCCCTTCACTGAGTATCCTGGCTGACTGGTGTGATTACTTTGACAAAATTAGAGTGGTCACAGCAGGTTGAGTCTGACGTGTGATATCTGGAAAGGTTGTGTATAGTGTACACGATAGCAGGTCCTTGCAGCTGACATAAGGCAGGCAGTCATGAGAATGTGGCTGCAGTTTGAAGCTAAACTTACGGTCAGTGGGCAATCTCAATTTAAGCTGACTGTGTGCTGGATTAGATCAGCTGCAATGCAAAAGATTTGTAATGTGACACAATGATTATAAACATCCTGTACCACAGCTGGAGGAACACTCTGCCCCTTGATCATGTTCACTTTCAAGTACTTGCCAGGCATCCACATCACTTAGTGTATAGTGGTATGGATTTTGTGGCATTTCCAAACCATGTGAAATTAAGTGGGATCCAGGACATGGATCTCTCATTGGGGTTTAAGTTACGGAAAGAAAAAGGTGACTAAGTTACAAAAGGAAACAAGGCATCAAAGAGGGAAACTGGTAACCCTATCCCATTAAGCGATGAGCTAGTATGTGTGAGACCTTCAATTTGCACATCTCTAGTAGTATCACATCGAGGATTTTACTTTCTAAAATGTCAAATAATGCTGAGACTTGGTATCTGACTGATAAATACTTGAAAATAGTGATCCTTAAACTGAAACAGACTATAATAATTCAAAGAGGTATTCCCACTTTATATTTAGGGTGACACAAAAGCTGGAAAAATTGGGTCACTCTACTGCAGTTAGTTACCCTCACAACTGTTAGAGCTAGATCGACAAGTATAGTAGTCATAAATGGTGGAGATACTTACGGAAGCATCTCGTACTCTGCATAAATTCACAAATATTTATCTTTGACAATTCACAGGTGATAGTCTTTTGATAGCCAAAGTGCATCGAAGAGCAACTTTAAGACAATACTTTATGATTTGAATTTGTATTTAGCTCATTTGTGGTGAGCTGGGTGTCTGGCCTGTTGGATAAATGGGATTATCATCATCTTGAGCCTTGCCAAATGGTGCAAATGTTCATGCATCTCTATAGATCTCAGCCCCTGGTGTTCTGGATCCACTCTGCAGATGACATTCCTCCATACCACCATCTCAATCCATGCATCTCTATCTCAGACAATACATCTCTATAGATCTCAGGCCCCGGTGTTCTGGATCCACTCTGGTGATGACATTCCACCATACCACCGTCTCAGTCCATGCATCTCTATAGATCTCAGCCCCCGATGTTCTTGATCCTCTGATCTTTCAAGTCATCACATTGTTTACCAATGCCCCTCTTCTCATTAGATGATCAAAGAATGCTCTTTGTTTATTCTTCTATAGTTGTATATAATTTTCTACTTTTATTAGCCTCTTCAAGGCAGTTAGTTACTCTGAAAGTCAATGTATTTGCAACATTTGTCTCAGTAACCACATCTCCGTTGCTTCTCAGCTCCTCCTAATTTGTTCGTTGACGTGCCATGGTTCACTGCCACATAGCTTCTAAATAACATTTCATTTCTCTTTTTCTGACACTCAAAGTGGGGTATGCCTGCAATTTACACTTGCTACAGATCTCAAATCCATATTGTGCTGACTACCTGCATAACTTAGTTGAGCAAACAAAAAGGTCGGAACATGGTGAAGCTGAAACTTACAGGAGAAGGAGTCTCACACACTGCACATCTACTGATGTAGGGTCGAATCTCCTCTCCAGTGACTGGCTGCATTGACGTGGTCATTGGCTGAGGAGTGCTCAGCCAGTAGCTGTAGTCAGAACGAGATGCCACATTGCAGACATTGTTGATATTGCAGAATAGGAAGGGCATTGTGTGGAAACGTCTTAAGCAGGATCCTGCCGTTCCTAATAATGGAGAAAAAAAACAAGAAAGGTAAATCCAATTACTGTGAAACCTTCATGTGTATTTTTCAGGTTTAAAAGCCTACAAGGATCTTAGCTGCAGGTCAACAATCTTCTTGCAACTTTCTACATCCATGTACCTGACTTCAGTATTCACAAGGACTAAAGTGGCATAACAAAATCACCAATTTGGAGTTCCTAGAAATAACTAGACACACTCCTGGCAACAAGTTAGTGAGAAAAACATGTGGACACTGGCTAGATATACATTGAGATTTTTAAATAAAATGAAAACAAAACCTTTCTATCTTTTTTCATGGCTTCGACCTCTCCTCTACCCTAGAGTCAGAGAATAACCACATCTTTTGTCTTGCATGTAATGAACAGGAATAACACCAGTTGCCCTGTTACAATCAAACTGTACACATTTCTGGTTGTGCAAATTCTCTAGTAAGAGTAGTTTTTAGGTTAGAGTGGCTTACAGGTATGATGTCTACCTCTAACTAGACATGTACCAGGTTCATGTTACCAACATTTTCTGGACAATTTTTTTCAAAGGAAACATAAATTATGACTGATGAAGCTAATTGGATGTCTAATATTTGTCAGACAAGACAAACGATATAAGGTCCTGTATGCATCTGACACAATGTCAAACGCATTTGCCTGTTTGAAATCATGGTGCACTGAGTTATCATCCTAGCATCATTTTAAGGAGTTGTGAGAACTAATACTGTGATGAATATGGGCCTGGAGAATGCAAAGAATACCATTGACAGACAGAAAAACCAATGATCAAGTCCTACAAGAAACAAATGAAAATCATAAACTGATTAGAGAAATTAGATGTAGACAACCAAAATGTTTTGGGCATGTTATGAGAAGAAATAAATTGGAGAACTTGGTGACAACTGGCAAGATCAAGGGGAAGAGAACAAAGGGAAGACAGAGAAGTAAATACCTTGATGGCTTGGCCATGTGGCATGGTCGAGACAAGAACACAGAGCTGATTCATGACTCTGGTGATCAAGTGAAATGGCGAATCATGACCGGCAACGCTTATCGGCATGGCACATGATGGATGGATGGATGTATGTTGAGTGATTTCTGCAGTATGCACGTGACAAGATGCAGTGAAAAATGCATGGCAATCAAATGTATAACCTATTACTTGTGTCTTCATTATTCACTGTAACAAAAAATAGGCAAAGCAAAGGTTAAAAAAATACAAAAGGGAACTCACCCAGGTCTTGTCCATGTCCTTGGCCATTTCCCATGACAAAAAGGAGAGAGTATCCTTCCCACAACTTGCTGGTTCCCAGAGGGCAATTTGGCACCAGAGAATCTTGGCTGTGTCTGTAGACAAAAAGTTGATGTTGAACATCTGGACAAGGTAAGGTTTTGTACAGCATAGAAAACAGTTCTGTGTGTGCAAATGATGATTTATAATGAAAACACAGAACATGCAGTCCCATGGCAAACACTCTCATTAGGATAAGAAGTGTTGGGCCTTCATATATTCTAGGATGTGGTGGCCAGTTCTCTTCAATGCCACCTTTTCTTCCCAGAGAACTCCCAGACAGTTATGGCAATTAGTTACTACCACCTTTGCTTCCCAGAGAACTCCCAGACAGTTATGGCAATTAGTTACTACCACCTTTTCTTCCCAGAGAACTCCCAGACAGTTATGACAATTAGTTACTACCACCTTTTCTTCCCAGAGAACTCCCAGACAGTTATGACAAGTAGTTACTGCAACCTTTTCTTCCCAGAGAACTCCCAGACAGTTATGGCAATTAGTTACTACCACCTTTTCTTCCCAGAGAACTCCCAGACAGTTATGGCAATCAGTTACTACCACCTTTTCTTCCCAGACAGTTATGGCAATCAGTTACTACCACCTTTTCTTCCCAGAGAACTCCCAGACAGTTATGGCAATCATTTACTACCACCTTTTCTTTCCAGAGAACTCCCAGACAGTTATGACAATTAGTTACTACCACCTTTTCTTCCCAGAGAACTCCCAGACAGTTATGACAATCAGTTACTACTACCTTTTCTTCCCAGAGAACTCCCAGACAGTTATGACAATCAGTTACTACCACCTTTTCTTCCCAGAGAACTCCCAGACAGTTATGACAATCAGTTACTACCACCTTTTCTTCCCAGAGAACTCCCAGACAGTTATGGCAATCAGTTACTACCACCTTTTCTTCCCAGAGAACTCCCAGACAGTTATGACAATCAGTTACTACCACATTTTCTTCCCAGAGAACTCCCAGACAGTTATGACAATCATTTACTACCACCTTTTCTTCCCAGAGAACTTCCAGACAGTTATAGCAATCATTTACTACCACCTTTTCTTCCCAGAGAACTCCCAGACAGTTATGACAATCATTTACTACCACCTTTTCTTCCCAGAGAACTCCCAGACAGTTATGACAATCATTTACTACCACCTTTACTTCCCAGAGAACTCCCAGAAATTATGACAATCAGTTACTACCACCTTTTCTTCCCAGAGAACTCCCAGACGGTTATGACAATCAGTTACTACCACCTTTTCTTCCCAGAGAACTCCCAGACGGTTATGGCAATGAGTTACTACCACCTTTTCTTCCCAGAGAACTCCCAGACGGTTATGGCAATCAGTTACTACCACCTTTTCTTCCCAGAGAACTCCCAGACAGTTATGACAATCAGTTACTACCACCTTTTCTTCCCAGAGAACTCCCAGACAGTTATGACAATCAGTTACAACCACCTTTTCTTCCCAGAGAACTCCCAGACAGTTATAGCAATCAGTTACTACCAATTTTACGAGGCTGGGTTGAGCTCAAAGTCGTACTAGTTAGACAACAAGAATCCTGTCAATATTGAGAGTTCAACATGTTCCTGTATAACTACTGCACCTCTGTGACCCTTGATTTTGTAAGATGAAATGATAATTTATAAGCTTGTCAAGAAGCTGGGACTGGTATCCTGGTAGCCACTGTGGCTCTTGTTTTGTAACTACAATTGGTAATTTGTAAATGTATAAGCTTGTCAAGTGTGTCCTAGAGTTACCTACACTGTTACTATAACACCTTCTGTCTTATAATTACAAACATGCATGCTTACTTTAAGATCTTCTGTCTTAGAGTTACATGCACAAATATTTTTATTCCTTCAATGCCAGAATGTTATTACAAATGTCTGGTATAGAAAGAATTAACATATGGATGTGCAAAGTATTAATTTAATTTATAAGATGTTTAATTTATATAAGACAGCTTCAATTATTATATAAAGGTTTTGTGTGAAAATTAATGGTTTCTAGTTTATTATCAAAATCTGTATGTACACACTAATCTGTTTAAAAGTTCAACTTATGTTTATGGTAAAGAATTGTGTGTGCTAATAAATTTGGTGTTAGTTCATGATAACAATCTGTGGATGCTTTTATGTGAACATGAATTTATTGTTATTTTACAATGACAGATCATCCTCATTGCACATTGAACCATTCAGTCCATAAGATCATGATCTCATTCAGTCCATGATCTGTGTATGCTTGTATGTGAACATGAATGGTTTGTTAAAGATGATGATTGTATGTGAACATGAATTTATTGTTAGTTTACAATGCTTATCTATGTATGCTTGTACGTCAACATTAATTTATTGTTAGTTTACAATGGTGATCTGTGTATGCATGTCTGTGAACATGAATTATTTGTTACAGATGATGATCTGTGTATGCTTGTATATGAATATGTATTTTTTGGGTTAAAGATGATGATCTGTGTATGCTTGTATGTGAACACATATGTTAGTTAGTTAGTCGACAGATCATCCTCGCTGCACATCGAACCATTCAGTCCATAAGTGCTCGGATCCCCTCCTCAGCAAATCCCGCAGCGTGTAGCGGCTAACGACGCCAGTTCTGTGTTGGTTTATCAATCTTCTTTGGCTTCCTGCGTAGTGTTCTTGTTTGGCCACACCTCTTTTAATTTGATGCTCTAGCAGTCTGGCCATTGTTGTAGATTCACAGTCATCACTTGGTTCTCGCAAAAGTCTCACATCACGTAGAGCATTCAGAATGTCAGCCTGGTCCATGGCGCGTCCGCCCTCCACAGTAGCCTCACCTGCGAGCTTGTCAGCCCATTCATTTCCTTGTACTCCCGCATGCCCTGGCACGAAGATGAAACTAATCTTTGCCAGCCGAGACCGCTTCAGAGGCAGCAACCATTCTCTTCGGATCGACCCCTCCTCTATCCTCTTGATCATGTTCATTGAGTCGCTAAGGAAACAAGCCCTGGTGAATGTCTGTGTCTCGAGCCATGTTATTGCTTTACTTACTGCCATGACTTCCATGGTCAGGCTACTTGTGGTTTCAGTGAAAGCACCAGAGTCCTCCTTCACAATTCTCCCTCCGGCCCGAGCTGTAAAGGCCCATGAGCTTCTCACATGTCGGACGACCGACCCATCTGTGTAGATGACCGCGTCACCGTCTAGCGAATTCTCGAAAATCAACGCTTGTACTTCAGCCTCAACAGCAACCGGATTTTCTTGTCTGCATTATCTATCTTCTTTTAAATCTCCGGTACTGTTCAACGCCTACACAGTGAGAATCACCAGTGAGCAGATCACTGGACCTGGCAGGACATTGTCATTTGCCGATGATGTTTTAGTGTATCGTCAGGGTAAGGATAGAGAGGAGGTTGCTGGGGAACTACAAACCGAACTCAATCGCATAAGTACTTGGTGTGATGAAGCTGGGGCAATGGTTAACCCAACAAAGGCAACAGTGACTTGGTTCTCGTTGAATAATCATATTGTCAACAATCCAACACCAACTGTAATGCTGTGTTCAGAGACGGTGGAAAGAACGCAGGCAATGAATTACCTGGGGATACGGTTTGATCGAAGCCTTGCTTATAATGTGCACATAGACCAGGTGATAACAAAGGCCAAGCGGGGTTTGGCAGCGATGCGGGTGATGGCGGCAGCAAACTGTGAGCAGCGCCATCTATGTCTTCTGTACGAGGGGCTGGTCATGTCTGTTTTGGAGTATGCAATGGCAATCTTGACTCTCAGCCATAAGCAGATAGAAAGGATGGAAAGGATACAGAATGAAGCTATGCGCATTATTCTTGGATGTACAAGAGATACAGCATGCAGGGCGATGCGCTACCTTCTTGATTTTCCAACCATTGAAGAGAGAATACAAGTTTGCAGGGCACGCGCCTACCTCAGAATTAACGCAAACACACAACATCCACTGCATAGTGAAATTAGGAAGGTGAAGGGCAGCAGGTTAAAAAGAGGACGGTCGTGGATGGGTCAAGCCGAAGACATTCTTCAACAGGTGTGTTCACTTGAGGACTTAGAACCTGGCGAGGAGTGGGTGCAAGTGCCAACAGACTTCTGCACATCCTTTTCAGTTTGCATCCAACTAGATAGAAAATGTGAACACATATGTTTTGTTAAAGATGGCGATCTGGTAACTGAACTTTTAATAATGTGTATGGTGAAGATTAGCATGTGCAGACTATGTTTCTATCAAGGCAGAAAGCAATACAAAGTTGGATAGTTGTAAAAATCCAACATTCTTTAGGAACATCATGAGAAGGGGAAAACAGGAGTCGTGACAATGGGAAAGTTGGATATAAAGAGAGGCAGGGGAGACCAAAAGAGAAGCTGCTGGACAGCTTTAATTGTATCATGTAGGAACATCTGAATCAGAAATTGATTGGCAGACATAAGGTTGTGGAAAAACATGACAACCAACGCTACACAGCATGGACTATCAGAAAAATAATTGTAAAATATGTCATCTTCTTTTGTTTTCAGCGCCTTCTTTTATTATGAAACAAAACTATCGCTACAAAGATTAATAAAAAGCTTAAAGGCAAGAATACTGTCTTAAATGCAACAGGTTTTACCCCACAAAGCTCAGTCTCTTGCCTGATGAAAAGGCAGCACAAAGCACAAACTCCATAGCTCCAGCAATGACCCCAGGAAGTCTCTGAGAAAATTGTACCCGTGAACTGAATGACGGAGTCTGGCATCGAACCCACAACCTTCAGATCATCAGGAAGGTGGTTGACCTACTTCATCACAAAGACCTTCAGATCCTGAGGCAGGTGGTTGACCTACTTCACCACAGAGACCTTCAGATCATGAGGCAGATGGCTGAACTACTATACCAAAAAGACCTTCAGATCATGAGGCAGGTGGGTGACCTACTTACCACGGAGACCTTTAGATCATGAGGCAGGTGGTTGACCTACTTCACCATGGAGACCTTCAGATCATGAGGCAGGTGGGTGACCTACTTACCACGGAGACCTTCAGATCATGAGGCAGGTGGTTGACCTACTTCAATACAGAGAACTTCAGATCATGAGGTAGGTGGGTGACCTACTTACCACGGAGACCTTCAGATCATGAGGCAGGTGGTTGACCTATTTCACCACGGAGACCATCAGATCATGAGGCAGGTGGTTGACCTACTTCACCACAGAGACCTTCAGATCATGAGGCAGGTGGGTGATTTACTTACCACGGAGACCTTCAGATCATGAGGCAGGTGGTTGACCTACTTCACCATGGAGACCTTCAGATCATGAGGCAGATGGGTGACCTACTTACCATGGAGACCTTCAGATCATGAGGCAGGTTGTTGACCTACTTCACCATGGAGACCTTCAGATCATGAGGCAGGTGGTTGACCTACTTCACCATGGAGAACTTCAGATCATGAGGCAGGTAGTTGACCTACTTCACCATGGAGACCTTCAGATCATGAGGCAGGTGGTTGACCTACTTCACCATGGAGACCTTCAGATCATGAGGTAAGTGGGTGACCTACTTACCACAGAGACCTTCAGATCATGAGGCAGGTGGTTGACCTACTTCACCATGGAGACCTTCAGATCATGAGGCAGGTGGGTGACCTACTTACCACTGAGACCTTCAGATCATGAGGCAGGTGGTTGGCCTACTTCACCATGGAGACCTTCAGATCATGAGGCAGGAGGTTGACCTACTTCACCACAGAGACCTTCAGATCATGAGGCAGGTGGTTGACCTACTTCACCACGGAGACCTTCAGATCATGAGACAGGTGGTTGACCTACTTCACCATGGAGACCTTCAGATCATGAGGCAGGTGGTTGACCTACTTACCACAGAGACCTTCAGATCATGAGGCAGGTGGTTGACCTACTTCACCATGGAGACCTTCAGATCATGAGGCAGGTGGTTGACCTACTTCACCACGGAGACCTTCAGATCATGAGGCAGGTGGTTGAACTACTTCAACATGGAGACCTTCAGATCATGAGGCAGGTGGTTGACCTACTTCACCATGGAGACCTTCAGATCATGAGGCAGGTGGTTGACCTACTTCACCACTGAGACCTTCAGATCTTGAGGCAGGTGGGTGACCTACTTACCACGGAGACCTTCAGATCATGAGGCAGGTGGTTGACCTACTTCACCATGGAGACCTTCAGATCATGAGGCAGGTGGTTGACCTACTTCACCATGGAGACCTTCAGATCATGAGGCAGGTGGTTGACCTACTTCACCATGGAGACCTTCAGATCATGAGGCAGGGGTTGAACTACTTCACCATGGAGACCTTCAGATCATGAGGCAGGTGGTTGACCTACTTCACCACGGAGACCTTCAGATCATGAGGCAGGTGGTTGACCTACTTCACCATGGAGACCTTCAGATCATGAGGCAGGTGGTTGACCTACTTCACCATGGAGACCTTCAGATCATGAGGCAGGTGGTTGACCTACTTCACCATGGAGACCTTAGATCATGAGGCAGGTGGTTGACCTACTTCACCATGGAGACCTTCAGATCATGAGGCAAGGGTTGAACTACTTCACCATGGAGACCTTCAGATCATGAGGCAGGTGGTTGACCTACTTCACCACGGAGACCTTCAGATCATGAGGCAGGTGGTTGACCTACTTCACCATGGAGCCCTTCAGATCATGAGGCAGGTGGTTGAACTACTTCACCATGGAGACCTTCAGATCATGAGGCAGGTGGTTGAACTACTTCACCTTGGAGACCTTCAGATCATGAGGCAGGTGGGTGACCTACTTCACCATGGAGACCTTCAGATCATGAGGCAGGTGGTTGAACTACTTCACCACGGAGACCTTCAGATCATGAGGCAGGTGGGTGACCTACTTACCACGGAGACCTTCAGATCATGAGGCAGGTGGTTGACCTACTTCACCACAGAGACCTTCAGATCATGAGGTAGGTGGGTGACCTACTTACCACGGAGACCTTCAGATCATGAGGCAGGTGGTTGACCTACTTCACCACGGAGACCTTCAGATCATGAGGCAGGTGGTTGACCTACTTCACCACGGAGACCTTCAGATCATGAGGCAGGTGGTTGACCTACTTCACCACGGAGACCTTCAGATCATGAGGCAGGTGGTTGACCTACTTCACCATGGAGACCTTCAGATCATGAGGCAGGTGGTTGACCTACTTCACCATGGAGACCTTCAGATCATGAGGCAGGGGTTGAACTACTTCACCATGGAGACCTTCAGATCATGAGGCAGGGGTTGAACTACTTCACCATGGAGACCTTCAGATCATGAGGCAGGTGGTTGACCTACTTCACCACGGAGACCTTCAGATCATGAGGCAGGTGGTTGACCTACTTCACCATGGAGACCTTCAGATCATGAGGCAGGTGGTTGAACTACTTCATCATGGAGACCTTCAGATCATGAGGCAGGTGGTTGAACTACTTCACCATGGAGACCTTCAGATCATGAGGCAGGTGGGTGACCTACTTCACCATGGAGACCTTCAGATCATGAGGCAGGTGGTTGACCTACTTCACCACGGAGACCTTCAGATCATGAGGCAGGTGGGTGACCTACTTACCACGGAGACCTTCAGATCATGAGGCAGGTGGTTGACCTACTTCACCATGGAGACCTTCAGATCATGAGGTAGGTGGGTGACCTACTTACCACGGAGACCTTCAGATCATGAGGCAGGTGGTTGACCTACTTCACCACGGAGACCTTCAGATCATGAGGCAGGTGGTTGACCTACTTCACCACGGAGACCTTCAGATCATGAGGCAGGTGGTTGACCTACTTCACCACGGAGACCTTCAGATCATGAGGCATTTGGTTGACCTACTTCACCATGGAGACCTTCAGATCATGAGGCAGGTGGTTGACCTACTTCACCATGGAGACCTTCAGATCATGAGGAAGGTGGTTGACCTACTTCACCACGGAGACCTTCAGATCATGAGGCAGGTGGTTGACCTACTTCACCATGGAGACCTTCAGATCATGAGGCAGGTGGTTGACCTACTTCACCATGGAGACCTTCAGATCATGAGGCAGGGGTTGAACTACTTCACCATGGAGACCTTCAGATCATGAGGCAGGTGGTTGACCTACTTCACCACGGAGACCTTCGGATCATGAGGCAGGTGGTTGACCTACTTCACCATGGAGACCTTCAGATCATGAGGCAGGTGGTTGAACTACTTCACCATGGAGACCTTCAGATCATGAGGCAGGTGGGTGACCTACTTCACCATGGAGACCTTCAGATCATGAGGCAGGTGGTTGACCTACTTCACCACGGAGACCTTCAGATCATGAGGCAGGTGGGTGACCTACTTACCACGGAGACCTTCAGATCATGAGGCAGGTGGTTGACCTACTTCACCACAGAGACCTTCAGATCATGAGGCAGGTGGGTGACCTACTTACCACGGAGACCTTCAGATCATGAGGCAGGTGGTTGACCTACTTCACCACAGAGACCTTCAGATCATGAGGCAGGTGGTTGACCTACTTCACCACAGAGACCTTCAGATCATGAGGCAGGTGGGTGACCTACTTACCACGGAGACCTTCAGATCATGAGGCAGGTGGTTGACCTACTTCACCATGGAGACCTTCAGATCATGAGGCAGGTGGTTGACCTACTTACCATGGAGACCTTCAGATCATGAGGCAGGTGGTTGACCTACTTCACCATGGAGACCTTCAGATCATGAGGCAGGTGGTTGACCTACTTCACCATGGAGACCTTCAGATCATGAGGCAGGTGGTTGACCTACTTCACAACGGAGAACTTCAGATCATGAGGCAGGTGGTTGACCTACTTCACCATGGAGACCTTCAGATCATGAGGCAGGTGGGTGACCTACTTACCACAGAGACCTTCAGATCATGAGGCAGGTGGTTGACCTACTTCACCACAGAGACCTTCAGATCATGAGGCAGGTGGTTGACCTACTTCACCACGGAGACCTTCAGATCATGAGGCAGGTGGTTGACCTACTTCACCACTGAGACCTTCAGATCTTGAGGCAGGTGGGTGACCTACTTACCATGGAGACCTTCAGATCATGAGGCAGGTGGTTGACCTACTTCACCATGGAGACCTTCAGATCATGAGGCAGGTGGTTGACCTACTTCACCATGGAGACCTTCAGATCATGAGGCAGGTGGTTGACCTACTTCACCACGGAGACCTTCAGATCATGAGGCAGGTGGTTGACCTACTTCACCATGGAGACCTTCAGATCATGAGGCAGGTGGTTGACCTACTTCACCACGGAGACCTTCAGATCATGAGGCAGGTGGTTGACCTACTTCACCATGGAGACCTTCAGATCATGAGGCAGGTGGTTGACCTACTTCACCATGGAGACCTTCAGATCATGAGGCAGGTGGTTGAACTACTTCACCATGGAGACCCTGTGTACTTATGACTTGGTAGGTGTATACCAGACCATGAGGCAGGAAGTTGAAATACTTCATCATGGAGACCCTGTGTACTTATGACCTTTGTTGGTGTACACCAGAAGGGTTTTGTAAAAGGCTGAGGAAATTCATGCTGTTCATCCAAGCAGTTATCAGACAGTTCAGATCTGGGATATTTAATTCAACTTCCCATGGAAAATATTCTTTGTCTTATCAGGGATGAGAGCCCCGGATCACAGAAACAGGGTATCCTAACCACTTAGTCAACTATTCCACAATTATACCTGCATGTGGTTGGTGCAAAAAGTGTGATACTGACCTTGTGAAGATTATACCTGGCCCAGTGCCAGGATTGCCAGGTGTTCCTTGATCCCCTGCCTGACCAGGAAGACCACGTGTGCCTGGTCGTCCATCAACCCCAGGTACTCCACTAGGTCCAGGCCGACCCTTAAATCCCCGAGTACCAGGTATGCCAGGATCACCAGGCATGCCGTCTATGCCAGGTAACCCTTCATTTCCAGGATCACCTGTTGAAATGTTCATTATAATGAAAATACTCATAGGTAATTATTATTGTTACATTATTTTGTTGCTCTTTCAAAGTGAGTGCATTAAATCTAGTCATGCATCTCTCGGACACATGATGTCTGACTTTGACATGCATGCGTGTGAGGTTTTCTTTCTCTAGACAGATTCCACTCTAGTTAATGGTTTGGATCCGTCCACCTGTGGGAAGAGGGAAGGGGGAATCTCTCCCCCCCCCCCCAAGGTTGTCAAGACAGTGGTCTTAAGTCTTGAGGCTTACTCTTTGTGATTTTCAACTGTCATGTGATTTTTAAATTGTTCATGGGAGCTCCTGTGTTTCTGTTTTGGCTGTAATCTAGGAAGTCAAGCTATTTATTCTGACTGCCCAAGAGATCAGGAGGTCATGGCATATCATTAAAAACGAATTGTTCTTTAATTTTTAATTTTTTTTTTTCAGTTTTCAATCATTGGATTTATTTATAGTGAAGCATCATATTGCAATAATGACTACTCATTTTGGGGGGAGGGGGCTTTTCGGCCCATTGTTGTCCACCAACGCCCATGTGCCCATTTTAGTGGCCAGTGGTTCAGTGTTTGCATTTATTAGTTCGGATGACCACCTTTGCTGGTGGCCATGGCCAGATCAAGTGCAGATAATCTACACTTTGATCTTAGCCAAAAGGCTGAAATGACTACTCATGTATATATAACAACCAGGAAATTAAAATTTCTTTCATTTCTCGGAGACAGCGGATGGCACTTTGTACTTGTGCAGTACCACAACACAGTGGTTGAGTAAACCCAGCCACCTCCTGGTCTCACGGTTTGCCAGGGGTTAGAGCCAGCCCATGAGGTTCCACATCCCTCACGGTTTGCCAGGGGTTACAGCCAGCCCATGAGGTTCCACATCCCTGTGTGTCATGTGGATGATGGCCCTGACAAGTTCAAGTGCAGTTACAGTTTTGGAACACCTGCTATATTTCCAAATGCCAACAGCCTTTCTCTTCATGGATTACTTTCCATTACAAGGATATATGCAGCCATGCTGGCACATTTTAAATCATATAATTTAATAGTTCTATTTACAACAATGAACTTTTATTATTACACCGTTGGTGTCCCTTGGATGGGTTTATACTTGCACTACAGCACTGTTGGTGTCCATTGAATGGGTTTATATTTCCACTACAGCACTGTTGGTGTCCATTGAATGGGTTTATACTTCCACTACAGCACTGTTGGTGTCCATTGAATGGGTTTATACTTCCACTACAGCACTGTTGGCGTCCATTGAATGGGTTTATATTTCCACTACAGCACTGTTGGTGTCCATTGAATGGGTTTATATTTCCACTAACGCACTGTTGGTGTCCAATGAATGGGTTTATACTTCTACTACAGCACTGTTGGTGTCTCTTGGAGGGTTTATACTTGCACTACACCACTGTTGGTGTCCATTGAATGGGTTTATATTTCCACTACAGCACTGTTGGTGTCCCTTGGATGGGTTTATACTTGCACTACAGCACTGTTGGTGTCCATTGAATGGGTTTATATTTCCACTACAGCACTGTTGGTGTCTCTTGGAGGGTTTATACTTGCACTACAACACTGTTGGTGTCCCTTGGATGGGTTTATACTTGCACTACAGCACTGTTGGTGTCCATTGAATGGGTTTATACTGCACTACAGCACTGTTGGTGTCCATTGAATGGGTTTATATTTTCACTACAGCACTGTTGGTGTCCATTGAATGGGTTTATACTTCCACTACAGCACTGTTGGTGTCCCTTGGATGGGTTTATACTTGCACTACAACACTGTTGGTGTCCCTTGGATGGGTTTATACTTGCACTACAGCACTGTTGGTGTCCATTGAATGGGTTTATATTTTCACTACACCACTGTTGGTGTCCCTTGGATGGGTTTATATTTTCACTACAGCACTGTTGGTGTCCCTTGGATGGGTTTATATTTTCACTACAGCACTGTTGGTGTCCATTGAATGGGTTTATACTTGCATTTCAGCACTGTTGATGTCTGTTAAATGGGTTTATACTTACACTATAGTACTGTTGGTGTCCTTTGGAAGGATTTACAATTCTGAGATTTAAATGCAACTTGTACAGGGTGTTGTAGTGTGGGATAGAGGTTAGGTTTTTATGTGAACTTTAGCATATAGAAATATACAGCAGACAAAACCACAAAGATGACACCAGGAAGCCCACCAGGGCACAAGGGATTTGATCAAAATGACAGCGAGTCAGATGGTAGGATCATGTCATTCGATCACCCTATATCAGCACAGGGAGGCATGGTCATGCAGTGGCTAGCAGATGTCATGTATTAGAGTGATCCTGAAGATGGCAATTTTATTAAAACAACTGACCACATGGACCTAGCCTAGAGCACATACCAGGAACTATTCTGGGAGGTAAAGGTAGCCAGTGTATTACTGACCACATCACCCATCAAATGTGGACTGGTCTATAACAATGTGGACTAGCACCATATACCAATACACCTCACGGTCAGCTAAAGGGTCCTTTACTGTTTTATTTACTTGAGAAACTATACAACGCAAACAGCATTTACATACTCATACAGTAGAAACAGCCAGAGGTGAATTAGCTGAACAGCAACGGTCAAGAACACCACCTTGTATGCAGCCCACATATAGGCCTTGCTGAGAAAGCTCTTCTTAGCTTGACTTGAAAGGTATAACAGATAACGCAGAATGAAGAAACAGAAGATAAAATTCTGTCCCAGAATGAGGCTGCGACTCCACAATTCCTTCAGATCACTGAAAATGACTTTCAAGAATGAAAGTAAGTCTTTGCTCTGTGAATAGATCTTCATAAAACTTCTGACAAAGGTCTGGACAGATGAGCTAATCTTAAAATTGCAAAAGAAGAAGAATGAAAAATAATATAGAACATGGATCTAATTGTTTCTACATGACTGGTCATCAATAGTCACCACAGAAGGTTATGATAGCATAACAGATCTGTCTAAAAATGGAGTGCCTAAAGCAGTACTGTCTCCTACTCTTACTTTCTGTACTCATACATTACTTCAATTATGATAAGTCACAAAGAGTGAGAGCAACCCTGCATGCTGGTGACGTTAAGGTGTGGTATGCAGAAGAACATCTATTGTCAATAAACAAATACAAAGGACAGCAGATATGACAGCTGCAATGAGCTGAGGAACAGATGGTGTAGATCAATGCTGGATAAGTCTCAACAACCACTCTTCATGCTCTCAAACAAAGACAAAGCAGGAGATATACAATATAAATGACTTATAACATAAGGGGCTGGTGTAGTTGTGTCATATATCTGGCAAGAGAATGATATGGAGGTCCCTCCATGAGAATTCAGAGACCAAAGTCAGAAGAAAACTTACAATCCTGTAGACAAATATCTGGTTCTATCAAGAATCAAACTAATGTTAAAGAACTTTTACACAAGTGCAATAAGACTAGCCTTTGAGTTTGGATCAGGAGTATGGTTTACAGCAGCCAAATGATTAACATTGAATTTCAGAATCAACATAAGTGAACTTGCCCACATATGCTATGTTTCCCTTGTCAAACACCACTGAAGAGTTCCATGCTCATTATCCCAGCAGCAGTATGATTCATGTCCACCTGGCTTGTCCTTTGCACTCTGAGTATCGTCCAGATACTTTACTCACTCCCTTCTGAGCCGGTATAAATGTGTTCCAGGGACACTAGAAGTGCTGTCATTAGCACATCATATTTATCAGAAAGTAGCTCTCCACCCAGAAGGGCAGCAGCAGCTCATCTACCAGTCTTTTCATTGCCTGGCACACCTGCATGCCCTGGCAGAACATCCATGGTATCTTTCACTCTCTGTGGCAAAGTGGTCAAGCCGGACTCGTGTTCCGAAGGTTGTGGGTTCGATTCCGGGACGCACCCTTCGGTTTATGAGTTAAATGTTTCGGAGACTCCTGTGGGTCGTCGCTAAAAGCTACGGAGTTCGTGCTTTGTGCGACGCTTTCCGTGCTGCGGAAAGAGACCGAGCCATATGGGATAAAACCCGGTGCAATGAAGTCGACCCTGTCGACTTTTAAGCGACTTTTTAAAGCGACTTTCACTCTGCACTCAGTCAAGTGATGCTAGCCACTCCACTTGGAACATCTTAGTTTCTACTTTCCAAAGCATGCTCACGCATACAAGACTGTCACAAAGTACAAAATTAAGTACTCTGGTTCGTCACGGGTGCCATGACAACTCCTTCCAAACCAGTCCTGCCGGGCGTAGCTTGAAAGCTCGTCGGTAGGCGTCCAGTGGTTTTGCATGTTATCACCTTGTACCGGGAGAGCGCGCTTTAGCGATGCTACTCTTGGCCTGCGTGTGTGTGAATAGTCCGTCTCTCCGATAGATATCTGGTTGATCCTGATGGTGGTCATATGCATTGCGAACTGATGATGCTCAGCCTTAGATCAGGAGATTTGTTCACAACTTAGACGAGCAATATTTTCTGTGGGCAGAATCTCACTGGCCGCACGTGTGTGTGGTCTGTTCTGGCGGTCAGTCCGTGTATCTGATGGATACCTGGTTGATCCTATCAGTAGTCATTCGCTTGTCTCTAAGCTGAAAATTAAAGGAATTGACGGAAGGGTCGTTTGCACGAGGCTCTAGGCTACCATCTGTTTTTGAGAGCCAATATATATACACAGGGATAACTGGCCTGTGGCAGCCTAACGTCCACTGCACCAGCGTCCGTCTCCAGTCGTCCTGACATTTCTTGCCACTGGAATCAGATGGATGCAGGCGAGAGAGTGAGGCCAATGAAGTTGCGCAGCTCTTCCTCATTATAAACAAATTCATCGCGCAAGTCATTCTTCATTCTGTTGTCTTCATCATTCCTGATAGACAAACTGGATGTAATGAATTGTCTTGATGGACGAACATCCATAGGTGGGGTTTTTAATTAAAAGGAGTTTGAAGCAGATAAATAGATGACCGCGACAACTCTTTTCCTGAGCTGGGATGAACATCTTAGTTCTACGGTTATACTTACCAGGTATTGAAGTTGATACAACAGTAGCACTATTTTTGTTCAAACTTCCTGTTGATAATGCTGACCATCTGTTATACTGACCGTCTGTTATACTGACTGTCTATTCATTATACTGACCACCTGTTTGTTATACTGAATGATATATAAAACAGACTGCCCATCAGCTGACTATACAGCATACATGTTAACTAATCTGACTCTTGATATATGGATTATCTGTTGCCAGGGCCCATCGCTTGTTAACTATACTGACCTTCTCTTCCCATGGGTCCTGGGAAGCCAGGTTCACCAGCAATGCCCCTCTCTCCTTTTGGTCCAGGCACTAGTGGACCTAAGATCACATTGTTTGGACCGGACAGACCTGGGTAGCCTTTCTCACCTGAAATGTAGTCACATACTCTTAAATAACAAAAAATGCTTGAAATTAATTGTGTTTCATTAGAGGTATAGATATGGGTGACTGGATTAGGCTCGATACCATAACCTGGCTTTCAATATGGATAACATGGATTCAAAGCAAAGAAATACTCCAAACCTGCAATTCCACAATGTTTGTGTCATGTCTTCAGGTAATGTGGCATGTATCTGTGAAACACGCACAATTTGTGAAGCAAATTCAGATTCCAAAGGACACATTAATGTTGTCAGACTTTCCTAGGCATACCTATACATGCACGCATGTACAAGCTGAGCTGTTTTAATGAGCTAAAACAGTAAAGTGCCTTGTGGGAATAGAAACCCCACATCTTCTACAGGGGTCTGCAGGTGTCTGCAAACTACCAAAGTGGTGCCCACCCCTCTCCAGGAGCACTGAACACAACCAGTAGGTGTGATACAAAGAACAAAGTGTGTATCTGTATGTTTATATGTATGTTTGGGAAAATGTGGATGTGGTCTTAGAGTCCCAAAAAGAACAAAATATCTGGAAATAGCTATAGCAATTCATTTAGAATGACTGACTGATTTACAAACTGATATCATAGCATTCTGGGCAAACCTTGGTTTGTTGCACCTTGTTTCTCCTTTAGTAATACTGTTTATTACTAGTTTGTTTCAGATTTCCCTTTGTGTCATTTTGCCTAACATGATAATGGCTGCCATGTTTCCTAGATTTCAACCATATTCATTCTGTCGTCCAACTTTTGTCTATATCATGGAAAGACACAATTACAAACATATTGGCTACTTAAGAAGACATAGCAGCCTATTAACACCTTGCTAGAAGGAAAGATTGCCTTTGAATTAAAATGTTATAGACGGGTTCTAAGAATATCTTGGGTTTAGAAAAGAACAAATGCATCCATACTTCAAGAGCTTATTTTTTATTATTGCTTATTTAAGACGATAAAACAAAGAAAACATATATTTTGGTCACTTGAAATGTCATAAAGTTTGGAGGGAACAATAATGGCGGGGTATATGCCTGAGAAGAGAGGAATAGGAAGGCCAAAGAGAAGATAGGTGCAGGATGTGGCGGATGATCTCCAGATGGGTGTATCAGACGCGGGACAACTTGCTTGTGATCGAGAAGTTTTATAGAATGAATAGAAGGAAAGATGTAAAGCAAGCATGATGAAGGAAAACAACAGTTTCAATAGGAAGATAACAAGACAAGATGGAGGGCAAAGATGACGTTAGACTACCGCTGTATCGAGAGTAGCAACTCATTGCAGCCAAACTTCATTGTCAGGAGGATATTTGCTGTTAGTCACCAGATTACCCTCACTGCACATTGAACTGTTCATTTCCTAAGTGCTTGGATCCCTTCCCCAATATTTCCTTGAGGGATGAAGCGCTCCACAAGACCAGTTCTGTGTTGGTTGACAATTCTTTTCTGGTGGCCTTTATAGCCCTCTAGTCGGTCTTCACCCCTCTTGACATGATGTTCTTGCAGTCTGGTCAAGGTTACAGATTTGCAGTTGTCCCTTCATTCATTTAATTGCTCTGGCTCTTGATGGTATTCAATATATCGGCCTGGTTCACTGCACATCCACTTTCCACAGTAGCCCAGCCCACAAGTCTATCAGTGTGCTTTCCTCTGACACCCTGCTGTATGTTTGCTGTTCTATGTTACAAATATCAACTGTTCTCTCTAGGCATTGTGTGGAAGTCTGTTGACAATGAGATGCCTCAAACCTGTCCAGGAAACACGACCAACCTAGGCCGGTCTGATGCCAGTCAGTCTGTATATGCTACACTGGAGTATGGCCTGGTTACACCCTAGTAAACCTCTCTGCAGGTGTGAAGTCTGTATGTGCTACACTGGAGTATGGCCTGGTTACACCCTAGTAAACCTCTCTGCAGGTGTGAAGTTTATATGTGCTACACTTAGTATGGCCTGGTTATACCCTAGTAAACCTCTTTGCAGGTGTGAAGTTTATATGTGCTACACTGGAGTATGGCCTGGTTACACCCTAGTAAACCTCTCTGCAGGTGTGAAGTTTGTATGTGCTACACTGGAGTATGGCCTGGTTACACCCTAGTAAACCTCTCTGCAGGTCTGAGGTTTATATGTGCTAAACTGGAGTATGGCCTGGTTACACCCTAGTAAACCTCTCTGCAGGTGTGAAGTTATGTGCTACACTGGAGTATGGCCTGGTTATACCCTAGTAAACCTCTTTGCAGGTGTGAAGTTTCAGTACCAGACTTCCACACCTGTAGAAATGGTATCTTGGTATCATGTCAGGAGAGAAGTCTCAACATCAGCCTGGCTCCCATTGCTGCAGTCGCTTGTAAAGGCTCCAGCAAACTGATTGCCAGTGTATCAGACTGACAACACTCACAGCTGTCCAGAGGATCCACATGCAGTCACCAAACCATGTTATATCTATGTGATCAATACTATACTACTGGCACCTTGCCCAGATGATACTTGACTCTATGTGATCATGACATATGTTTGTGTGCATATGTCTGATTCTGTGTTTAACACGTCATTCTTGTCTATGTGATCATGACATATGTTTGTGTGCAGATGTCTGATTCTGTGTTTAACATGTCATTCTTGTCTATGTGATCACCTCATCTGTTGGCATTCTATATATTGGGGGATCTGCAGTTCTCCCTGTGTGTACAATTTATCTGCATTTATTTATATGTGTACAGCACATCTAATGTCTACCTACGTGTACAACACATCTACATAGAGGGGGGCTGAGTGGTCTCGAGGTATGGTGGGTGTCCGCTTCGAGTGCTAGAGGTCCCGGGTTCAAGCAACGGTGAGGACTGGGATTTATTTCACGTGGACTTCTAGTAACAAAATTTCCCCTGGTCTCTGGGTAGTGAGATCGGACGCCCGTGTGTATTGTTGCGCACGTAAACAATCCCTTGGCAGTTGAAAATAAAAAAAGAGTAGACTAACGGCGCTGCCCGGGCAAAATTTTGAATTAAAAATCTATCCAAAGTATTTCAGGATCGTCGCCAGTGCTATGGAGTTCATGCACTGAGCTGAGATTCTCAGGTCTCAGGCTTGAGTTAGGAGTAGAACAGAGCACTTATGGGTTACACCTGTGTGTCGTGATGTTGATCCGTTGACTAAACTAAACTAAACACATCTACATGTCTACTTTGTGTAACACATCCACTAGTCAACCTATGTGTACAACACATCTACCAGTCTACCTATGTGTGTAACACATTTACCGGTCTACTTATGTGTGTAACACATTTACCAGTCTACCTATGTGTACAACACATTTACCGGTCTACCTATGTGTACAACAAATCTACCGGTCTACTTATGTGTACAACAAATCTACCGGTCTACTTATGTGTACAACAAATCTACCAGTCTACTTATGTGTACAACAAATCTACCAGTCTACTTATGTGTACAACACATTTACCGGTCTACCTATGTGTACAACACATCTACCGGTCTACTTATGTGTACAAAAAATCTACCAGTCTACTTATGTGTACAACAAATCTACCAGTCTACTTATGTGTACAACAAATCTACCAGTCTACTTATGTGTACAACAAATCTACCAGTCTACTTATGTGTACAACAAATCTACCAGTCTACTTATGTGTACAACAAATCTACTAGTCTACTTATGTGTACAACAAATCTACCAGTCTACTTATGTGTACAACAAATCTACCTATGTGTACAACAAATCTACCAGTCTACTTATGTGTACAATAATCAACCAGTCTACCTATGTGTACAATACACCTACCAGTCTACTTATGTGTACAATAATCAACCAGTCTACCTATGTGTACAATACATCTACCGGTCTACCTATGTGTATAATCTATCAGCATGTTTTCCTATGAGTACAATATATCTACCAGGCTTCCTGTGTGTACAGTTTATCAGCATTTCTTGCCATAAGTACAATATATCTGCTGGGCTTCCTGTGTGTACAGTATATCAGCATTTCTTGCCATGAGTACAATATATCTGCCGGGCTTCCTGTGTGTACAGGGTATCAGCATTTCTTGCCATAAGTACAATATATCTGCCGGGCTTCCTGTGTGTACAGTGTATCAGCATTTCTTGCCATGAGTACAATATATCTGCCGGGCTTCCTGTGTGTACAGTGTATCAGCATTTCTTGCCATAAGTACAATATATCTGCCGGGCTTCCTGTGTGTACAGTATATCAGCATTTCTTGCCATGAGTACAATATATATGCCGGGCTTCCTGTGTGTACAGAGTATCAGGATTTCTTGCCATGAGTACAGTACATCTGTGGGTCTGCTTATATGAACAATTAATCTGCATGTCTTTCTGTGTGTACAATATATTTGCTGTTCTAAATGAGACTGTTCCATTGTATCGATAGACAGAAAATGCTGGCAATTTCACTTAAATGTACAATTCTAAGTGTCACATTGGTCTTCTGTTCTATGTGTACACAGTGTGTGCTGTTCCCTCTATGTGTAAATATGTGCTACTCTCCCTATGTGTACTATACATTTGCTGTTCTCCCAATGTGTTCCATATGTTTGCTGTACTCTGTATGTTTACTATATGTCTACTGTTATCCTTAAATGTAAAAACGTCTGCTGTTCTCCATATATGTACAATAAGTCTGATGTCCTAACATGTACAAAATATCTGTTTTCTCTCAATATCTGCAAAATACTTGCTGTTTTTCTATATGTACTTGTTCTAGTTATAACTGCAACCAAACACAATTCATGACATGTTATAATGTTTCAATGGAAGCAGCATCCAGACAATTCAACAGCTTGATTTCCATGGCTAAGTAATCTCTCTAGAGGGTTCAAGGCTAATGGGTAACATCAATTTGATTTGCCAACTCACAGAATAAGTAAGTGGCTTGGCTTTGGGGAGTAGAACCTGCTAGCCTCATCTGAAACAGCAATGATCTAATAAATGTGAAGCCATGAGCATTTGATGCTCCTGCAGAAGTATCTTGATGTGGGTGACCTTTGTCTGTCAACATTGCATCTTTTTGTGTGCCTAATGTAGGCTAAAGAAGAACATGACTGAACTGTACCTTTTGTGCCTGGTGGTCCCATTGGGCCTCTTTGTCCATCGATACCTTCTTCTCCTCTAAAGCCCCTCTCACCAACACTGCCTTGGGTGCCCTCTTCTCCATTTTGTCCCTGCTGACCAGGACTACCAGACAATCCAGGAAAACCCTGAGGAAGCACATAGTACAATTGTTTTGAATCAAGAGCTTCCACCGGTCACTACAGACAGCATATGTAAAGAAACCAGCCAAACAGAGACCACAATAACAATACCACATGACGAACAGAAACAGAATTAAGAACCAACAGCAAATTACACCATTAAAGAACTCCTATTTCTGGACAATCAATCACTAATAACAAAATCAGAAGTAGAATTACAAGACCACAAGAATAGTCTAAATGAAGTCTGTAAGAAACAATATGAAAATTAGCATCAGTAAAACAGAGGGCCGGTCTCTCTGGCTGTGGGGTTACAACACTTTCTCTCTGTAATTCCGTTTATCACGCAGAGTCTCGCAGCGGAGCGAGAGCTGAGGCGGTTCGACCCCCGCTCGTGACTTGCGGGATACTGAGCCGGCCGCTCAGAAAGCAATGGCAAACTACTGAGCGTAATCTTGCCAAGAGATCAACATACAGCTGAAAGATGCTGGTGTTGACAGCTAAGTCCTGTAAAGGATATGCTAAAAAAAACAAAAAAAAAACAGAGGTAATGACTGTAACCAAAGAAGACACAACACAGATCCATCTAAAAGAACACCCCCTGAAACAAGTAAAGAGCTTCAAATACTTAGGAAGTATGAAACAAGTAAAGAGCTTCAAATACTTAGGAAGTATGAAACAAGTAAAGAGCTTCAAATACTTAGGAAGTATCATTAACATCTTCCACTTTTGCTGTCAAGCATCGTCAAGAGTAATAATTGGCGCTCCAGTGCCCGATGGGTGGCACTGGATAGTGTCATTCCGTGTGATTGTACAATGTCTTTGATGTTGTCAATCCATTTTCTTCTTGGACATCCTCTTGGTCTCGTCGCAGATGATCTTTGATGTAAGGCCAGTGATGGTAGTTGATGGTAGCCAAACCACCTGATCTTCTGTCTTTGGATATATGTGGCACAAGGTGTTGATCCCACTGTCTGTCTGATAACAACATTTCTTACTCAGTCTCAGATTGTTAAGTTGGCAGCTCTCCTCAGGCATCTCATCTCACAGGCGTTGATTTTGCAAAAGTGTGATTTGGATAATGTCCAAGTTTGAGACTGGTAGCATAGGGTTGGTGTTTTGCGAACATGGGTATATTTGGATGTTTCAGTATGGGTGATAGTTGATATGTAAGTGCACTTGCTTTTTGGAATTTCATTTTGATTTCTCTGTCCAGACTGCCATTTTCTCTTATCATACTTCCAAGATATTTGAATTCTTTAACTTGTTTCAGAGATGTGCTATTTAACTGTATACTTAGTGGACCAGGAGAACTGCTAACTTGCATTACTTCTGTTTTGGCTGTAATTAGGAAGTATAATATCATCAAATGGTAAATCAGAAGACAAGATCGAAAATAAATGCAATAAGGCAAACCAACTCATTAGACAAATGGCACCAATACTAAAGAATAAACATGTATCAATAGCTACTAAGAAAGCACTCTTCATCACAATCTTTTTACCAGCTCTACGCTACCAATGCCAAACCTGGACAATGACAGAAAAAGGGAAAAGAAAAATCACAACAACATAAATGAGATTTCTGAGAATACTCAATGTATCAAGAAGAGAGAAAATCAGAAATGAAGAATTCATGACTAAAGTGGGGGGTTATAGCAGCCCTAGATTTTATCAGAAGACAGCAAGTTAAATGGTTTGGCCATGTAAATAGATTACCAACCAACAGTATACGACAAGTAATTATGTACAGACCAAATGGAAGCAGAAGAAGAGGCCGCCCACGTAAATGATGGACATAGGGAAAAGCAGTCCATGAGATTCTCAAAATATGAAGCTCATAAATGGGCACACTCCTGCTGTTTATGCTTGACCTTGACACTGCTAGGCACAAGATGAGATGAGATGACTACTGAAATGTTTTGTCTAAAGCAAAATAATGTTTCCCTGCATTTGCATTGTTATCTTGGAGTGTAAAGGAGCAGTCAACATTGTGGAGTCACATTATGAAGAGAGAAAAACTGAAACATATTGGAACAACTGGTAACATTCACAGAAAGCACATAGTGGAAGGCATTAGAAGAGGATTCTGGTCAGCCTTCCATTACAGTCAAGGACCCTTTCCACATCTTGTGATGTACTAGGTATATGGTTAAACAAATATGAAGGAATCTTTTACACACTTTTCTCTGATGTATGAACAAAAGCCAAGAACACTGATGTGAAATAGATGGTTACAAGAGTAAACTATGTTTTAAACACATAGCAACCTCTATAAAATGGTAGTCCTTAGTGGAGGCACCTTAAATTCAAACCTTTCCACTGCCTTGTGGGCTAGGCATTTCAGTGATAGGCTACCAGATTATTAACTATACTCAAGCTAATAAAAGATAAGGTCAATCCGCTGATGAAACAATCTCTAATGGAATGACAATCAATTTGTTAGCTGCACATGTTTGACACCAATTTTGACATTACATCTGGCAAAAGATCAACACTAAAGCAAACTAGAATTTGTCAAGAACAATACTCACTTTCAATCCCATGCGTCCTGTCGCTCCTGGAAGACCCTGTGGACCCATCATACCAGGGTTTCCACCTTCTCCTCTCTCTCCTTTAAAACCTGCAGTCCCTGACAGTCCACCTTCTCCTTTTGCACCAGGACGGCCTGTTAACATATTCATGACAGCAAGTGTCGTGTTTCATTAATATTTACTTCACAAATTCATAAAAGGATCAATAATTATTATTACAGCAAAAATATTTATATCAGTTACAGTAACCAAATATAATATTAATAATACAGTGTATCATCACCATCACCATCTGCCATGCTGATAAGCAAGGGGGGCCATAGTTGGCCATCTCACACCGTCATCAGTTTTGGATCCGGTCTGTGTTCTTGTACCGCTCATGCCATGTGCCAAAGTCATACTGTCTTTGATAATGTTTGTCTAATTTCTCTAATGAATTTAAGGTTTCATTTGTTTCTTATAGAACTGTCTCATTGGTTTTTCTGTCCGTCCATGGTATTCTTTGCAATTTCCTCACAAACATTTCCACTGCCATTCGATGCTTCTCAGCTTGTTTGCTTATTGTCCATGTTTCACATCAATACAACAGTATGGGTTCTATATAGCACCTCAACACCCTTTTTCTCAATGCACTGGACAGTTTTTTTTTATTGCCCAATCTATATAACGTTCAGTGTGTATTTAGTAGATGTGGTTATTGTATGCAACGGTCAGCTTGTGTTAGAATTAAACTGTAAAAAAAACCAAGATTATGGTAGTCTCCAAGAAGAAAGAAATATCACAATATAATATCAAAGTAAAAGGGAAAAATTCTTAAACAAGTGAATCGGCACAACTATCTCAGAACAGTCATAATATCTGATGCAAGGTGCCTTGTAGAGATTAGAACAAGAATTGCTATGGCAAAGGTGTTTTTTGCAAGGTGGACAACACACTGCCTAGTATCCTTAGCTTTCCTATAAAACTCCATCCATGTCCAACCCCTCCCCCCCCCCCCCCCCACCCATATTTTTCATTTCTGTTTCTACTTCTCTTCTCCGTGTGTTTTTAGCTCTTCCTCTATTTGTTTCCCCTGTGGATTCCAGACAAAGACCTTTCTTATTGTGGTATTCTCAGATGTTCTCAAAGAATATACTATCCTGCACCAGCATCTGCTCTTGTTGTGGTATTCCCAGATGTTCTCAAAGAATATACTATCCTGCACCAGCATCTGCTCTTGTTGTGGTATTCCCAGATGTTCTCAAAGAATATACTATCCTGCACCAGCATCTGTTCTTGTTGTGGTATTCCCAGATGTTCTCAAAGAATATACTATCCTGCACCAGCATATGTTCTTGTTGTGGTATTCCCAGATGTTCTCAAAGAATATACTATCCTGCACCAGCATCTGTTCTTGTTGTGATATTCGCAGATGTTCTCAAAGAATATACTATCCTGCACCAGCTTCTGTTCTTGTTGTGGTATTCCCAGATTTTCTCAAAGAATATACTATCCTGCACCAGCATATGTTCTTGTTGTGGTATTCCCAGATGTTCTCAAAGAATATACTATCCTGCACCAGCATCTGTTCTTGTTGTGATATTCCCAGATGTTCTCAAAGAATATACTATCCTGCACCAGCATCTGTTCTTATTGTGGTATTCCCAATTGTTCTAAAAAAATATACTATCCTGCACCAGCATCTGTTCTTGTTGTGGTATTCCCAGATGTTCTCAAAGAATATACTATCCTGCACCAGCATCTGTTCTTATTGTGGTATTCCCAGATGTTCTCAAAGAATATACTATCCTGCACCAGCATCTGTTCTTGTTTTGGTATTCCCAGTTGTTCTAAAAAAATATACTATCCTGCACCAGCATCTGTTCTTGTTGTGGTATTCCCAGATTTTCTCAAAGAATATACTATCCTGCACCAGCATCTTTTCTTCAAGCCTTGGTTGACTGGTATTTGTCTAGCTCTCTCCATGAGCTCCACATTGGTGATTCTGTCTAACTGTTTATTCCTTCTACTCTGTACATGCCCTAATATTTATCACTTTGATCTTACCACAATGTTGGCATTACATTTATTTAGCACACACAATGTTCATATCTAATAGTCACAATTTAACATATCTTACCTGGAGTGCCATCAACACCTGGCTCTCCAAAAAAACCTTTAGGCCCATCTCTGCCGATCCCTGCTTCTCCTTTGCTGCCTTTTACACCCTTGTCACCCGGAACACCATCCGTTCCCATCTGACCTTGATCACCAGGCATGCCTGAGAAGCCAGGAATTCCATCAACACCTGGTGGCCCTGGCCGACCTGTTAAAACATAGATCAACATTAGAATCTATAATCAAGAAGTATGAAGAAAATGTAGGAAGTTACATCAACTTTGCATCACTACCAGATGAACTTGAATGATCTGTTGATGTCAACAGTCACATTAGAATATAGCTATCATAAACAGTAAAAATGTATGTAAAATCTGGTAGCTTTAATACACTGATTTGGGAAATTCACTTTAAAGAATAAATGGATTCTCTCTGACAGACAAAATAGCATGATTTGTGTAAGTCCAAAGCACAAAACCAAGGAGGTATCCAAGAAGAAGATATAAGGGTGGCATAGAATAAGTTTTAAAATAAATGTGATAATACCTTATTATAAAGCCAAACTATACACTTGTAATTCTAAGATTCAATGTAGTTTATTTAATTACATATTCTAACATATATATTACCTGGTAAACCAGGCAATCCATCAAATCCAATTGCGCCAGGAAACCCAATATCTCCCTCCTTTCCTGATGCTCCAGGTCTGCCGTCCTGTCCACGCAGTCCTGGCAAGCCACGCCGACCAGGCTGACCCTGCTGTCCTGGGAATCCATCAACTCCAGGAAGGCCTGGTGTTCCTGGCCTCCCATCTTCTCCATTTTCACCTGCAGAGGATGATCATGGCATTGCCTACATTCTATGATTAGCACAGAAACATGTCAGATGTGCATATACCCAGACATGCACAAATAATGATAATCAATCACTCAATGCAAAAAACGAGTAACTGAGGAAGACACAGAGAAAGTGAAAAATGAAAGAAGCAGCATAAACTCCACAGTTGAGCAAGCACAACAGGAGGATTCTTATCACCAGAAGGAGTCCCCCTTGCAAGAATGTTTCGGCCTCTTTATCTACTTTACACTCTCAAGGGGCGGCCTCATGTGGGCATGACTCCCAGGTATCTTTCTTCTGTTGCACATCTGAAACGTGTAGACCAGCTTCAAGACATACAATCACTGCACAAATGTGGTGCTATGTGTGTCTACCTGACAGCTACCCTGCCCTTGGGAAGGAGATTGTCATGCATCCAGTGCACAAAGACCCACATCTTTCTGATGGCCCCTTTGACTCCACCACGAGAAAGCCAGCTTCTTTCCCCCGTCCTTCATACCAGGACAGCCTGAGAAGGTAACCCGGCCAACAAATGCCTGCAGATGTTGGATGTGTCGGCCGAAAGGTTCAAATATTGCAGCTGTAAACAGGCACAACACAATTACGTTTAAAACAAAATTCAGGATGAACGCAGCAGCAGAAGAAGAAGCTTCCAGGGCAGAAGAAAAAAAGAGATGAAAGAACAAAAGCATAATAGAATGAAAGTAAAGTAATATGTAAAAAGAGGAGCAAAGAGAAGTAATTTGAGGTAGAGGGAAAAAGAGGAGAGGGAAAAATGTGTAAGAAAACAGGGTGGTGGAAACTGAGAGTATACTTAAAATAAGCTGTTTAAAATTTGCAGGTGAATGTAATAAAGACAGAGCACAAATTAGGTTGAGAACCACACAGCAGATAGCCAGGATAGTTATGAACAAACACCAGATACAAGACCAATGAATCAATGTGACACTAACATCAGATACGTTTTTAATGTGAATTTTAACTTCACATATCAAATGACAATTGCAATCTATTCAACAATAACAATGTTGACTCACAAGTAACATGAGATTTATCTTTTTTTCTCCCAGTTTCTATATACTGTTAAAGTTTATGGACCACTTACTTCCAATTTTGGCTTTCAAAAACAATTGTTGTTATATTATTATAAAAAGAATGTTTGAAGAATAAACAAATGACACAAAAGATTTGGTTAAAGTTACCAACCCCAAATAATGGATTCTAATGTGAAGGCTTAGATTATCAAACCAAAATACTGACTTCCATTACAAATGCTTTGATGTATTACCTCAACTATTGGCTATAATTACAAATTTTTAAAAAAATGTAGTTGCATGTCCTTCGCAGGACATAGCAGTCAACCCCAGCATGTTTGCTGTTCGTGATTCCTGGGCAAATTTTACGTTCAGCAGTTTGCCATTGCTTTCTGAACGACCGGCACCTATACCTTTTTTGAAAAAAACCAGCAGCGCTGTGTTTCGAACCTGGGTATACGGGCTCACAAACCGCGTTCGCAAGCCCTAAGCCACGGAAACTGGTATAATAATAACATATAATTATATATAATATAAATAATTACAAATACTTGCATTATAACCCCATATACTGGCTTCCATTGCAAATGCTTTGATGTTTCTGCAACAAATACGGGTCTCCCATTTGTTAACACTTTGTATTCTAAGTATTCATTACTATAAAGTAATAAACATTGAGGTCTAAAGCGGTTAAAATGATAACACTACGGGAAAGACAAAATAACAGCTAGAGTATAACAACTGGACGGAGCAGGAGGATTTGATAAAAAGTATGTCAAGAGTGGAGTAACCAATAAACATATGTGAGTTGCGTGGTACAGAATGAGTTAATGATACAGTGAGGACAAATGACAACTGTATGTTGTGTTTAACACTGTACAACCTTTGTTCATACAAACGGATATCTCAGTAGGTTCAAGAGTATGCTGATGACACTAACCTGCAATTCCCATCATTCCCTTTAAACCATTTCTGCCTGGGCGTCCAGCAAAGCCAGAGTCACCGGGGCCACCTGGCTGACCGCCAACACCGCTGTCTCCTGGCAGACCCTTCAGCCCTGGCAAACCTTCCATCCCTGGCAATCCTATGAAGCCATCACTACCCTGGGCATAAAGTCACAAATGTGAGTGTCACAGTGCAACAACATTTCAAGTGCATGCTTAAGTAGAGCAACATGCCAGCATCATGTGGCAGGTCCTTTGCAGAATGTTACTCTTATCATAGCCTGCTGGAAACACTCTTGATCTGTCACTAATTCCACTGCCTCATGCATTGTCATTCCCAGAGTGTTTTGGTCATGTGTCCATCTTTATGTCGGTTGACCCTTGTCTCTTTTTTTCAGTAACAATGCTTCTACAACTGTTCTCTCTAAATCATTGTGACATTTTGTATGGCCAAAGTACTTCAGTCTGTGACATGGTGTGGTTAATGAGTCCGTGTTCGTCAATGGTGAAATCTTGCAGTACGTTCATATTTTTATACTTCTTGATTCACATTTTTAAGAATATGTCTGTAACATTATATATATATAACCTGGCTCTCCGCTGGATGGAGAATACGACACACACACATCGTGATTGTAACTGACTCAGAAAGCATGCTGACGAGGGTGAGGACGGGCAGGCTTCGTGCGGAGTGGCTTGATTCGCTTCGGAGGTCACGGGTGACAAGCATCGCCTGGATCTTTTCTCCGGGGCATGCCGGTGTGCTGGGAAATGAACAGGCAGACAGATTGGCTGGCTCTGCAGAACTTGGTGGAGTATTGATGCATGATAAGGCAGACGTGGTTGCGGCCTTTGGGAGCACGTGCACATCTCGGAGGAGCAAATGGATTACCATGGTCTGGTAAGAATGAGGCAGCGAGGTGTGACGAGGGGATCTGGCCGACGCTCAACGCTCAGAGGAAAGGCGAGACGGACATATAATCAGATTGCTACTGGTACTATTAGTGTTGGAACTCTTCGCTGGCTGCTGAGGATGGGGACGGAGCGCTTATGGGAATGCCCCGAATGCTGTGATGTCGGTTCCTCAATCAATTAATCAATCAATCAATCATATATATAAACATTAATACAATGACATCTATTATATGAGCAACAGTAAGTAAATTACATACAATGACATCTATTATATGAGCGACTGTAAGTAAATTACATTTGGCTATACAATGACATTATATCAGTGACAGTAAGTAAATTACATATGGCTATACAATGACATCTATTATATCAGTGACAGTAATTAAATTACATATGGCTATATAATGACATCTATTATATCAGCGACTGTAAGTAAATTACATATGGCTATACAATGACATCTATTATATCAGCGACAATAAGTAAATTACATATGGCTATACAATGACATCTATTATATCAGCGACAGTAAGTAAATTACATACGGCTATACAATGACATCTATTATATCAGCGACAGTAAGTAAATTACATATGGCTATACAATGACATCTATTATATCAGTGACAGTAAGTAAATTACATATGGCTATACAATGACATCTATTATATCAGCGACAATAAGTAAATTACATATGGCTATATAATGACATCTACATTACTATACAATGACATCTATTATATCAGCGACAGTAAGTAAATTACATATGGCTATACAATGACGTCTAATATATGAGCGACAGTAAGTAAATTACATATGGCTATACAATTCTTCTTCTTCTTCCGAGCCGAGCCATTGAGGTTCTTTGCTGAAGACAAGCCGCCTCCATTCGTCTCTCTGGTTGACCTTCTCTTGCCAGTCGCTGATTCCAAGTGCTTGTAGGTCTGCATGTATATTATCTCTCCACCGTCTTCTTAGTCTACCTCAGGGTCTACGGTCATTTATTTCTTGAGTGTAAGTGAGTTTTGTTTCCCTATTATCTTCCATTCTTTCTATTGCAGTCTATTAGCCTTCATGATACCAGTGATTAGCGGGGACTTAAACAGATCATAAATCTCTTTGTTGCTTCTTCTTTTCCACTCTCCACTTTGTGTATCCCTAATGGGCCTAAAGATGCGCCTTAAGACTTTGTTCTCAAAGGTTTGTAACAAGACTTTGTCTCCTTTAGTTGTACTCCAGGTTTAAGGGCCATACAGCACAACTGGTCTAATCAGTTCCTAATTTTGAATATTGTGATCTTGGTGTTACGAGATAGCGCATTTGATTTTAGCAGATGTTGTAGTGCATAGTATATCTTATTTCCAGAGTTGATTCTAGCTTGTTTTTCTTCCCTTATTATGTTGGAGCAGTTGAATATTGTACCCAGGTATTTGTACGTTTCCATTCTTTTAATGGTCATATTATCTATTTGTATGTGGCCAGAGTTTTTAGCTGTTCCTTCTCTTGAAATTACCATATATTCTGTCTTATCTCTATCTTATATTCTGCCCCATTTGTTGAGCTTTTCCCTTTAAGTGAGTCAATATTTCCAATGTCTTTTGTTCATTTTCCCCTATAATATCTATATCATCTGCATAACCAAGCAGTTTGAATATTCCTCCAATAGCACATTCCTCCTTTACCTTCCTTACAACTTTCTCTAGAGCCAAAACTGGCTGGCTCCGCACTCCCTGCAGATGGCCAGCCCATGGATCATGACGATGTTATTAACGTCCTTAAAGACATGTCGAGAACAGAAGACTTTGACGTCAGTGAATCCACATCGCTGTCCAGGATGAAAGATTTGGGAGTAAGAATTGGCACGGCCAGACATGAGAGGTACATCGGGAAAATGAGGTGCCTCGTTAACCAACACAGAACTGGCACTATTAGCCACCGAACGCTGATGCTTATGCTGGGGGGAGGATCTGAGCACCTATGGACCTGTCCGGAGTGCAATGAAGATACCCCAACTGATAACTGATAACTGATTTCTCTAGAGCCAGATTGAAAAGGAGCGGCGATAGTGCATCACCCTTCCGATTCCGATTCCGATTTGTTGAAAAAAAAAAGAAACTTTCCACCTCGTTCAACCCGTCTTAATGACGTTGGTTATAGTTGTGGTGGTTCATAGTGCGGTATAGGTTTTCTGGTCTTTTGTGCGTTGGTCAGCTTCTATTTCTGCATGTCTGGCCGAGTTCCTCTTTATGCCATCCTTTTTGCTTCTGTCGTTTTGCTGGTGTGTCTGCTGTCATTATCGGTTTGCCCATCCCTCTCGTTTGGTGTTTTCTTGTCCGGGGCTGACCCTAGGGGGTGGGGAGGGGCATCACCCTGTTTCAAGCCAGATGTTATTTGGAAAGGGTCTGATTTCCTGCCTTTATATATTACTATATTATAAATATCTTCCATGTATAGTCTGGTCATGTTGATTAACTTCCTTGGTATTCCAAATTCCTGCATAGCATTCCATAGACTATTCCTATGGACACTATCATAAGCCTTTTTAAAATCCACAAAAATGTTATGGAAATCTCTTTTATATTCCCAACTTTTCTCGGCTATTTGTCGTAAGATAAATATCTGATCTATTGTTGGTCTGTTTTGTCTGAAACCCGCCTGGTAGTCACCTAATATGTCTTCCGAATATGGTTTTAGTCTATTTAGTAATACCGCGGATAGTATCTTATAGCTTATTGACAGGAGTGATATTCCTCTATAATTTTCACATTGGAACTTGTCTCCTTTCTTAAAGATAGGTATCTATAATGACTCTTTCCAGTCATGGGGTAATTCTTCTGTCCTCTAGATTTTTATTATTAGTTCGTATAGCTTTAGATGTAATGCATGGCCGCCTGCCTTTATAAATTCAGCAGCAATTCCATCAGCCCCAGTTGCCTTATTGTTTTTAAGTCGTGTTATTACATATAGGATTTCTTCAAAAGCAGGTTCTTCAATTTGTGGTTCACATGTTAGAACCGCTTCCTGTGGGAAAGTGTTACTTGGAGCTTCAAATTTAGTAATCCAACAAAGTATTTTTTTTCATGTGTTACACATTTCCTCATTGGTATTTATCATATTCCCATCTTTGTCTTTTAAACCATGTGTGTTGTGTTGGTGCCCTCGTTTCATTGACTTCAGTTCTTTAAAAAACTTTCTGGATTCATTGTTCTGGTGATTAGTTTCCATATCTTTGATTATATTGCTCATATATTCTCGCTTCTGCTGCCGAACTATTTTTGTAGCCTCTTTACATTCAGTTCTATATTGCTCTTCATTTTGGATGTTGTTGTTATTTAACCACAACTGTCTGGCATTCTTTTTCCTAATGACTGCTTCTTCACATTTTAGATTGAACCATCTGTTCTTTCTATGCGTGGTTAACATTCTTCTGCGTAGTTTGAATTGTATTCTTGATGTTCAACCAAGTTTGGTCAACGCTTTCCTCCAACAGGTTTTGTAGTATTTCAAGGTTACATTTTATTTTATCTGCAAGTTTCTCTTTGACTGTACTTTCTTGTAGTTTTTCTCTGTTATATGTTGGGCATTTGTAGTTTAGCATAGAATGCTCTCTTAAGTTTTATTTTAAATTTTGCTCCAACGAGGAAGTGGTCGCTGTGGCACTCAGCTCCTCTATAACTTCTAACTTGTTGTATGTTTGATGCATTTTTGTTGTTAATTAAAATGTGATCATGTGTCACATGATTTCCAAGTTTGTTTATGTATATCCTTTATTTGCAGTCTGGTACTGCTGATCTGCAGTCCTTTGGCTTCTGCTAGATTGATGACTCTCCATCCATTGTCATTTGAAGTTGTATGTAGGCTTTCCATACTGGCAACTTTTTTATAAGTTTGCTCTCTACCTATTTTTGCATTGAAGTCTCCCAGCACAATCAGGATATCCTGTTTGGGGGATTCTTCTATGACATCTTCCAGATCATTATAAAAGTCTTCTTTAATACAATGACATCTATTATATCAGCGACAATAAGTAAATTACATATGGCTATACAATGACATCTATTATATCAGCGACAGTAAGTAAATTACATATGGCTATACAATGACATCTATTATATCAGCGACAATAAGTAAATTACATATGGCTATACAATGACATCTATTATATCAGCGACAGTAAGTAAATTACATATGGCTATACAATGACATCTATTATATCAGCGACAATAAGTAAATTACATATGGCTATACAATGACATCTATTATATCAGCGACAGTAAGTAAATTACATATGGCTATATAATGACATCTATTATATCAGCGACAGTAAGTAAATTACATATGGCTATACAATGACATCTATTATATCAGCAACAGTAAGTAAATTACATATGGCTATACAATGATGTCTGTTATATGAGCAACAGTATGTAAATTAAATATGATTATTTAAAATAATTAATGAGATCCTGGTCTCAATGCTTGGCGGGAGGTGAAGTAAGATGATACCATTGCACTAAAATATGCCTGGCTGAAGGCGAAGAAAGATGATTCCATTGTATTGAAATATACTTGACTGAAGGTGAAGTAAGCTGATTCCGTTGCACAGAAGCATGCTGTGATTAAGTATTGTAGTAACATGCCCATGATTCAGCCATAGTAAAAAACCAGCCCAGCATAGCATTTCTGTCATTTGTGTAACACAAGAGATACTAGAATGACAGGCCCATGTTGTGTTGTTCAGTCAGTTGTTTGGGTATGGAAAAATAGTCATGCACTTTCATTGATAGGAACGTGACAGCCAACAACAACAGCACAAACACTGAATGTGCATCACCATCATCATCCAGGGGCTTGTGCAATGGAGAACTCTCCCCCCCCCCCCCCCCCCCATAACAGACTGTCACAACTGCTCTGTTACAAACCACATATCCTATTGCTTTCATATGTAAATTATCTATCACATCTCAAATCCACCTACGTTGTGGTCTTCTTCTTTTCTCATCTGTTCCAGATGTTCATGATTTTTTCACATGACCAAAATACTTTCAGGCTTTTTCAGTTTTACTTGTCTTAATAACCATCTTCTTCAATATTGAGTTCTTGTTGGATATATCGTTTTGTTCTTTTTTCGCTCAATGAAGATGCACATGCTTCAATAACCACAGCATTTTGTCAATTGAATTCAGCATAAAATGTAACTTACTGGAGCTCCTTCTTGACCAGGTCTTCCACGACCTCCTGGCAATCCTCTTTCTCCTTGAAGACCAGGTAAGGCATCATCTCCATTGGTCCCAGGCTGGCCATTGTCTCCTGTCATTCCAGTTACACCAGGTAATCCTACATGTATGAAATGATAACCACTATTGTAATAGGCAATATATAGACATGAAGTACCATTTTTAATTAAACAGCACCTAATGTAATAGAATTTATATATTTGCATTTCTCCACCAGAAACCATATATATATATATATATATATATATATATATATATATATATATATATATATATATATATATATATATATATATATATATATATGGCTTCTAGTGAAGAAGAGGAAATTGGAGGGTACA